>JARQZK010002177.1:662500-925000 GCA_030704885.1 Cynegetis impunctata | reverse complement strand
ACAGCGAAACTGTAAACAACACATGCACATATAAAACTGAAATAACACAAATAAAGGGTTTTTCAATAAGAGGTACCTGATATTGAAAGATTATATTTATAATAGGGTGCCATGATTTGATGACAGTGAGTTGATCTGACATTTCACAATTAGTAAAATGCAGCGATCTTACATTGCGAAAACATATTATGAAAATGAGTCTTCTGTAATGAAGATATTTCGCAGAATTCGTGATTACTTTGGTCCCCATAACCGCCCAACAGAAAAAACAATTCGCAGTTTTGTGCGTAAGTTTGAAACTGATGGATCTGTCGAAGATGTAAAATCTCCATTACGTGAACGTGCATGCCGTTCTGTGGAAAACATTGCAGTGGTTCGTGAAAGTGTGGCTGCAGATCCAGAAATGTCTATCCCACGACGTGCGCAGCACTTGCCCCTCAGCAAAACCACAACGTGGCGAATTTTAACAAAAGATTTGTCTCTCCACCCATACAAGATACGGTTAACTCAAGAATTAAAGCCGGCCGACCACTTGCAGCGACGTACGTTTGCTAATTGGATACTTCAAAAGTAGGCTTTTGATAATGTTTTTTGCAAGAGGATAATGTTTAGCGATGAAGCCCATTTTCATTTAAGTGGGTATGTAAACACACAAAACTGTCGCATTTGAGGCAGTGAAAATCCAAGGCGCATTCACGAGAAGCCTATGAACTCCCAACGTGTGGCTGTTTGGTGCGCTTTGTGGAATGGGGGCATAATCGGCCATATTTTTTTAAAAATGACGACGGTCAAGCGGTTACCCTCAATGGTGAACGTTACCGCGCGATAAACGAATTTTTGTGGCCACCTTTGAGGGATATGGAAGCTAACAATATGTGGTTTCAACAGGATGGTGCGACTTGTCACACCGCCCGAGAAACTATGGTCTCATTTCAGACGAAATTGAGAGGAAGAATCCTATTGCGAAATGGTGATGTTGACTGGCCGCCAAGATCGTGCGACCTAACGCTCCTCGATTACTTTCTGTGGGGCTATGTTAAAAGAAAGGTTTACGCGAACCATCCATGAAACATTCCGGATTTGAAACACGAGATTCGGAACATAATTCGAGAAATTCTACCACAAATATGTTGCGACGTAATCTCAAATTTTGACAAAAGAGTTGTATCATGTCACAGAAGCTGTGGCCGTCATCTGACAGATATTGTTTTTCATACTTAATAGTAATCAGTTATGTTAAATATTACTGTAAAGATATTAAAATTTTCTAGTTTATTTTGTATTTTATTTACTACCAAAACCCGGTACTTCTTGTTGAAAAACCCTGTATAAGTGATTGTAATGAGATACTGTACCTCCGAACTGAATCACGAAGAACACACTTCAGTAACACACTTCAGTAACACACGCTCGTAGTCTTAAGTACTCACCTATGCATCCACTCAGACCACCAGAGGTCATATTTATATATATATATATATATATATATATATATATATATATATATATATATATATATATATATATATATATATATATATATATAAATATATTTATATATATATATATATATATATATATATATATATATATATATATATATATATAAATATATATATATATATATATATATATATATATATATATATATATATATAAATATATATATATATTTATATATTGCTGGGAGTTTTCGTGATATAACAGATATTAAATGACTAATAGTGTTGGATTCAATTTTCTCAACGTTTCGGCTCTATTTTTGTAGCCTTTCACCAGAGTTTCGTCAAGAGTTTGTAAGATAAAATATAATTCATAGCTTGTTTACAATACAAAGGTTGATATTGAAAATGTACCTCTATACGGGTCGTTTTGTTTTCTTTTCTTAAGCTGTGTTAATTTCCAGCTCGTGTGAACGAGTGGTTTATGAATCCGAAAGAGGTGTCGAGTCATAATTGTTTCACGTATCTTCGCGTTATGCGAAATATGTATCGTGAGACACCAAGAGGGTTTTTGAAAACTGTTTATTTCAATTATTACAATAATGGTAAAGTTACTATATTAAATGAATTAACAGAGAGATGTGTTCCCTTCGAGAGCAAGCTCAGAAGTGATTGAAGACTTATGCAATAGGTTATAATGTAAACTTCTTATTCATAGTATAAAAATAGGTTTCTAAGACTTACAGAGCAGACTTGCAGTTTATTATATATACGCTGCACTTTATGGGTATGTAACTCGGGCATGCTTTTTATAAGTGGCAATAACACAATAATTCGTCAGAGCTGTCAACTCAAAGTCAATATTTCATGTTGCAGATAAACTATACTGTTTACATGCTTGATTTCTTGCAAAACCTACACCATGGAAAGACAAAAACAACGTTTGACATTATTGAGTCCAATATACGGACGCAACAATGTTAGCCTTTCGTATATATATATATATATATATATATATATATATATATATATATATATATATATATATATATATATATATATATATATATATATATATATATAAACTATCGACCCATAACAATTCTGTCCAACTTTGCAAAGGTCTTTGAAATGTGCCTGTATAACAACATTTTTCCTAATGTGAGAAATAGTATAACTCTATGTCAACATGGTTTTATCAACAAACGGTCAACAATAACGAATCTCATGTACTTCACTGTCAGCACTGTTCTAGATAATCAGCTGCAGATTGATACAGTTCATACGGACTTCTCGAAGGCCTTCGATAAATTGAACCATCAAGTTCTATTAGATAAACTGAGTGATGTTGGTTTCGGGGGTCCACTGTTGCGCTTATTGCGGTCTTATTTTCGGAATCGTACGCTATTTGTTGAATACAAAGGACCTAAATCACTCGAATTTACGCCATCTAGTGGCGCTCCTCAAGGAAGTAATCTGGCTCCTCTTTTGTTCTTTCTGTTTACGAATGATATCAATTCAAATATTTCTAGTAACATACTACTCTTTGCTGAGGATTTGAAGATTTTCAGACCTATTCAGGCAGCGGAGGACTGTCTTATTCTACAGAAAGAAATTAATTCTATACATGAGTGGTGCATACTAAACAAGCTTCCATTTGCTAAACAAGCTTCCATTACTAAACAAGCTTCCATTCAAAAATGTAAATTTATTAAGTACATCCTCAAACACAACAATGTACAGTTTGACTATGCAATAAATGACATCATATTGGAACAAGTTACAGAAACTAAAGATTTGGGCATCATTTTCGATCAGAAACTCAGCTTCACGTCACAAATTAATCAAATTACATCTTCTGCAAAACGAATGCTTGGACTTATTCTCAGGACGTGTAGACTTTCAAAATCAAGAATGCTTTATAACACTTTTTAATGCTTTTGTCCGACCCCGTTTGGAATATGGCTCCCTAATCTGGTCGCCTATATACAATGTGCATATTCAACAACTAGAATCTTGTTGTATCTTCATTTATAAATTGATTCATAATCTGATAGACTGTCCAGATTTGTTATCTCAATTAGATTTTCACGTTCCGAGACTAAGTAGTAGAAACGAAATGTGCTTCTATTTACCTCTGCCAAGAATCAATGTTTTAATAAAGTCCCCAGTTTACAACATTTATAAAACTTATAATAGTTTCTATTCAGAATGTGATATTTTTGTTGTTCGATTTAGATGCTTCAAGTATATAATTCGTAACAAGTTAATTAATATGCAAGTCTAACTACAATCTAATTGCAACCTCTCCTCATCCATTCTGTAGGGGTGATATATATGCATTGTGTTCAAACTCTCTGTACTGCCAAGTCAATTAGAATTCTACAATATATATTATTTTATTGTTATTTGTATGAATCACTGTATATTGTATGTTGTTCTATTGTTCTGTTGTTATACTTATACTCATTCATAACTGTAAACCATACTATGTCTGTCTTGAAATTGGGATATATATATATATATATATATATATATATATATATATATATATATATATATATATATTATATAAATATATATATATATATATATATATATATATAATATATATATATATATATAATATATATATATATATATATATAATATATATATATATATATATATATATATATATATATATATATTTATATATATTTATATATATAAATATATATATATATATATGTATATATATATATATATATATATATATATATATATATATATATATATATATATATATATATATATATATGTTAAATACTGGGGTTGATACACACAAATAAGAATAATTATTTAGATTAATTCCGTTTATTGCTCCATACGTTAACAACTTGTTCATACGTTCAAGCTTACTCGATGACTGTTCTTTTTGTGAGCAGTAGTTGCCTACTGCTGAATTGGTAACGCGCATGTTCGCTTCCTACCACTCGTCCGTCCTGACATAACAAATAATGGGGTGCTTAGGGGATGTATAGGGATACCGTTAACATATATATATATATATATATATATATATATATATATATATATATATATAGATATATATATATATATATATATATATATATATATATATATATATATATATATATATATATATATGAATATAAATATTTTTCCACTTACCTTCTACACTTGAATTATTCGCAGTGGATTCATTTGAATAATTGGTTTTAATGGTGCTGTATACTTAAATTGCCAAATAAGATAAAACAACTAGCCTACAAACAAATAAACGGAATTATTTCAGAAACTATCGGCATATTGAAGATGATCTTATGCATGAAGAGTTACGTTTAGAAACATGAGCTTTGTTCTTTTCAAAATTTCTAATCAATTCTCTCGTTGTTTATACAAAAGTCAGAAGAGAAAGACCTAAACAATTCCAGCAAGGTTTTCTAAGTTCAAATTTATCACATTATGGCGCACTGTTTGCCTTGAGGGCTTTTTCGAACAATGATGATATCACAATCCGAAGAAATCCTGGTAGTTGAGAACATTTTCTCACTTTGTAATAATATTCAGTTCGAATAACTTTAATCTCTCTATATATATTATTTTTTAAGTAATTCTTAAATTAAAAAGTTAATTATTCTTGAATTACACTTTCCGCCGTAATTTCACTTATTTAATATACACAACTTAGTTTGATTTCTCTCTTTGATTGAGTGTTGGGAGCTGTTACTTGATTTAAATCCTATTCAAATGAATACGAAATAAAATATTTATTTTGAATATATCTACATTACATATCAGCATATACTGAAGTACGTTTCGCCTCTACTGACGCATCCTCAGATACTAGTGTCAGCAGTATTCAAAGAATTTCCTCTAGAGGCGAAATGTTCATCACTTTGTTATAAAATTGAGTGCAAATCACTTTTTTATGTTACATTTCTCTCTCAATATATAAATACGAATAAATTTCTGCTGAATTAATCCGTCCGCCACAATATACAAATTTTATTCCTGAGGAACTGATTGCAATTGAGTTATCTTATTAACTCAAATTAAATTTCGAAATGAAATCATAAGCACATATCCGTGAACAAATTCTAGAAGAAGTTAACTATAAACATCCCAACTACATAATAGATGATCAACGAAAGTTTAGGTGGGTAACTGAAAAATAAGATATTTGATATTTTTGCATTGCTCAATATTCCTCCATTTTATCTTTCTTTCTACAAGAAAAATATCGTTTGAATGAATGTAATTATCGTTTTCTGTTACGCTTTTCTCACTATTTTTGGCATTCCAGACTGCACGGACTGTAGTGAGCGAAAAACACGTGAGCAGCAGAGCTCCATCATTAAGGTAGTATTTTTCGCGCAAAATGCATGGCGTCGAGATTCGATTCTAACAAATTGCATTATATTTTGAAAAATTACGCTTAAAAAAAAAAAGAATTAAAAAGAAGAAAAAAGTGCATCGTGGTTGAGGAAAAAAGTTGAAACCAACAGAGGAACGTATCCCAACATCAATCAACCTACGTAGCAAATTTCAACCCTCTATTGTAAGAAACAAAAAATCGAGAAGGGCATTGCGTACTGATAGCGAAACAGATCGCGATGCAATTCGAACGGAATAGTTGACACGAAACGCGACAGAGAAAAAATGCTGAAACCCACAAAGGATCGCTTTTCAACATAAACTCAACTTACGTGCCCAACCAATCCAAACCAAAACCAATCGCTTCCAAGATATCATACTAAACTTTCAACCCTATTGCGCCCTCTATCGTGTGAATAGAGGGCGCAACTTCAAAATACATAAGCACGAACATACACAAATACATACGAACATGTTTATATATTTATATATATATATGTTATATCGTATATTTTCTCGGATGATGGAATGAATCAGAGAAAGATTCCGGAGTTCAATCCGATTTCTGAGAAGCAACGTTTGTTTCACGACGTTTCGCAAAATCTCATTTGGCATTTTCAAGTGCTGCTGTACGTCTGGTGACTCGACGGTAACTAGACGTAGTTACCGTAGAGTCACTAGACGTACAGCAGCACTTGAAAATGCCAAATGAGATTTTGCGAAACGTCGTGAAACAAACGGTGCTCCTCAGCGCCAACAAAACTTTCGAAATCGGATTGAACCCCGGAATCTTTCTCTGATATATATATATATATATATATATATACATATATATATATATATATATATATATATATATATATATATATATATATATATATATATATATATATATATATATATATATATATATATATATATATATAATATTCGTGTATAACTGATACGCACAGCATGAGTAGTTGTAGAGAGGTCGCCTACGCCCAAAACCGGGTATGGCACCGAAAGAAGAAGATATATATATATATATATATATATACAGGGTGTCGCACCAGGAACTGAATCGATCGATATAGAACAAAGTACAAGTCAGACAATTTTGAAAATTTATATGATTACTAATGTCGGTGTGGCCAATCCAACCAAAATAATTACAAGCAGCCGGCACTTCCGCTTATACCGGAAGTCGATACCAACTTCCTTATTTTAAATGGAACATCCTATATATTTTATGGTTTTCGAAAAGAGCATAAAATTCGAAAGTGTGAAGAACGCCCTATGCCTTAACCTAGCCGTTTCAAAGATATTTGACATTTTATAGAAAATTTGACGGGTGCAACGGTTTACAAGAACCGGTATAACTTTCTTCCTGTAAAAGATACTCATTTGCTTCTTGTCACATAAAAAGAACACAACAAGAACTACGTTCTACAGCTAAAATTAGTTCAATAATATCATACCAAGTGTTCCGTTTGTCACGTTACATTTCGTCAACTTCAAACCGCGAAAACTTGTTTAGGTCAAATGGAACACCCTGTATTTTTTTACGTCAAGTTGTGTAAAATTGAATTCCTTTTTTCCTGATATTGGCATTGTAGAGATTAAGGTTACAACTTTTTGAAATATTTGTAATTTTATTAGTAATTCATGAATTGTTGTAATCAATTCATCAAAATAGCCATGATTAGAAACAATCAGTCATTATCTTATGTCAAAAAATGCCAGCACGTTCAAATTATACCAACGAAAACTTTTTAATTTGTTATATATATATATATATATATTTATAAGATATATATATATATATATATATATGTATACATATATATATATATATATATATATATATATATATATATATATATATATATATATATATATATTATATATATAATATATATATATATATATATACATATATATATAATATATATATATATATAATATATATATATATATATATATATATATATATATATATATATATATATAACATATATATATATATAATATATATATATATATATATATATATATATATATATATATATATATATATATATAAGATATACTTAGCAATAACAGGTCATTCAAGTAGGAAAACCTTCAGTAAGCTGGTAATCATTAATAAAATTGCTAAACGTCATTGAATCTCTAACATAGTACTCATTGTCTGTATCATAATCATCAGTGAGGTTTGTAGACGTTCATTTGGCTAATTTACTATTAGGGGAATCGATCGATGACACAATAGGTCTCACAGAGAGAGTAGGTTTATGAATCTTTGGAATTTAATAAAACCGTGGAGCAACAGAGTTATAAATCATCAATTACTTAGCTAACACACCATCAATCATTCCAAGTCTCTTCATGTTCGACACAATTTTGTTTGCTTTTTGCTGCAAAGTGCAAACAGGACTGCCTTTCATTGATTGTGGCAGAGTTAAACTGTCGTGTGCCCTTGCTGAACATGTAGTCAGGAATAGTCATATTATGGACTATGACAATGTGAAAATTCTCTGCACTGAAAATAACTATCACAAAAGAATTTTCAAGGAAATGTTCTATATTAATAATGACAAAAATAGCATTAATAAGAAAACTGATCTCAACAACCTCAGTATCATGTATAATTACATTATTAAGTTGGATCAGAGTTGTTTTTTCCAGACCATAGGTTCATCGAGGTGCAATTTATATATTTCAAAATTTATGAGATTTCTAACTTTTTTGATTTGTAGAGTCGATAATGTTTTTTGTTTGTTTTCTGAGCGCATCATCAGTTGTTTTATCATTTCTTTTGTTCGTTTTGGTTTAAATTCATCAAGGATGTACACTCCACATTCGTGGGTTAATATTTTCCATCCTAAGTTCATCTGTTTCCCTATTGTTGCATAGTAACCGAAGTATGAAGTGGGATGTTTTCATTTTATATTACTGTAGTTCTATTAAGCAGATTTTGTCTAGACCACAAGAAGATTTTTCAATATCAATCGCTAAGAATAATAACCAAGTTAACCAGCCTGTTATGTCTGTTTGATTACACCATAGAATTTTCTGACACACTTTTAACCTAAAATTAATTGTTTAATTGTCATTCTGATTTTATGGAAAAAACTTTTGTAGATGTACTTAATTTTTCTTTTGATTTTTAATTGAGCTTATTCAATGATCGTTTTCATACTAATTTTATAGTTCTCACTTTCGTGTAAGTTTAATTCTTATGTTTTACAAAACCAATTCTGATTTTGTACTGTTTTTGTAGTAGCCCTGAGGAAGAAACGAATGTGTTTCGAAAGCTTGACATAGAATAAAGAGACAAAAATCCAATTTTCAGTCGATACCCTGACCTTCTAAATATTTAGATATATATATATATATATATATATATATATATATATATATATATATATATATATATATATATATATATATATATATATATATATTTATTTGATTGAGAATTAACGCATCAAAAACCACAGTGGTACCCTTCACTAGAAGAACAAAGCTTCAGCACTTAAGGACTATTCGTCTCGACGGAGCAGACTTAGAATGGCAGCAAGTTGTGAAGTATCTAGGGCTCACCCTAGACTCAAAACGAAAGATCGTTAACAAGGCAAAATCATCACTGAAGGTGTGCAGGAACATCGCAGGAAAAACGTGGGGCTGTAACCCATCAATACTGCGATGGATGTACACCATGATAGTGAGACCTATGATCACCTACGGAGCAGTAGTGTGGTATGGCAGAACCGAACTCACCACAGCAAAGAAATCCTTGGAGAAAGTGCAAAGACTAGCATGTCTTTGTATAACAGGAGCAATGAGATCGACTCCAACAGCAGCACTAGAGGTAGTTCTGGACCTCACTCCTCTCCACATCATGGTGAGGAGAACTGCTTGGGAAGCAAACCTCAGTTTGGCTAAAGTTGGACTCAAAGGTGCTGCATACGGTACAAGGGACTCAACCCTTACCGGAAGTGCACACCTTACTGACCTCCAACTGACGAAATTACCCAGGAAAATTTAGTATTCAAGAAATTATTTCGAACGGAACTAAATACCAAGAAGGAATGGAGCATAGAATCCATTCGAGCACTGGAGAAGAACACCATAATTATGGTATACGGACGGGTCTAAAACTCCCGAAGGAACTGGAGCAGGAGTCGTTGGGCCTCGTTACCAAATACTCAGAACCCATGGGCCAGTTCCCTAGTATTTTTTCAAGCGGAAAATTCACGCCATAGAAAGGTGCATTCAGTTTCAACCTCGATAGGAAATACCGGAACAAGGAAATTGCGATCCTCTCCGATAGTCAAGCAGCCATCAAAAGCGTTGAGCTCTCTATAACATCAACTCAAAGATGGTTTGTGAATGCCTAGACGAACTAAACGATCTGGGCAGGAACAACAAAGTGATCCTCCTCTGGGTGCCGGGGCACGTCGGAGTGAAGGGTAATGAACAAGCAGACACCCTGGCACGAAAGAGTGCGTCAACGCCACGAATCGGGCCAGAGCCTTTCTGCGGACTTTGGAAAATCTTACTTCCAAGAAGAACTCAATAAAGCTGAAGAAGCAATGAGAGCAACATACTGGCAAAGACTTCCAGGACTGAGGCAGGCCAAAGATCTCCTCGGAAAGTTCAACCGAGCAAGATCGAAGACACTGATTAACCTCAGCAAAACTAGTCTAAAGACAATCACAGGATTTCTTACGGGGCATTGCAGACTCAAAGAACACCTAAGGAAGCTAGGTTTAGAGGGGGACAGCACCTGCAGATTCTGCAAGGAACGTCCAGAAACACCTCACCATATACTGATGGAGTGCTATGCTGTGCACCATGAAAGACTGAACACACTGGGATCATACGAGCTGACTGTAGAAGAAATACCACGAATAGACCCCCTTAAAATCCTCAAATTCCTGAAGGTATTGAGGCTTGAGGGGCTGCTGTAAAACGAGAACACATCGAGAAGCAGAAGAAGATGGGGCACAATAGATCTAATAAGGTCGCAGCGCATCGGTCACCATCCAAACCTACCAATACCAATACCAATATATTTATTTGAAATGTTGTTGCCTGTGAACTATTTTTAACTTTTGATAATTATTAGCAATAACAGGCTTGGTGAATCTCATAAAACTCGATTTTATTAAAAGTTTTCTGTGGTTTCTCTCACCATCTAATAATAACATATTTGAATGTTAATATTGGACTGAATAGCACGTAATAAATAACAGGGAACGCCCACAGCCGAAAAATTTTGATGAAACATAGTAGTCTTTTTTAACTATTCAAATTTTTTCAAATCAATAAATGTCGAAGAAATTTCAAATTTTTTCAAAAGTTTTGAAAAAGCCACGAATGTCGTGGCGAAACGTCAACTTTTTAATAAAATCGAGTTTTTTGAGATTCACCAAGCCTGTTATAGCTAGTAATTATCAAAAGTTATATATATATATATATTTAGCAGAGGTTTTCAAATAGAGAAATTAGCAGATATCCACTTTGTACGTGGTATATACAATGGTAGAGCCCGACAGTAAGCCAGCTCAGTATGGTGTGAATATTAGGAATTGGATAGACGAGTAAATTCCTAGTAAATCGATTAGAAGAGGTATTCCTATTCCGTGGGCACCTCGATCGCCGGATTTAAATCCACTAGACTACTATTTTTGGAGCCGTACAAAAGATACAGTATACGCCGCAGAAGTAGGCAACGAGGAGGAGTTGTGTGAAAAAATACGTGTGGCAAGGAATCAAATACGGCAAAAACATTTTGAAGTGCCGCAAACTTTACATGCGATTACCCGTAGAGCCCAAATATGCCTTCATGAGCAGGGCTACCTTTTCGAGCATCTTATATAAATGTTAGAATAAGTAAACCTCAAATAATTGTTCCTTAATATCAAGTTCAGTGGTTCCTAAACTAGAGCGGAAGGGCATTGGGAGGCGTGAGAGACTACAAATTTTGGGCTTCAAAATGAGACATTTCATATATGACAAATTCTAATAAAAAAGGAATATATTGGTTGGGCACTTTGAAAGATAGCACCAAGAATTGCCAACCTTGTTGAGAAAATGCAGCACCACATTTCGCATTAGACTAGAATAGGATAGTGAAAACCGTATCTCTATATCTTATTTCTTGCCTAAGATATCGAGGAAAGAAAATTCAATTATCATGAAATTCTGATAAGATGCCATTACACCGTTATTTATGATTTTCAAATAATAATATTATTCGTTCAAAAAATTCAAGCGAAACCGTTAATATGCAAGTACAAGGTAGTCAGAATATGAAGTAGAGTAGGCCATGGAGGAAAAACAAATGCCTAAAATAAACTTGTAAAATATTAAAATGTAGCAGTGGCAGTGTCATGGGTTTTTGTGGCACATACAAACACACAAGGACTGTGAACTATTGAAATGAGTTGCCAAATGATGAAGCTGTTGATACCATTGCGTCATATTTCGAACATCTTCAAAATGTGGAATTGACACGAAGAGTATACAGAGCTCAATAACCGAATCGGTGTTTACGATATGTGAGAATTTGTTGGGCATATTTGGGGAATAAAAAGAATGTTTATCTGAAATTCTTGAGATCGAAAGGTGCCAGTGTTAGGCAATTTTCGGACTGCACGCAAAAACATTCTCGCATGGCGTAGACGCTGATTTGGAAAGAGAACTCTGTATACTCGTTAAGACTTATACCGCATTTTGAAGACATTCAAAATATATATTCCTACCGCAATTATGTTAACAGCGTCATCGTTTGTAAAAGGCATTTCAATCGTTTTCAATCCTCACTTGTGTGTGCCATAAAAACTCATTATACTGCCGCTATAAGTATAATTTTGATATTTGTTGACAAGTTGATTTCAGGCATTGATTATTATGCTCCTACAATATTTTTTTAAAATTTTTCCAACTAAAAATACTATTATTTGAGAATCATGAAACAATGAAATGTTATGATGAATTTTTGGAAAAAGACAAATAAATAAAAATAGATACCGTTGTAATGGTGTGTTCTTAGAAATATATGATAACCTAATTTTCTTTCTTTGATATTTTGTGCTGAGAAACCATTCAACACATCACGTCCGAATGCTCACATGCTCGCCAATGTCGATTGATTATATAAAAAAATTGAACATTAAACTCTAAACTACCATACGTTGTGTATACTTACGGTTTTCACTAGCTTATTTTGGCATTATTACACTTCATTTGTATGAAATGGAAGTAAAGTTATTGCATTTAAATTTTTAGAGACATTGACAATTGTCTGTTATTATATCATAAAACGCGCTCTTGCGGAAAAACTGAAAATTTGACATATCACAAGTAAGATAGGTTTGATGAAGCAGTAAATGCTTTTTCTAACGTTCAACGTTCTTGAAATTAGTTCTTTCGTTCAGGAGTTACAGCTAATCATTAAAAAACACATTGACTCATCCCCTATCACTCCATTGTAATAGATACGTCAAAAAGTTATGAACAAAAATTACTCGAATAAAGCTTAGCTTGAAAACACATATATTTTTGTGTTACATTCACTCGATGTATTTCAGAGAAAAATCACTTCAAAAATTTTAGATGGTGGTTACGCTCCCTGGCGGTCATCTTGGAAACCTGAAAATTTTATTTATTTATTGAATTTATTGAAAACTGCTTGTACATACTCATCAGAGCAAATATACATAAAACCTGTAGAGAGGCTTGTATCCTCTGTGCACAGGAGCAGGTAACTTACATCTAACTTAACAAACAAAAACTATACTAAAGCTAAGTTACTTAAACAATCTCAACTGTTCCAATTTTTTTTTTCTTATTATGATTATTGATTAAAGTACACCTGTAATTTGCTTTTATTTCTTTTGTCTCATTCAGTTCCTCACAAGTTCCTTCTCTACTATATATTTATTCAATTTATTAACAAAGTTTCTCTTTTTAGGATTTCCTATTTTAAAATTATTAGATAACATATTATAAAATTTGATAGCAGTATAAACAGAACTTTGTTTAGCAAGAGGTAAATCATATGACAGGATAGGCAGTTTTTTATATCTAGTATTGCTCACAGAATTCATAATTTGCATCTTTAAGTTTTCATAATGAAATAATATACATCTACTAATGTACATTTGTTCTATTGTTAATAGTGTATCTAGTTTCAGGATATCTTTGAACTTTTTCTGGATTTTCTCTAACGGTCTTAACTTAGTTTTATAAGCTCCTCCCCATATGATTAATCCAAAATTTATTATACTATAAACATATGCATAATATATCAAGACAAGTATTTTTAGAGGTAAATGTTGCAATGTTTTAACAATATATAGAAAGTATCTTATTTTGCTTATTATTTTTTGGATATGCAAATCCCATTTTAGATTAAAATCTACAATTATCCCCAGATATTTAACATTAGTATTCCTGTTTATTTGGTTTTCATTAATTTTTATTACTAATAACTCAGGTACACTGTCTGTGTAGCATCCAAAAGTTACGTATTCGGTTTTAGTTATATTCAAAGTTAATTTATTTTGAGAGAACCAAAGATTCAGTTGACTTAGGTATATATTCATTAATCTTGCTGATTCATCCCATTCGTCCTCAAAGCTCAGTACTACAGTATCATCCCCATATGCAAAAATATGTTCACAATATTTGAAAATGTCATTGATATAAATTAAAAAGAGCAGCGGACCCAACACCGAGCCCTGAGGAACACCTATCTTAACTACCTTACTTATACTTTTTGTACCATTTAATATTACTCTTTGTTTCCTATTTGTAAGGTAGTCCTTGAGCAATTGTAAAGGTACACCTCTTATTCCCATCAATTCCATTTTTTTAAATAGGATTTTATGATCCACTGTGTCAAATGCTTTGCTCAAATCAATAAAAGTAGCTATTATTTTCTTTTTATTATCTAAATTAGTATATATAGACTGTAAAACATTCTCTAGTGCATTTAGTGTACCTTTATTTTTTAGAAAACCATATTGTTTTTCACTAATCATTTTGTTTTTTATCAAGAATTTATATAATCCTAGGCCGCACAGAAAGACAGGCCAGCATATAGCGCTATCTCTCTCGCTAACTACGTCACGCAGCCGGTCTCAACGGTTTGAATTCACATATCGTCGCTTACGAGCGAACGATGCTGTTGTAGTAATAAAAATAAAATTGCAGCGGGAAAAATCAGCTGAAAAATAAGTTGTTTTCTGTTTCATGTCAACAAGATTGTTTTTGACACTAATATATTATCATATTATGTAAAAATGCCGTCCAAATGTTGTGTTCCGAAATGCAAAAATAATTATGACAAAACAAACAAATTGATCCATATTTTTATGATGTTCCTGAAATAGCAAAGACTGTGAATTTAAACGAAAATGATACATCTATTTTAATATATATTTGCGGATACATTGTACATAAAATTCTTAAATCCGTTCAATGCTCTGCTTGTAAAGAAAATCTTCAACGCGAAAAAATTCTAGACCTCAACATTGATCAAGAACATTCATGGCAGTATTTAAAAATTTCTGATCGTGGTGGTCTTAAATGGCCCAACGAACTAATTATTAATATTATCGTACATATGCACACAATATTTCAAGTCCTTTTGAGGGAAAGATTTGAAGAACAGTTTTTACGTTTGGAGTCTCATAAAGCTTTTCTTATTGAACTGAGCCTATCGTCAATAGAGCAGATAATTATTCCTTGTGATAAAGTTGGTCATTGGGACTTGTTAAGCAAAAAGATCGCAAGCACTTTTACGAATATACTTTTAAATAATTATTCCAAAGTAAAAAGTGATGTTTTCAAAAAAAATGAAATTTCATCTAGTGCAAAATCTCAAAACAAAGGAAAATTGATAAGCTTTCAAGCAATTAATATTAATATATTTTTTTTATTCTAATATGTATGTTTTAAAATTTTTACTGTGTTTTTGCTTGCAATTTTCACTCAGTTCTTGATATATTTTTAAAAATTTTATGTTTTTTTTGTTTTAGTATAAAATTTATTTTTATTTACATTATAAGTCAACAAACTTGGTAACTTTATTTTTATATTCATCAACTAGGGAAAATTATGTTTTGTTTTTAATATTTATGTTTTATTATTTTCACTATGTTTTTGCTTGTAATCTTCAATTTTTGCTCAGTTCTTGATATATTTTTTGAAAATTTTATGTTTGTTTTGTTTTAATATAGATAGAATTTATGTATTTATTTCGTTAAATATAATGTTTAGTTTTTGTTTTCTAGTCAAAACGCTTTTTATATGTATTATGCATATTGGAAAATAAACCTGTGTTTTTTGTTTTAGTATAGAATTTATTTTTATTTACATTATAAGTCGCCAAACTTGGTAACTTTATTTTTATATTCATCAATTCAACTTGGGATAAATATATGTTTTGTTTTTAATAAATGGAAAATTAAAAGTTACATTACATGCATTTTTCATCTTACCAATATATTATGCCACAGAAGATATCAAATTATGTTTTAAACAACCTAAAAATGTACAAAAACCCCATGCGCGCCATATAAACCAACGTAAAAATTGGACCGGTCTTGTGACGTCACACGCACCGCATGCTGGCCTGTCTTTCTGTGCGGCCTAGTATAGTCTGTTGTGAATCAACTTCTCAAATATCTTGGCTAGATTAGAGATGAGTGAGATTGGACGATAGTTGGTTATTTCCAGTTTACTTCCTTTTTTATGTATCGGTAATATCTCAGCCTTTTTAAGAGCATCGGGCCAAATGCCCTTAGAAATACATAAGTTAAAGATTATTTCAAGCACTGGACTAATAAATTGTTTAATGTTTTTTAATATCTTTGAATGAATACCATCAGCTCCTTCCCCCCGATGTCTCAGCCTGGTGATAATATTTGAAATTTCAATTACGCTTACAGGGTAAAATACTATAGACTCACAGTTTCTATCATTTGTATTGACCAATACCCCATGACTGGGCGAGACTATGTTATTAGCATATTCTTCACCGATATTAGTAAAAAATTCAATAAAAGAGTCAGCTATTCTAGCTGGCTCAGTAATCATATTGTCACCATCTGCGATTTTGCTTATTTTTATTTTGTTTTTCTTTTTTCCTAATTTATTGTTTATATAATTCCAAGTGCTTTTAGGTTCTTTACAACAAGATTCTGCTGTTGCTATTTCAAATGAATTTTTCGCCTCTTTAATTGTTTTTTGTAGTACTTTATTGTAAGCAGTGTACCTATGTTTATTACTCAAGTTATTATTTTTTTTCCTTTCATTATATAGACTTTCTTTATGCTTTATAGATTTCAAAATTGCAGATGTCATCCAAGGTTTTCTCATAATAATATTTTTAGTGCCACTTTTACTTTCAGTTGCAAGTTTAATGCTAGTCTGTATTTGTTTAATTAATAATTCTATACCTTCATTAGGATCAGTACACTCATCATAAAATTTATAATTGAATCTTGACATTACTTTTCTGAGTTTGTTATAATTAATTTTTTTAAATTCATTTTTAGTCTCAGTTATCTGCAGGTTGAAAGCACAGTAGAGGGAGTAATGATCAGTCAAAACTTGGGAATGTTTAATAGGGTAGGCATCCAGTTCAGATTTTATAAACATATTGTCTATACAGGTACCACCTCCTTCATTAGGCCTAGTAACTGATTTGAACATCGGTAAATACCCTTCAGAATAAAAATTATTTAGTAGTTCCTCAGACTCATCTCCAACCACCAAAACATTTGTGTTAAAGTCTCCTATAACTATATGTGTATATTTACCGGTCCCGGAGATCAACTCATGTATAGCCTCTTTAAATATCTCATTACTTAGATCATGATTCTTATATAGAGCAGATATTTGTACAGTACAAGTTTCATTAAACTTAATATCACAGTTTAATATTTTATAGTTTTTATGATCAAAAATTTCAGTTGAATGAACCAAATCACAGTGAACATACATTACAACTCCATCAGCAACATTCAAAGATCCAAAGTTATAATATATTTCATAATTATCAATTTTATAAAGATTAAGGTTTTTTAATTGCCAAGTTTCAGAGCAAACTATTATTTTAGGTTTAGTATCTAGACTTTGAATGTAAGCTTCAAGAGCAGCAATATTCGCGTGCAGACTTCTAATATTGACGTGAAGTATATTAATTTGATAGTTGTTTAGATTGAAATTTAATTGTTCAGTAGTGGCACACTCAATCTCATTATTCAATTTATTTATGTCATTATCTATATCTATATAGTTCGCCATGGGAGATAAGAAGAAGTTAAGAAGAAAAAAGGCAACAATAAAAGAAAAAGATCCCCCTCCTTTACGAACCAAAATCAATTCTGTCTCTAGCCTGCTGGAACGCCCTCTTGAACACCATGCATTCACCCTCATCATCCGCAGCATGGCTCACATCTAAGTTTGTTTTGAACTTTTGATTTTGTCGAGCACAATTAGCATATTTTTTTTCAGCTGATTTACACCCCACTTTTTTTATGGTTACCGGCACACTTCACACACGTCACAGGCAGAGAGCAGTCTTTCAATTTATGATTATATCCAAAACATTTCAGGCAGGTCAGCACCTTATTGTTGTCGTATACAGGACATCTATTATATGCTATGTTAACTTTTCCCATTTCCATGAGTTTTTTGTACATACTGCCACTGCAATCCATCACTGCATAATTTGCTTCTCCATTTTTTGCTTCTTTAAAAACCTTGATAGTAGGATCTTCTTCATCCTTCAGCAGATCATTTTGATTTTTCAGCCCAATAATTATATCTTCCAAAGTAGTGTTTCCATTTATATTTGATATTGTAACCTGTGGCTTTCTCAATTTGGTTTCCCCTGTATCATATTTCGAGCTCATAGATTTTTGCACCTGCTTCTTCATATTTTCTAATGATTTCATGGTAGTACATCTATACAGAACACCACCATTTTTTATATATAAATAATTTCAAAGATTTTCTCTTGGCCACTTTAGTCATAATTTGTTTTACCGCAAGTCGCTACGACCAATATTTTACTAAATACAGCACATTGCATTCTTATCTTTCCGCCCGGTTACCCTTTTGAGTGCTGACGACGTCCTTTGACGTTATTTGCTTCTTGAGCAGGATGCGCAAGACGTCTTTCGACGTCTTCGATGCACTACGTTTCGAACTTCAATATTTTGTTAGCCTGCGAGTGAATCTATTGTGCGGACATCAGCGTATAATAAAAGTGTGGAGGACATTCGTTATTTCACAAAAAATATTATCAGCCTTCCGTTGTATGTTACCGTCTCGGATTTTGAAGAATTTACTTAATTGGCTTGCTAGTTTATAGAAACTACCTTTATAAAATATATGAATTGACTTGTCGTATACATATGTACCTATGTGTTGAAGGATTAATAAAATATTATTATTTTTTTTACGTCCGTGTTAGAGGAAAAAAAAATCTTTTATAGACTACCCTGAGAGCATCCAGCACGCGTTCTCAGGGTGTGTGAGACTCCAGATGTTGCTGGTTACTCACTAAAAAAAAACACATTCCTTGGAGTAGTTCTTCATCCTGCCCTCACAGCGTTCCTTAACAAAAGAGATGAGCTGTAAGTGGCCTCTATAGTTCATGGGACCTGATAACTCGAAGTGACCCAAGCAACACTGCTTTCTGCATTCTACGCTTCTATATATCGGCCAGAATTCTGTCACATAATCAGCTCTCATTCTGCCTAGACAACCTATGATTAGTACGACCATCCCAACTTTATGCCCTAGGTATAGTGTCCTCAGCTCGAACATAAAATCTCTGTATTTTTCCCTTTTCTGTTCTTCTTTCATCACCACATCATTTTCGGCAGGGGACGAAAACTCGACAACAATCAATTCTCTGAACTCTTTGCCGAGTAGGACTATATCTGGCTTTATTGCGTGGATCTGCCGAGTTGTTGGAAAAGCATAGTTTCAGTATATGCTAGCTCTATCGTTCTTAACAACCGCTTCAATTTCTAGTGGAACATATGGTAGCACTGGTTCTTTGTCTATATCATAAACTTCTCTCAGATGGAAGTACATAATTTGGAGCGCACCATTATGTCTTTCTATATACCCTGATGGAGCATGTACTCTGCAAGCAGATCGGATGTGCATAAGAGTTTTCTGCTGACTATGGCATGCTCTGCAAGTTATTGGGGTGTCCAATTTCATTATGTTCTTTTTATATCATCTAGTATTTATCACTCCATCTTGACAAGCCATAACAAATCCCTCCGTTTCCGACTTAAGCCCCGCATTACTTCAAAAAGGCAAAGGATAATTCTTTCGACAGGGCCTGTTCTTCCAAATTCCTGCAATAGTAGTGTCTTCGGTTGTGCCTGTCTTATCTGCCTACCCAGTCTTTCTTTGTTCGGCCGGCGTGATCGGGGAGTGAGCTATACCCGAATCGTCGTATTCCAAACATTCAAATGTTTAGACAATTAGAAAGAAATTTGAGACACTATGGAGCATTTGACAGAAATAAAACTAGAAAATGTGTCGTTACTGGAAGTATGACGAACCGAATAAATGTGTAAAGAAATTTTTTTTTCGATTTCGGATTCGTCATTTATAAAAATATTTCTAATCAAGATTGTTCTTTACGAGAAATGGCCCACGAACTATGGATTCCTGTGAAATCTTCCAGAAATATTTTAAAACAAAGCAAATACAAATGCTACATCATATTACGGGAGGAGAATACGATTTGCGAAGTGGGTAAGACGTTGAAATAGGGAAGTAGGAAATATTAAAAAAAAAATAATATGGAGGGATGCATCAAAATTTACCAACAATGGTTGGTTAAACAGAAATATCCATTATAGGAGGAACGATACAAATGAACATTTATAATAAATGTTTGGTTGAGAATTTTGCAAAGATGCTAGGTCCTTTCTGTTACAATGAGAATTTGAATAGTGGAATGTATATAAATTTTATATCTAATTGGTTTGATGAATACTTAGATGAATTGCCACTGAATATTGAAGTTTTTTCTACACCTAGTGAAGATATCGACCATCTCAAACAAAAAATAAGAGATGCATGTAATAGCATTACACCCAACATGCTAGACAATTGCCACAGAAATCGTATGGACAGACAGACAACTTATGTGCATTCAAAAAAAAAGGTCGTCAATTCGAGCATTTAATGTAGTTTCTTATGTATAACTCATTTTCTGTATTGGTTTTATTTTCCCCCAAGAATGTATTATAAAATAAATTGTTCTTCTGATTGATTGTTGTCACTGATGATGCTAGTTATTTCAAATGAAACGCTATAACAATATCAAATGTGATATAGCACTGAATTGTGAGGACTGAAAAATTTAAAAATTAATTCTAGAGAAATAAACCTCGAAACAAGGATTACTTGTTTCGAGGCTGAAGTATGCCAATAGTTGAATAAGTTTTGAAGAAATCAAAACAATATACAAAATAACTAAAGACAGGACCATAATTAAAAATTGTTATCTCTGATGATCTTTATCAATATTTGCAATAAAAGAGAAAAGTGCCTATTCGAAGAAAAAAGTTGATGGTGGCCATGTTGACACGAAACGTTTAATCTAAGATTAATATTTTTACATCGTTATAGTACATTTGGAATACAATAAAAATTTCCCCTTTTTATATTTTCTGAATTAACAATTCTATTCGTAGAAAACCATTCTCAGTTTTCCCTGTATAACTCGGGAACGGCGAAAGTCCCCGCAGATTTTTTCAGACCAATTGGCTGCTTACCATAATAGTAAAACTTTTCTTCCTATTCAATCGTCTTCATATCTGTTACGGTTTAGAATATAGCAATGTTACCACAAGATATAACAAACGGTCTGTATATATATACATATATATATATATATATATATATATATATATATATATATATATATATATATATATATATATATATATATATATATATATATATAATTATTTATTCGAATTGTTGTTGCCTGTGATCTATTTTTAATCTCTTGATAATTATTAGCAATAACAGGCTGGTTGAATCTTAAAAAACTCGATTTTATTAAAAAGTTGACGTTTCACTACGATATTCGTAATTGAAATTTCTTTGACATTTATTGATTTGAAAAAATTTGAACAGACAAGGCTGCTTTGTCTTGCTAAAATTTTTTTCGGATGTGGTTGTTCTTTGTTATCTATTATATGCTATTCAGTCTAATATTAATATTCAAAATTGTTATCATTAGATTATTATTTTTCCACGACTAATTTCTTTGTTATTGTTTATTTACTCGTTCTTAGATCTCGCGGATAGCATTAATCGCCTCCGTGGCAAAGTTTGACCAAATCTCCCATACCGGAGAGTTCGAACAATAAACCACAAGTGTGTGATTGTCTTCCGTATCAGAGAATTTTGTTTGTTGTACTATTTTCATCTTCAAATTTTCAATCCAATGCTTGGCTACGCCGTTCTGATGAGGACCAAAGAGTCCGAAACACGTGTCAACGGCTGCTTCCATATAAGCGTGCTATACCGATAATTCTACTCCACTTCTTTAATGTTTTCCCATGACTAATTTCTTTGTTGTTAGATAAATAGCACCCTATTATTATTATTTTCAAATATTACGTAGGTAAAGGTTTCTTTGGTTTCCCTTACCATCTAATGATAACAATTTTGAATGTTAATATTAGACTGAATAGCATATAATAGATAACAAAGAACAACCACATCCGAAAAAAATTTTAGCAAGACAAAGCAGCCTTGTCTGTTCAAATTTTTTCAAATCAATAAATGTCAAAGAAATTTCAATTACGAATATCGTAGTGAAACGTCAACTTTTTAATAAAATCGAGTTTTTTAAGATTCAACCAGCCTGTTATTGCTAATAATTATCAAGAGATTATATATATATATATATATATATATATATATATATATATATATATATATATATATATATATATATATATATATATATATATATAAATATAGAAGAAGGGTAGTCTTTGCTGACTAGTTAGGATGCAATAAGGATAATAATATTTGGGTATAGCAGCAAGCAAAACGTGTACTCTTATAACACTATATTTCCGATATTTCGACAATGATTATTGTCATCTTCAGGGAAGTGTGTCTTTCAGAATGATTGCAAAAGGTGTAAAAAACGAGATACAGCATTATTGATTTCCACAAAACATTATTGATCGAGAACACAGGCGTGATGATCATCAACTGACATTACAAGTTAAAAAGTTAAAATGGTCATAATAAATTAAAATGAAACATAGTTAATTTCGAGGAAAATTAAACATTATTGAGTTTAAGTTAAGTTAAAGACTAAAATAATACAATTATCTACTTCGTCACTTCATATTGACTGAAAAAGAGACGCGACCAGCCATCTTGATCAAGAAAGTAGGACTACTTCTCAAAGACACACTTCCCTGAAGATGACAATAATCATTGTCGAAATATCGGAAATATAGTGTTATAAGAGTACACGTTTTGCTTGCTGCTATACCCAAATATTATTATCCTTATTGTATATAAATATATATATATATATATATATATATATATATATATATATATATATATATATATATATATATATATATATATATATATATATATATATATATTTTTATATATATATATTTATATATATATATATATAATATATATATATATATAATATATATATATATATATATATACATATATATATATATATATAAATATATATATAAATAAATATAAATATATATATATATATATATATATATATATATATATATATATATATATATATATATATAGGGGAAAGAGGGGAGCATTCGGCCACAAAATATATTTTTGCATGTAAAACTTTTAAATTTAAATATAATTCAAAAAAAGTAAATTCATTTGATTTTTGCATATAATGGTCAAGTAATAATCGCAGAAATGATAAAAAATATGTTTATTAAAAACAAGAAAAAAATTGTTAAAATTTTTTCTGCAAATGGCTGAATGCTCCCTGTACCTAGGGAGCATTCGTCCAGAAGAAGGGGAGCATACAGCCATGTGAAAAAAAAATATTATATAGAATAAATAACATACAATGTGTACAAAAAATCTTTAGTTCTGAAGAATTATTCACACACTACGTGTTAGAAACAGCAAAATCATAAAAAGTTATTTAACAACCAAAGTACTAAGATTATAACAGAAGTAAAAATATGATGCCGTTCTCCTAGTTCCAGTCTTTGAAGAAGCTCTTAATTTGCTAATAATAACATCCTTTTCAATCTCACTTATGTCATTAATGACTTTGTCCAGATGCACTAATAATTCCCACAAAGGTTACTAGTTCTCCTCTTTCAGCTGAGGCGGCTTGCGAGACTTGTTTTTTTCCAGTAGTGGAAACAACTTTGACTGGCTTCATCACGGTTGTGACTCCGGTCTCATCGAGGTTAAATATTCTCTCTGGAGGAAACCTATAACATTCCAGTACTTTTTGAAGGTTTTTGAAAAATTGATCCGCCTTAAACTTATTAAAACCTGTGCTTCTACCTAAGCTAGTGCTTTCTGGCTTTCTTAAAGAGAGTCTTGGGTGACGTGTCATAAATCCTCGACGCCATCCGTCTTTTGCTTGCCGTTTTTGGTGCCACTCTGGAGGAATTTTGCAATTTGGCAAAACTGAAGCATACTCATAGACTAACTTTTCGATCTGAACGTATGTAAGTCCATAATACAAATCAGAACATTTTTTAATATACTCTTCTAGCTCAGATTCTTGTTCTGTAGTAAATACTTGCCTATTTGTATACTTGTTTGCATATTTAGATGATTCTTGATCACTTTCATTGAGAGAGTTGTCTATATTTTGCAAATTTCGTCGAATTCTTTGGTCTTCTTTTGTAATATTTTTTTCATTCGACTCTGTAACGTAGATCTCTTCACACCATGGACTCTGGCGGCCTCTCTCTCAGAGTAAATACCATTAAAATAGCCACTTATTGCTTGTTTAATGCTTTTTTCATCTATAAAGTTCCTATTGGTTTTTAAAATCCGTTTTCTAGGCATGTCTGAAACAAAAAACCAAATTCTAAAAGATGTAGGGAGCATTCAGCCACGGCCAAATGCCCAATGTAGGCGGACTAATGCTCCCCTGGTACAAAAGTGGGCGAAATGTGCTTGTAAATAATATGTTTGAATTTATAGGTTATAATTGAAAATATTTTTGGATTCTACAATATTTGAAGATGATATGCACAAAAAAAGATTCAAAGAAAATCAACATTTTGAACATTATTTACGAAATGGATGTAAAACAAAAATTCTCACGTTTAGACGTCTTTTTCAACTTTTTTCTCTAAAACTTCGTAGAATCATAAAACACGTGTTAACTTTTTCACAAGAGAAGATCTCATAATAGGCAACCTAACAGTGGCACTATACCGCGGGAAATTCAAATCACAATGAAAATAAATACAATGGATGAATGCTCCCCGTGGACGAATGCTCCCCTCTTTCCCCTATATATATATATATATATATATATATTATATATATTATATATATATATATATATATATATTATATATATATATATATATATATATATATATATATATATATATATATATATATATATATATATATATATATATATATATATATATATATATATATATATATATATATATATATATATATATATATATATATATATATATATATATATATATATATATATATATTATATATATATATATATATATATATATATATATATATATATATAGGCTATACATATATACATATATATATATATATATATATATATATATATATATATATATATATATATATATATATATACATATACATATATATATATATATATATATATATATATATATATATATATATATATATATATATATACATATATATATATATATATATATATATAGGGTGGGGCACCACATACGACACGGTCCCTGTGAACCAAATAATTAATTTTTTCGGAAACTTCTTCATTTTGTAATATGTATATTGATTAAGGCTACAGAAAGAAATTATTTTGGAGTCTACCGGGTGGCTCAAAAATGTGTGAGAAATCAAACTTGTGTTTTCCTAAAAGAAACACCCAGTATTTCGTAACACTTTTAAATAGATCAGGAAAAAATAATATGATTTCATATAGGGTACTATGTACCTAACTATAACTGTTCTCGAGTTATTGATTTTTTGTTTTGGGCTATTGATTTCGATGAAACCCTTTTATCAATATTATACAGAATGTTCGAAAATCATTGCCACTGTTTCATAATTTCGGACAATGACAACTTTGTTGTTTCAAATAGAACACCCTGTATTCATTCAGTCTGAACAATATAAAATTCAATTATCTTCCATTTCATATTGGAGTTTCCTATACCTAACCTTATATATATATATATATATATATATATATATATATATATATATATATATATATATATATATATATATATATATATATATATCCTTTTCAATCTCACTTATGTCCACATGCACTTATAATTCCCACAAAGGTTACTAGTTCTCGTCTTTCAGCTGAGGCGGCTTGCGAGACTTGTTTTTTTTCAGTAGTGGAAACAACTTTGACTGGCTTCATCACGGTTGTCACTCCGGTCTCATCGAGGTTAAATATTCTCTCTGGAGGAAACCTATAACGTTCCAGTACTTTTTGAAGGTTTTTGAAAAATTGATCCACCTTAAACTTATTAAAACCTGTGCTTCTACCTAAGCTAGTGCTTTCTGGCTTTCTTAAAGAGAGTCTTGGGTGACGTATCATAAATCCTCGTCGCCATCCGTCTTTTGCTTGCCGTTTTTGGTGCCACTCTGGAGGAATTTTGCAATTTGGCAAAACTGAAGCATACTCATAGACTAACTTTTCGATAAGAACGTATGTAAGTCCATAATTCAAATCAGAACATTTTTTAATATACTCTTCTAGCTCAGATTCTTGTTCTGTAGTAAATACTTGCCTATTTGTATACTTGTTTGCATATTTAGGTGATTCTTGATCACTTTCATTCAGAGAGTCGTATATATTTTGCAAATTCCGTCGAAAATACTCTTCTTTGGTCTTCTTTTGTAATATTTTCTTCATTCGACTCTGTAACGTAGATCTCTTCACACCATGGACTCTGGCGGCCTCTCTCTCAGAGTAAATACCATTAAAATAGCCACTTATTGCTTGTTTAATGCTTTTTTCATCTATAAAGTTCCTATTGGTTTTTAAAATCCGTTTTCTAGGCATGTCTGAAACAAAAAACCAAATTCTAAAAGATGTAGGGAGCATTCAGCCACGGCCAAATGCCCAATGTAGGCGGACTAATGCTCCCCTGGTACAAAAGTGGGCGAAATGTGCTTGTAAATAATATATTTGAATTTATAGGTTATAATTGAAAATATTTATGGATACTACAATATTTGAAGATAATATGCACAAAAAAAGATTCAAAGAAAATCAACATTTTGAACATTATTTACGAAATGGATGTAAAACAAAAAT
This sequence comes from Cynegetis impunctata, assembly GCA_030704885.1. Classification (NCBI taxonomy): domain Eukaryota; kingdom Metazoa; phylum Arthropoda; class Insecta; order Coleoptera; family Coccinellidae; genus Cynegetis; species Cynegetis impunctata. Next base: position 897,580 of record JARQZK010002177.1, on the reverse strand, counting down.
TCTCACCTTTAGACGTCTTTTTCAACTTTTTTCTCTAAAACTTCGTAGAATCATAAAACACGTGTTAACTTTTTCACAAAAGAAGATCTCATAATAGGCAACCTAACAGTGGCACTATACCGCGGGAAATTCAAATCACAATGAAAATAAATACAATGGATGAATGCTCCCCGTGGACGAATGCTCCCCTCTTTCCCCTATATATATATATATATATATATATATATGTTATATATATATGTATATGTTATATATATATATATATATATATATTATATATATATATATATATATATATATATATATATATATATATATATATATATATATATATATATATATATATATATATATATATATATATATATATATATATATATATATATATATATATATATATATTATATATATATATATATATTTATATATATATATATATATATATATAATATATATATATATATTAAATATATATATATATATATATAAATATATATATATAATATATATATATATATATATATATATATATATAGATATATATATATATATATATATATAATATATATATATATATATATATATATATATATATATATATATATAGGGTGGGGCACCACATACGACACGGTCCCTGTGAACCAAATAATTAATTTTTTCGGAAACTTCTTCATTTTGTAATATGTATATTGATTAAGGCTACAGAAAGAAATTATTTTGGAGTCTACCGGGTGGCTCAAAAATGTGTGAGAAATCAAACTTGTGTTTTCCTAAAAGAAACACCCAGTATTTCGTAACACTTTTAAATAGATCAGGAAAAAATAATATGATTTCATATAGGGTACTATGTACCTAACTATAACTGTTCTCGAGTTATTGATTTTTTGTTTTGGGCTATTGATTTCGATGAAACCCTTTTATCAATATTATACAGAATGTTCGAAAATCATTGCCACTGTTTCATAATTTCGGACAATGACAACTTTGTTGTTTCAAATAGAACACCCTGTATTCATTCAGTCTGAACAATATAAAATTCAATTATCTTCCATTTCATATTGGAGTTTCCTATACCTAACCTTATATATATATATATATATATATATATATATATATATATATATATATATATATATATATATATATATATATATATATATATATATATATATATATATATATATATATATATATATATATATATATAGTTTTTTAGATATTGACTTCTTCAAATAGTAGTTCTTATTTCAATGCATTCTTTGAGTCAAGATAGCTTGAAAACGACATTTATTCGATTTGCTCACAGAATTCTCATTTACAGTTGTTATAGGTACTTCACTTCATCATCGAGAATATTTACTGTTCACTAAAATAAAGTTATGATTCACATTCATATTGTGACAGTAGTTCACTAAACTTTTAATACAATATTTTTGAATTATTTAGCTGAAACAACTACAAAATATGAAACACAAATATATTTAATTCAAAGCAGGTGCTCGAAATGACGATATCCTGTTGAATACAAAGAGTTACTCTCTCTATGAAAGACTGCTTAACACAAAGTGACACCGCAATAATATTTGAGGTGTCAGTGTCACTCTTCGAAAAGCAGCCCTTATTATCTCCTTCATATTTTCCAGTGTGGTTGGAGGAGTATCTTAAACCTTATTCTTCAAGTATCCTCATAGGAAAAAATCAAGCAAGTAAAATCTTGTGATCTCGCTGGCCAATTTTGTAGTCCTCTCCTATTAATCCATTTATTCGGAGAGCACATATTCAAAAACTGACTGACACTGAATTTGAAATGTGCGGGAGCTTAATCCAATTGTAACCACATCCCGTTGTCTGATATTTAGCGGCACATTCTCGAGAAGCTCAGGCAGATCATCTAAAAATTCTGAAAATTTTTGACCATTCAAGTGTCCATAGAAAAAGTATGATCCTATAACTTTTGTACCTATCATTCCTCCCAACTCTTTAACAGACCATCTATTTTGGTGATTCAGAGTACGGAAAAAATGAGGATTTACATCACTATAATAATGGAAGTTGTGTCTGTTCACTAAGCTATTGTTATGAAAAGTAAATCATCAGAAAATAAAATGAGATAAAAATTTTATACCAGTTAATTTTAGCCAATCAGATGCCTGCATTTTGACATGTTGCTATGGCAATAACCTAATTTCTTCGGAAATTTCCTTGCGTAGAGGAAAATTATTATGTGGAAATTTCCCTCTGGCCTGACAGCAGTCATAAACACAGTGGCGTGAAATATTTTTGATAGATATCTATTTATAACTTAATTATAGATAAATGTTATTATCTATGACATATTTAAAATGTATTAGAAATTCCTTTTTTCTACGAATGTCAATAAAAACCATCATTCTATGTTCAAAAGTAATTGCGGAACATAGTGCATTGTTTTATACCCATTTTCATTGTGCTTCTATCACCATGGTGAGTGAACTACAAAGTTCTCATTGTGCACGGGTATTTTTACAAAGGTGGCGTTAATCGGCGCCTCGTGTTTTATTGTGGAAAGTCAGATTGACATTTTTTAAAATCTTAAAAGGAAAAATTTTACTTATCCCATTTTATGTAACAGTAACATTCGTAGAAAAAAATATAGTGTAAAACTCGCATGGAATGACCATTTCCTACTCGTATGATTTGCCACACTCAACTGCGGCCCGTGCTGCAAACGTCATACTCGTAGGAAATGCATGTCATTCCATGCTCGTTGTACAATATACTATTCCACGTCTTTGCTCCTCAATGGCGAGTAAGGTAAGAATCCGTTGTTTCTGTCCATTAAATATCTATGCTTCATGAAATAAAAGTAATACTTCGACACCATTTTGTTCTTTCCACACAGGATTTATTGGTGAAATATGGAATATTTTCTCAAAGACTATTGCTCATGTTCTTAAATAGATCTTCTTGTTCAGGTTTTATGCCACAATTTTTCACCAAATCAGTTAAATACTTTACATTTGTATGATAAACTTTAATATGCTCACATTCTGTACAAATTGATGAATATTGAATTAATTATCTGCATTTTACGACACCCAAGTGTTAACAATGCAATTAATTATAAGAAACCATAGATATAAGGAACTTGTCACTGTCACTATATATAGCCAACTTTGATTAATTTTATAAATCGTAAAATTATCATTTATTTTTTATGCGTAATTATTTTTAATTTTTTTAATACTTTTCCTTGTTTCTAGTAGTATAAAATTAGGAAAAGTATAAAGACTAATATTTATTTTAGATTATTAATCAAACCTTGTTTTACTAGAGCTTAGGGAAGTTACAATATTTCACATCCAATCCGAGGTTAATAAATGAACGTGTCGCCGATGTAGTTCATTAGCGTCCGATAGAAGTAGACCTTAATTTTTTGTGCCTTTCATCTAGTACTATAAAATTATGTGATTTTGGTATAATATTTGCTCTTTTATTTAATTATTTAAACCACATTTTAATAGAGCATAGGGAAATTACAATATTTGACAACAAATACCTACAAGCAAAATTCCCGGGTCAATCGTTCCAAGTGGAAAAATTGCCTCTCAGAGATAACGCAAACAGTGCCTTGCTCAAAATTGGCGCGGACATGTCCCTTATGGAGAATTTGTACAAACCAGAGACTTGGCCAAAAGGTGTCATCGTGAAACGTTTTCGGTTTTTTCGGAACAGAGCCGGAGCGCATAGACAATTCACTCCATAGTAGACACATTGTGTCCAAGCCCCGGAGCTGCATTATGCACCAAAATGTGCAAGCTCTTGGCACCAGTTTTAACGCACTAGATGCACTACTATCTGCAGAAGTCAAATGTGAAATGCTTTCAATAGTAGAACATTGGAAGTCTGCAGAGCAACTAGAAGCATACAAGCTGCAAGGTTTTGAATTAGTGTCCTCTTTCTGCCGCGATGAAAAGCAGCATGGAGGATCTGCGATTTTTGTGAAAAGTGAACATAGGGCTCGACCACGCCAGGACCTCAACAAGTTAGCCCTGAAAATACATTTTGAATGCTGTGCAGTAGAATGTTTCTTGGGTGAGGAAAAAGAAAGAGTCATTCTTTCATCAGTGTATCGTTCGTGCGCGCAACCCTCCAATATATGGGTGTTTTTTGATCGCTTCAAAGAAATGTTAGAAATTCTTTCCGCTGAAACCTGCAAAACGTTTATACCGGGGGATTTCAACATTGACGTGGCAGTTACAAGTGTTGAATCTACCTTTTTCATATCTCTGTTGGAAGGGTACGGTTTCAAACTTACCACCAAGGAATATACAAGAATTGGGGCTACCAAGTCTTCATGTCTCGACAACATCTGTGCAAATAATTCCTACGACGCAGTGGTGCATGAGCATCACATTTCTGACCATAAAAGTGTTAAAGTGTTTTTGGATGTTAGGAATAGACCTAAGAGGTTTATGATGAGAAGGTGTTTTTCAGAAAAAAATATAAAAAAATTTGAGGATTCCCTAGTTTTAAAAAACTGGGAAAATGTGTTTTCATTAGAGGAAAGAAATGTCAACAATCAATGGGTGAGTTTTCTTAATACTTTTATTCCCATTTTCAATGAAATTTTTCCAAAAAAGAAATGCGAAGTTAGAAATGGAAATGGAAATAATTCAGCATTACACACTTGAATTAAGAAAATGTAAAGATGAATTAGATGTTTTACTGGTGATGAAAACATGTAATAGTCAATAGTCAGAAGCATATAAAGACTGCAAAAAAAGATATGATAATTTACTTGTACAAATTGGTAAAGATCGCATCAGTGAAATTTTAACAAAAAGTGAAAACAAGTCAAAAGCGGTGTGGCAAGTTGTAAATAAGCTACAAGGTAAATTTTCAAAAACCTCTGATTGCGATTTTGGTGACGCCGATCCACAATTTTCTGCGGACAAAATGAGTGATTTCTTACAGAACATTGTACCTGATCTAATGAAAGCACAAACTGAAAAACACTTTTCATGCAACATACATAGAAATAAGAAGTCAATTTTCCTAGGCCCAACTACCGAGTGGGAAGTAAATAATATTGTTGCTAATCTAAAAAATAAAAACAGCTGTGGAAGTGATGATATCCCCAGTCTGCTCATCAAGAAATGTATTGGTCAAATTATCTGTCCCCTTGTTTATGTTATCAATAACATGCTGAAATACGGCATTTTTCCTGATCAGCTTAAGATGGCGCTGATAGTCCTAATTTTTAAAAAAGGAGATTCCAGTGACTGTGTAAACTACCGGCCAATTAGCCTACTGAATTGTTTTTCGAAAATTTTTGAAAAAGTGATATCTAATAGATTAATTTCCTTTTTTGATACGTGCGGGCTTCTCAGTGGCATGCAGCATGGCTTTACAAAAAGAAAAAGAATTGACACAGCGGCATTTGACCTTCTGCAATCGATTTTCGATCGCATTGAAAGAGGAGAGATTGCAGAAGGAATTTTTTTGGACCTGTCAAAAGCATACGATACTCTAAACCACCAAATTCTACTGGAAAACCTAACAAAATACGGCGTTCGGGGCATAGCCTTGACATTGATTGAGTCATATGTGTCGCAACGAAAACAACAAGTCGTCATAAAAAAGGGCACATCTAAATATTTTTCAGGAACAAAAATTATTGACACCGGCATTCCTCAAGAGAGTTTAATAGGCCCACTACTATTTATAATTTATATTAACGATATAAAAGACATGAATTGCTCAAATAATACAATTTTAACATATGCCGATGACACAACCTTACTTGTGAGCACAAAGCTTTACACCGAACTACAAGAAAAATGCAGTTTAGCCATGCTGAGTGCCACAGGGTGGTTTGGGAAAAACAAATTAATTCTGAACTCCGATAAATCCAAAACAGTTTTATTTAAAAATAACCATGCTGGTTTCGAAACGCCCTCTAACATTGTGATAAATGGTACTAACTACGAGCAGGATAACTCTGTGCGGTTTCTGGGGCTCTATGTTGACGCCACCTTGGGCTGGTCAGAACACAGCCGAAAACTTTGTTCTAATCTTGATAGTGTGTCATACACTATCAGGGTTCTGAAAAAAACACTAGATGACAATGTCATTAGAATGTTGTACTTCGCAAATTTTTATTCTAGACTGAAATTTGGTGTCATTTTTTATGGCAAGAGCCCCGATTTCGATAAAGTCTTCATTGCACAAAAAAGGCTAATTAAAACAATGTTTAATATTAAGTTCAGAGAGTCATGTAGAGGGGTTTTTAGGAAAAATAACTTTCTAACGGCTACGGCCATCCACATTCATGAGTGTATAAATTTTCTACTTAAAAATGAACAACTTTTTTCTGACTACAAAAAAAACAGTTCATATAACACTAGATCCATAATACTTAATTACCCTAAGCACAATATGACGTTTTACTAACGGTCTCCACTTTTTAATTGCATGAAATATTTCAACGCGTTACCAGACTTTGTAAAAACTGAAAGCAATCCAAAAAAATGTAAATCTAAACTATTCGAATATTTAGTCACACTCGAACCCTACTGTGTGCAAGAATTTATTGATTTGAAAATGTGAAAATTTTATGTGTTTCTATGTCTACTTTAATTTTATTTAAATAGTATTCAATATTCTGTTTTTGACGTTTCTTTAGTTCACTGTAATTTTTATATTATAATGATTCTAAATGAATAAAAATATCTATCTATCTATCTATCTATCTATCTATCTATCTATCTATCTATCTATCTATCTATCTATCTATCTATCTATCTATCTATCTATCTATCTATCTATCTATCTATCTATCTATCTATCTATCTATCTATCTATCTATCTATCTATCTATCTATCTATCTATCTATCTATCTATCTATCTATCTATCTATCTATCTATCTATCTATCTATCTATCTATCTATCTATCTATCTATCTATCTATCTATCTATCTATCTATCTATCTATCTATCTATCTATCTATCTATCTATCTATCTATCTATCTATCTATCTATCTATCTATCTATCTATCTATCTATCTATCTATCTATCTATCTATCTATCTATCTATCTATCTATCTATCTATCTATCTATCTATCTATCTATCTATCTATCTATCTATCTATCTATCTATCTATCTATCTATCTATCTATCTATCTATCTATCTATCTATCTATCTATCTATCTATCTATCTATCTATCTATCTATCTATCTATCTATCTATCTATCTATCTATCTATCTATCTATCTATCTATCTATCTATCTATCTATCTATCTATCTATCTATCTATCTATCTATCTATCTATCTATCTATCTATCTATCTATCTATCTATCTATCTATCTATCTATCTATCTATCTATCTATCTATCTATCTATCTATCTATCTATCTATCTATCTATCTATCTATCTATCTATCTATCTATCTATCTATCTATCTATCTATCTATCTATCTATCTATCTATCTATCTATCTATCTATCTATCTATCTATCTATCTATCTATCTATCTATCTATCTATCTATCTATCTATCTATCTATCTATCTATCTATCTATCTATCTATCTATCTATCTATCTATCTATCTATCTATCTATCTATCTATCTATCTATCTATCTATCTATCTATCTATCTATCTATCTATCTATCTATCTATCTATCTATCTATCTATCTATCTATCTATCTATCTATCTATCTATCTATCTATCTATCTATCTATCTATCTATCTATCTATCTATCTATCTATCTATCTATCTATCTATCTATCTATCTATCTATCTATCTATCTATCTATCTATCTATCTATCTATCTATCTATCTATCTATCTATCTATCTATCTATCTATCTATCTATCTATCTATCTATCTATCTATCTATCTATCTATCTATCTATCTATCTATCTATCTATCTATCTATCTATCTATCTATCTATCTATCTATCTATCTATCTATCTATCTATCTATCTATCTATCTATCTATCTATCTATCTATCTATCTATCTATCTATCTATCTATCTATCTATCTATCTATCTATCTATCTATCTATCTATCTATCTATCTATCTATCTATCTATCTATCTATCTATCTATCTATCTATCTATCTATCTATCTATCTATCTATCTATCTATCTATCTATCTATCTATCTATCTATCTATCTATCTATCTATCTATCTATCTATCTATCTATCTATCTATCTATCTATCTATCTATCTATCTATCTATCTATCTATCTATCTATCTATCTATCTATCTATCTATCTATCTATCTATCTATCTATCTATCTATCTATCTATCTATCTATCTATCTATCTATCTATCTATCTATCTATCTATCTATCTATCTATCTATCTATCTATCTATCTATCTATCTATCTATCTATCTATCTATCTATCTATCTATCTATCTATCTATCTATCTATCTATCTATCTATCTATCTATCTATCTATCTATCTATCTATCTATCTATCTATCTATCTATCTATCTATCTATCTATCTATCTATCTATCTATCTATCTATCTATCTATCTATCTATCTATCTATCTATCTATCTATCTATCTATCTATCTATCTATCTATCTATCTATCTATCTATCTATCTATCTATCTATCTATCTATCTATCTATCTATCTATCTATCTATCTATCTATCTATCTATCTATCTATCTATCTATCTATCTATCTATCTATCTATCTATCTATCTATCTATCTATCTATCTATCTATCTATCTATCTATCTATCTATCTATCTATCTATCTATCTATCTATCTATCTATCTATCTATCTATCTATCTATCTATCTATCTATCTATCTATCTATCAATACGAGATGAATAAATGAAGGTGCCGCCGATGTAATTCATTAGCGTCTGATAGAAGTAGATCTTAACTTTTTTCCCCTTTCCTCTAGTACTACAAAACTATGTGATTTTGGTAGAATATTTGCTTCTCTATTTAATTATTTAAACCACATTTCACTAGTACATAGGGAAATTAAAATATTTGATATCAAATCCGCGATAGAAGTAGGTATACCTATCTACTCAAATTTTATTTCCTTTCCTCTAGTTCTATAAAATTGTGTGATATGGGTAGAATATTATATATTTTATTTAATTATTTGAACCATATTTCACTGGTGCACAGGAACCAAAAAGTTTGTAATAAAACTATTTTCATTGCTTTTTATATATTGACATTTTGGAAAGTTGATTGAATTTGTTTCTTTTAATCTTATGGTAAGGTAATATGCATAGATCAGTATGTTAGCTATATGGATAGTAGACCCTTTTTCTTTTTCCTCTAGTTTTTCAAAATTAAGTCGTACCTATTTATCGTGATTTTTATGTATTTTTTTAACGTAACCACATTACTAAAGCACAGGGGGAAAAGTAGAACTATAAAAATATATACAAATAAAAACAAATTATTGAAAAGGTACTTTATTTAACAATACAAATTAGGAACATTGAACTTACACGAAACAAACTTAAGTTTAATTTTTATTTTCATTATTGTAATAATTATTTGTATTAAATACACTGCTATTATAAACAATATTACTAGGTTGTATGGCTGTCTGTTGGCACTGGTCAATTTCTGAGGTTATTACTGACTTATTTTGGTTGTTTTCCACTGAATTATATTTTCATGGTGCTCAACATCAATTTGAAGATATGGTTTTATGGACTGGGGATTACTGTGTCCGGTAATCTTAATAAGTTGCTGTTTCTGTACACCATTTCTTGCCAAGTTTGATACTGCTGTAGCCCTTGCTGAATGTTTTGTTATCTTGGTTTTTTTTTGTATCAATTACTATTATAGAGGCGGATTCCTTTAACCAACAATATATTATGTTTTTACCTACAGGACTATTATTATACCATCTGTTTAAAAGCTGTGCATTCCCTTTCGGATTCGGATGAGTTACATACAATCTATCTATTATTAGGTCCCCACGATTTTCCATATATTTGTTAAATATTCGTATGGGACACTCGTCGATATTTCTAATGTTTCTTACTAGCCACTTACTGTCAGCCAGTTTCTTTGAACCACCTTGAGTGGTTTTCGTAAAAACAGGATTGTATTCAATCCTTCCAGTAAAATTTCCATCCTGGTCTAATTCACGAACAAAATGGTCTACCTTTGCTGTTACCCCTTCACTGCCTCTCCAGGCTAGTTCGCGTGAAATAATATGAATGAATTTTCGCTGTAGACCCACAGGTTCATTTTCATTCCATATTTTAACTATTTTTGTGTATTCATCATTGGTAAGGGCAGCTGCACTATACTTCCTTTTGTAGGCTTATTCGTTTCTCATCCCGTGCAGCTCTTGCTACTACAAATTCGACATCGGAAAATGGGTTCAATTCGAGTCAAAATTTGGCACATTTCTTGAAGCTGCTTGGCTGCAGAATTCTAAATAACCTGAAATAATAACAAACTTTCTTGCTTAAAATAAATAGTGATCTCCAGAAAATTTTCACCTACCTTCACAACAACAGACTCTTTATAATCTTCTGAATTTCTTTTTTCCATGTTGAAACCCCAATCTTCTAAAATTCTATTCAACTCTTCGACAGAAGTTGATGCCTCGATGTTGTATTTTCTTTCTTTGCAAAATTTAAGACATTTATTCCATATCATAGTCTCTGATTTTTTGTTTTATCTGGAATTAATTTGTACGCCTCTTTTCTTATCGTCTCATAATTTTCTTCACCAAAACGCGACATTTTAATTCTGTATAATGTACATAACAGATAAAACGCGACTACAAGCGACTTTGCTTTTGAACACAAACCACATACCTACTGACTTTGAAACTTGTTATGCAAAACGTCAAAAAACTCGTCATCATGGCCATTTTATGCAACACTCATTGGTTGAAAATACACAAAATATTACTTTTGGTGTATTTTCAACCGATGATATAAAATCCGCAAAAAAAATAATTCGCTGTTGTGGAACAAAGCCTTGACAAAGGCCTACTATGATGTCCGTTACATGGATAATAATATGTCACCTAAGTATGTCACCAATTTAATTTCTATTTTTAAAAAGTTTTGTTATAAAAATTTCCTACGAAATCTCCCGCGAGCATGAATTAATTTTTCAGAAATTTTCCTCATGTTGCGAATTTTTTAAGACAATTTTCAAAAAATTCGCACTTCGAGAAAATTTCCGAAAATAATTCAAGCTCTAGGGAGATTATAATTGACTATTTCCCTCGTCTTAATTTCCACCAATCACCAATTTTGAATTACAAATGGTTTCTAGATGGAGAAACTGTATGACACCACCAGCTGTCAGTAGTTTTTTCGAGATTACCCGCGGCAAAACTTGACAGATATTGTCACCAAGAATTACAATACCTTTGAAAAAAAAAATAATTATGATCTCCTAGGACACCAGAAAACGACGCAAAACAATGTTTTTAATTTTATTATCAATTTTTGTGATATTGTTTATGTAGTGAAAATGAGTCCCTTTGGAAGTGATTCTTTGACTAATATTGATCTAGCGATTGAGAAAAATGTACCGTACAATACCGTCAAAACCCATACGTCAATATGAAAGCAGTTTACGGAATTCTGCAAGACAAAGAAATACGAGCTTATGGAAACTACAAGTTTAGCGAAACTAAACCTAATCCTGAAAGTGTTAGTTTGAATGGTTTCGACAATGTTTCTTCTGTATTTGTGGAATTCTGGACTTCCATTGTCTATAAAAATATATCTGAAACAAAAATAAAAGAAAAGGAAAATTTGATTAATCAAATTTTCCTTTTTTCAGACTAATCCTGAAAGATTGGGCGTGGAATATGAAGAAGGAAAACGGTGAAAATTACAAAGCACTAGTTGTGAAGACAATGTGAAACACCGTTGCAAAAAAAATGCAAGAAATGTATTTTGTGAAGTGGAAAATAATTTTTGACCCATTTGAAGATATTATTATCTTTAAGTCTAGTAGGGAAGCTCGTATACGAAACGAAAGAATTTGCAGATGTGCACAAATGAAAGGAAGTCGAGCTCTGCTTCATTACAATTGGATGAGTTTTATGCAATGGTTTTATTATGGGACGAAGACACTCCAGCAGGACTCCAGCGAAAGTTTTACCATATCGCTTCAGTGGAACTTGCCTGGAGAGGTGGAGAAGTAGTCAATTGCAAAGTTCATTATTTTAAAGAGGAAGTGGATAATTATGGAATAAAAACAGGTAGAATAAATATTTTTTAAAATAACAGATTTTCAAAAATCCTACTTTTTAGGAAGAGTAGAATATAATCCTCTCTTTAATAAAACGGCCCAGGGTAAAAAAAAAAGAGACCGATAGTAAATGGCTGGCCCAACACGAAGAACCTAAGCTTTTGTCCAGTTCGCCTTTTTAAAATTTTCATGGTTAAACGTTCATCTAAAATATTGACTGATAGATTATTCTCAACGGTTAACCCATCATGGAATAATGAGTGAATGGTACAAAAACACTCCAGTGGGAAAAATAAATTTTCGAAATGGACTAAACAAGCGGCAGAGAAGGCAGAATTAAATACAAAAGAAATAAAAATAATAAACCACTGTATGCGGTCGACAGCAGTCAATAACTTGGCTAAAGCAGAGGTAGGTGAACAACAATCAATTAAAATTACTGGCCACAGTTCAGCCAACTCAATTAAGTCTCATCTGCAAATGAATAAGCAGCACTATTCCAACATCATAAACACCCTTAGAAGTGACGCCTCAGAACTTCCAGCTAAAAAAACAGAAGATCCTGCAGTCACTCATCGAGCTTCTCACTCTACAGATGGACCCATCAACAACCTTAATGATGTACCTACACCCAATATTATCAATGAGTTAACAAAGATTTCAAACAATACTTCTACTGTGTACCAAAATTGCAATTTATATTTTAATTGTACCATAAATAATTAAGTTTGTAGTATTTTAAATGAATTACCTGTTTTTCAGTTTTCAAATCAATACCTATACATAATGCATGCAGAATAATCTGTTACTTATGAAATAGTCTTGTCAAATACCATTCGGATCGGAAAAACACAATGCAATATAATATTTTTTAGCAATAAGCAATCTTGTTAAAATATTAATTAGCAACGTGTTTTTTCGATATTTTTCGGAAACATTAGATGCCCTTATGATATTACTTACGATAATTGCATTGTAGAAAGCGGGCGATAATTGCATTGTAGACCGATGATTGCATAGTAGCATAGTTCATATTACGGTTATTGATGACAAGCTGAGAATTTATTAATTACTAACGTCAGTTTGACAAGTTGAAAGTTTATTCGGGAAATATTTGTGCTATCATGGTTTTTAATTCAACACAAAGTATAATTTATATCACTAGCTAAACACAATACCAAACTTACAACACTTATAACATTATTTCAGAATAACAATAATCGCACTCGCACACACACTCGTAGTCTGTAAGGAACTGAACTTTTACTTGTTCATCATACCATGAGCCACCATTGCATCGCATTCTTACATCACCCTCTGACTCAGTGGTCCGGTTCCTTGCTAGCTATCTTAGGTCTCCACATCCCTTCCTTTCTTTCTAGACGTAGAGGTTGCACCTTGGGTTCACAAGTAGGTGCCGATTCCTGGGAAGGCTGATGGTCACTATGATCGATGCTATCTGATGGAAACCCAGTCCCCTTGGTGGATGGTGACGTAACTGCCGCCGTGGATGCTGTTAACAAAGAATCGTTAGTTGAAGAAGGAAGCTTTTTCACGTGGCTAACATTTCGACGAATTTGTCTGTCTTCCCCATGGAGTATGAGTTCGTTACCAGATCGTTGGATGACAACATATTCAGTCCTACCAAAGCTGGGAGTTAACTTGTTATGTTGTATGACATTTTTCACCAAAATTTTGTCTTCAGGAACTAAATCACGATGCTTCGCTCTTCTGGTTCTATCCTCTTTTTCTTTTCCTTTCTGTTTATTAATTGTTTCTCTATCTCTAGCTTCTTGATCTCCGTGTTCTATACTGAAGTCGGATATAGAGGGTATTTTATCTCGGATATTCCGACCAAACATCAATTCCGATGCCGATTTTCCAGTTGTCCCATGAGGCGTAGTATTATACGTCAGTAAAAAATCATGCAAAGCCACTTTATAGTTGCGATCTCCCTTTGAGTGAGAAATCTGAAGTCGTTGCAATAGTACCTTGTTCATGTTTTCTACTTCTCCGTTCGTTGAGGCCAGTATGGCGCCGTATGTATGAGGCGGATATTTTTTTAAAATTTGGTTCCTGTGAACTGCGGTCCATTATCCACTCAGATAGATACGGGAATTCCCAATTTAGCGAAGAGTTCCTTCAAATAATTAATTATTATTATAGCCGTCGTTGAACGTAAAAACTTTATATCCTGATATCGCGAATAGTACTCAATAACAACCAATACTTGTTCTTGACTTAGAAGTGGGCCTATTTAATCGATAGCCAGGACTTTCCATGGTGCTGTAGGAAATTCGTGTCGGTTCATGGGTGCTGGCTTTGGTGGAAGAGTGACCAACAAACAGTCTCGACAAATTTTTACAGCTTCTTCTGCTTGGCGATCGATTAATGGCCACCATGTTTTTTCACATAGTCTCCTTTTCATCACCGTTTGACCTGGGTGTCCTTCATGTGCAAGTTGTAGTGTTCGTTCGCGTAGGATTCTTGCATGACAATTTTATTACCTCTCAACAAGACTGGTCCCAGTGTCGTGAATTCATTTCGAAACGGATAATAGTTACTGTTGTCAGAGGCCTGCCTTGATTCTTCGTTGACGTTCAGCACTGTTGTTGCTAGTAAAAGGTCTTCGATTTTAGCTTTGAAAATGCATTTGTTCTTGTTGAGAAGCACATTATTATTTTCTAGCGTGTTCAAGGCTTTTCTTAAACAGTCATCATGTTGCTTTTCAGATCCTCCAAAAACTATGATGTCATCCAAATAATTTAAGCAGTTTTCACAACCCGCTAACAGTGCTTCGAAAGTTCGTTGGAATATTTCTGGTGCCGAGTTCACTCCGAACATTAGGCGTTCATACCTAAACATGCCTTTATGAGTAATAAATGTCGTGATTGTGCTACTGCTCTCGTCTAGTTTCGATTGGTGGTATGTGTTTATTAAATCCATTCTTGAGAACAATTTGGCTGATTTAAGTTTAGTTATAAATGACTCAAACGTCGGAAGTGGGTAGTTTTCACGTTTGATAGCTTCGTTCGCTCTTCGCATATCAATACATATACGGATATCCCCAGATGGTTTGAACAAAACTACAATCGGAGATATCCATGTACTTGGTCTATCTACTCTTTCGATGATATCTTTCTGAAGTGTCTCGTTGAGTTTTTCTTCAACTTGTTTCTCCACTGCTATAGGTATACGCCCCACTGGCTGTCGTACTGGTTTAACCGAAGGATCGATTGTCAGTCTTACTTTAAGCCCTTTCATTTTAGGAAACTGTTCACATGATTCTTCTATTGCATTAATACCCAGTTTCAATACAGCTAGACGAACAGTCGCCCGTTTCCCTAACAATGAAATGGTAAATTGAAAGCAACCACTTGTAGTTGTGGTCCACCTAAATGAAGTAATTTATGTTTCTTTCGTACTCCGTCTACAATGTTCTCAGACTCCAAATATAGCTTCAATGCCCTTAGCCATCTTTCCCATTCATTACGCAGTAGCGCTTTGTCAATCGAGTCGCAAAGAAATGGTTTGATTCCCGCGTTTCAATCTGTCATATTGCCCCTTATATGGAGTCTCTGAAACATAAAATAATTTTTTTTTTATTCACGTTCGATGACGTGGATGTTCAGATACAGAACTCTCAACCTTTACCTTTCTCACGTTAGTTAACGTAGATGTTCAGACACAAAACTTTTTTGTCTTAGACTGCCCTGAAACAGGGTAACAGTTTGATTAACTCTACTTTTCATTTCGAACTGCCCTGTCACCAGGGTAACAGTTTGATTAACTCTACTTTTTATTGATTAGGGTAAAGGCTACAGTGATTGGCCACTCAAGCGATACAGTTCAGTAAACCAGTAAAGCATTTTATGTTATTGAGATTTTATAGCAATTTAATGCATGAATATATAGATAAAACTATTTCATTTTTGATTCAGTACCAACTGTATTGTATCAAATTGTTGAATTTTGAAAATGATTTGGTTTATTGTCAAGAGTACGGATTTCACAGTTATTAGCCAGGTTAGTATAATGATTGGCATAGCAAAATGGCCAGTAATTGGCCACGTTTGTAATATGATTAGCAAGGAAAAATGCGGAGTTATTTGCACCAGTTTAATAAGACTGCTAACCTATCTGGGTAGGTAATTGTAGCAAAATCACTGGTTATATACCCACCACAAAAAAAGTAAGATGATTCAATGAAACCTGCATTTTTATTAGCATTACATTTTATCAAAACAGACATTGCACATAAATTGGTTCATACCAATAGACTTCATATCTCTTTTCAAAATACATGTAATATGGTATGTTCTTGTACAATTTACGCATCTTATCCCATATTGGCTTCTACTCAAATTATTTGTGCACGAAAAACATAGTCCAGCGTAAATATTTTAATTCTGGAATGGATTCGGAGAAGCTGCGTTTATGATAACCATACTGGTTATGTTAACTGCTTTCTTATCACCATCGATCTTCTCGTCTGCAAACAGTCTTCTTTTAGTTTCCGCCGGAACTGAGAAAGCACATTCAGGTTCATCTTGGCAGTCATTTTTGGGTTGAATGATTTCTTCGGTATCAACGGCTTCGGTTATGTCTTCAGTATTCTCTTTGTTCTCAGACAGATTATTATTTGAAATGTTGGCGGCTTCTGGATATTCATTATTTTCAGGAATCTCTGGATTGTGTTGTTCGTTGCTGATGGTTAAAAGTATGGCCTCGCTATCAGTTATTTTGGGTTTGCCTTTTTTTATCGGTGTCTTCAGTGCCTTTATTTTTTTTCCTTTTGTTGAAAGTGCTTCCTTCATGTGTTGCCTATTCAACCTTTCAGTCTTACGTTTCTTTTTTTTTCTTCGACTTCCCTTTTTAATGCTATTTTCTTCTTTAGTGCTTCTTTCCTAACTGATGAAGTTAGTACATAGGGTAGCTTTTCTGTCTCTCTTTTTCCCTTCCTTTCTGGGGTTTTGGGCCAAACTACGTAATCACTAAATGATGATGTGTATAATCCATATTCTTTGTTGGCCGATGAGGTACTAGGCATTTGGCAGTCGTGATAATTGATATTTTCTTCTATCACAATAGGAATGTTTTCAAT
Source organism: Cynegetis impunctata (assembly GCA_030704885.1). Lineage (NCBI taxonomy): Eukaryota > Metazoa > Arthropoda > Insecta > Coleoptera > Coccinellidae > Cynegetis > Cynegetis impunctata. The sequence continues at coordinate 880,233 of JARQZK010002177.1, read as the reverse complement.
GTCGAATACTTGATTGATTTCAGTATCAGTCTCCATAAGATCTGCCTCAATATTCTGATCGTTTGATTTGATACTCTCACGATTCATTGACTTTGAATCAGAATTTTCATTTTCTATTATGTTTTCGGCCTGATTCGTTTTGAAAAATTCTTTATAGAGATAAGAGAGCGTCAAAAAATCTTCATTATGAACATCGTTTTCACTAAAATGTTCAATCCTTTTAATTTTTTCTACTTCAACAATTTTCTTGAATGTTTCGAACGTAATTGTATTTGCTTCATTGCTGTGAGTAAAAGTTGTTTCTTTGTTTTTACCAGTACATTTGGTATAATCGATTGCAGATAGGTTCCATGGATAGAGCCCGCAGGCACGAAAACCATGCTGTATCGCTACCGGTCTTACATCATCAACCACTGTTTTTAAAACTGATGCAAAATTTTCTTTCGTTACAACATCATTTGGATGTTCCCTCCGGAACTTCAACACAGCTGTTTTCCATCCTTCTTTTAATAGCTTAAATACGGCCACATCGGCGGGCTGCATAATTCTTGTAAAGTTTGGGTACAAAGCAACTAAAATAATATCTAACTTTGAGCATAATTCACTTATTTCATACGTCATATGAGTGCTATGACCGTCAACAAACAACACTATTGGAAATTATATGTTACTCTTCGTTAGGTAAGGATATAATATATTTCCTATGTACTCGTAGAATAGTTGGTTCTTCATCCAACCATTATCGCTGCAACCGATTCCCCATGTATCCGGTACTCACTTTACGATGTCGGACGGTAATCTTTTATATGCATATATGATCATAGGTGGGGTTACATCTCCATTAACCGAAAATGTGAACATCACCGTGATATTATTCTTGGGATGATGTTCTATTTAGTAAACGTTCTTTGTTCTTCTTGGTGCAAAAACTTTTTCGTTTTTTGGACAAAGCCAAAAGCAGGTTTCATCTCCATTGTATATTCTGCTGGGATCTTCAAGAACATCAGATAACTGCTTACGCTTTAAATAGTCATCCACATTGGAAAACCAACTTCTAATATCTGCTTCTGCTACTACGGAGCTAGCTGCTGTAATTCCTTCAGAGGTTCTCAGGGTTATATTTGGGTGACGTTTTAAAAAAGCTAGATACCACCCTCTTCCTGGGAGGTTATCTTTAAATGAATTTTTCCTAGGAGATTCGTCAAGGAAATACTTTACAGAGGTTTGAATGTCTTCAATTCTACGCGGAAAACATTTCTTGTGAGAGGTCAAAATCCAGTTTTCTAAAAGTGCCTTTTCTTCGGAAGTCAATATTGGTTTGGGCCCGAGAGAAAGTTTATTGTTAAACTTTTCACTCGACCGGAATTGAAGTGTGGCCCGAGGAACATTATAAAGCTTGGAAGCTTCTCTTTGACTCATTCCATCCTCTGTAGACTCCAAGGCCTTACAAATATCCTCTTCTTTATATTTTTTTCGATAGGAAGCACCTTCAGACACTTTTGGCATGGTAATAGGCTGACAAAACTAAAAAAATAAATTCCATAATGATTGGCCACTGACGAAACCAGTTAATGGCCCTCGGCCAACCACTGTTTACGCTTTGAAAAAGCAGAAAACCAACTTAAAATAGTATAAGTTAACGGGGTAATAAAAAAACCGGTTTCTTTCAAAGAATAATATCTATAATTTTATCACAGTAATTGGCCGGCGTGTTTCATAAACTGCAGAGATTCTTAATAAACTCAATTTAATACTACCCTGGCCAATCACTGACGCATGGCCAACGACTGTATCACTTACCCTAGCTCTGTTTTTTTTTAACTGCCCTCTTTTCGGGGTAACAGTTTGATTAACTCTACTTTTTTTTTGATCTGCCCTCTTTCCGGGGTAACAGTTTGATTAACTCTACTTTTTATTTCGAACTGCCCTATAACCAGGGTAATAGTTTGATTAACTCTACTTTTTTTTTTGAACTGCCCTCTTTCAGGGGTAACAGTTTGATTAACTCTACTTTTTATTTTGAACTGACCTGTCACCAGAGTAACAGTTTGACTAACTTTACTTTTTATTGCGAACTGCCCTGTCACCAGGGTAACAGTTTGATTAACTCTGCTTTTTGATTTCAAACTGCCCTATTACTAGGGTAACAGTTTCTTATGGACACTGCCTGTGGAAACAGGTAACAGCTCACAATAAATGGTATTTTTCGACTGGGTAACAGTCAGTAACAAAAATTGAAATCACTTGTTTGTTTGGACTATATACATACATATATATATATATATATATATATATATATATATATATATATATATATATATATATATATATATATATACCGACATATATACACATAAGAAGCCAATATCTGGCTCACCTCGTCTAGAAATCAACTTCCTGTGGGTGTGATTGCCACTTCTCGTCGCCAATTGTGCTATCCTGGTTTGTAATTAAACAAAAATTATAATTTATATCACTATATTGTATATATATATATATATATATAGATATATATATATATATATATATATATATATATATATCAGTGGCGTAGATAGCTTTTTGTGATGGGGGGGGGGATATGACTTATTGCAAAATTTCATCTAAAGTTCTATTTTTGTTGATAAAAATAATCTGTCATGTAGGTAGTACAAAATGAGCAGAAAAGTTAAATTAAATTCCAAAAAATTCAAATTATTTGAATTGGAAAAAATTTATTAAAAATCAGTGAAAAATTGAATTACTTATATTTAATTGGATATAATTATACATCATGGAAAATATTCTTGGGAAAATCAGAGCAGCAAATCTAGTTTTCGGCGTTTTTTAACAATTCATTTATTACTTCGTCAGCTCTGATTCCATTGTCACGATGAATTGCCAGAACAGCCAAAACCTTTCAATAACAAAAAATTGGACAAACATGAGTTTTTAATTCGCGATGAATTTTATATATTCAGAAGGGTCATTACAAGTCCATTTATTTTATCGTGCTCCTTTGAATCTTTTTTATTCGCTTCAAATGATACCGGCAGATAGCTAATGTTCTGAGCAACATGATATTCGAAAAAAAAATTCTAGGCAATCATTCAGCTCTTTTATTGAATTTTTAGGCTTAACATCGCCTCTATGAATTAAATATTTCTTCCACACTTTCAACTAACGAGAAGAATAGGTAACACAGTAAGACATTTTTGATAAAACTCGTCAGTTTTGATAAATTTATCAGCTGCTTTGTCAATTTCGTATAAATCGTGCTTGAAAAACACCGAAAATCTTTCTAATACATTTAGTATAGTCAACTTTTTTCAGCAGACTCGGAAAAATATGAGCAAGGTGTCACTCGATTCGGAGTGGCATGTAGATGTTTTTTGAGAAAAATAAGAATTCGCTCGCGAAAATTGTGAAAGTTATAAACAATATCCTGAAAAAAAGGAGTTTGGTTTTTTGCCAAAATGTATGAAATTAATTGTAATTTTTGAAATTTGAAGAAAGATTCGAAAAGAAGAGGAAATCTCCCAACGAAAAACTCAACTTCCGGAACTGTAGGATCAATATTTTTTCAGAGAGGTAAAAATACGACCGAAAACGGCTTATTTGATTTGGGCAAATCACGAGCATTAACGACACTTCAACAATAAACATTATTCAACCATAATAAATATGAAAATTAAGGAATGAAAAAATTCAGACAGTTACTAAATCGGTGAATGAGCAGTAATCTGGCGATAATAGCGATTTTTCAAATAGTTATGCAATAGTTACCTAATTAACAATTTTTTAGTACTTGAACATGAAAATTGTGAGTTTGACAACTGTTCACTATAGATCTGAGATTTGTTTTCATTCTTGGAGCTATTATTATAAGGCTTTAGAGTATATCCCCGTTGAAAAAATAAAAAAAATTTCAATTTTTCAGTTGTTTATTAACAATTTACGTAGTTTTGTAACATCGAAATGTAATTATTTTTATAATTTTTTATTATCGGAAGCTACAAGGAAATGGTTATTTTTCAATGTTCATCTCCTATTGTTTCAAAATTCAATCAAGAAAAAAAAGTTATGATTAATTAAAGTGTTCAATTTTGCAACCGAGTAAATTGTTAGTAAAAAACTACAAAATTAAATTTTTAAATTCGGGGATCTATTCTGCAGTCTTTCGAAATCAGCTCCAAGAAAGGAACAAAAAATCAGATCTAAAAAACTATTGCATAACTGATTGAAAAATCGCAAGAAAAACGTTTTGTGACTGGATTATTGTTCATTTACCTATCTAGTAAGAACCTAAAATTTTTCATTCCTTAATTTAATATTTAATATACCTAGTTAAATACTTACTTTCGCGTTACTTTCGCTAGATTACCAGTTTTCGGCCGTATATTTACCCCTCTGAGAAAATTATAAATATTAATCCTACAGTCCCATGAGACTTTCTTTTAAAAATTATCCCCCTCTTTTTGTATCTTTATTTAGATATCAAAAATATCAATTAGTTTTTGAGATAATTTTTTCTTTCAGTAAATTGATTATAACTTTTACAATTTTCTTAAACGGAACTTAACTTTTTTCAAAAAATATCTACATGCTCTTCCGAATCGGTTAACACCTTGCTCATATTCTTCCGAGCCCCATGAAAAAAGATGAACAAAAAAACACTTGTTGAATAGACTATATTCTCATGATTAGAAATTCCTTCTCCAAGATCCATGATGTATAAGTCCGGAAATGGATAGAACGCCATCACAAGAAAACTTTTACTAACTCGACAATTTTTATTAAATTCAAAATATTAAGGGGTAATAATTGACAATCAAAGCCAAGATTTAGTCATATTTAACACAGTTATAAAAACGTATGTGAAATGGAAAATTTGAATTACGAAGGAAGAAGTCAACCAAAAACTCCTCGCACTTCTTCTCTTTCTGAATTTTATACTACCTATACTATTGAACGAAACTGCTCGTGTTTTAGATAAAATACTATACTATTGAACAAAAGCTCGAGCAGTTTTGTTTAATAGTAAGACAGTACAGCATACAATTTAGAAAGAGAAGAAGTACGAAGAGATTTTGGTTGACTTCTTCCTTTCGAAATGAAAAATGTTCCATTAGAGCCATTAGAACTTTTTTAAACACGTTTTTTGCTCATAGTGACCGATTTTCATATAATTGCACATACATAATATCAAAAGAGGTGCTAGTGCTTAGTAAATTTCATGTAAACCTAAATACGTAGATACGAATACTTTTATTCAGTTCTATAATTTTTGTTGGCTCATGGGGGGGGATTGATCCCCTTGATCCCCCCCCTATCTACGCCACTGATATATATATATATATATATATATATATATATATATATATATATATATATATATATATATATATATATATATATATATATATATATATATATATATATATATATATATATATATATATATATATATATATATATATATATATATATATATATATATATATGCAATTGCTCACGATAATTACATTGTAGAGAAGGAAAGAGCCCTGCAATAATTGCATCGTACGTATCTATGGTAATTCCTATTTTAAAACCTAGATATGAGAACTTAAAATTTATTGATTATAATCTCACTGACAGGTTTGAGAAATTGGAAGAACGAAATATGCTATCTGTTTCTTCCCAAAGTACAGTGGTGCTTTTACTCATAACGGTGGTGTGTTTATTCACTATATGGCTGGCTTCATTTTATTGGAACAGAAGAAAGCTGTACAGGCTGACCGCTAAGTTACCTGAACCGACAACAATATTCTCGGCCTGGGAAACGGATGTTCCGTTGGAAGGGTATAATAGTATATTAGTTCAAAACATTTTAACAAAAACTTGTAGCAGCATAATAATCAATGTAATAATATACAAGTGCAAGGCAGTCAGAATATGAAGAGCAGGCCATGGATGAAAAACATATGTCTAAAATCAGCTTGTCAACAAATGTGAAAATTATACTTCTAGTGGCAGTGTAATGCGATTGAATACGATTAGCAATTTTCTGTTATTATATTAAAAAATGCGCTCTAGCGGTATCACTAAAAATTCGAAATATCACGAATATGATGAGTTTGAGGAAGCCCCAACCAGACCAATTTTGCTAAAATCCGTAAATTCCGTTCAGTCGTTCAGAAGTTACAGCTGTTTATTTAACCACCACCACTTCATTTCAATAAATACGTCGAAAAGTGTTGAACAAAAATTACTCGAATGAAGCTCAACTTGAAAACGATATATTTTTGTGATACATTTACCAGATGTATTTTAGAGAAAAATCACTACAAATGTTTTAGATGGTGGTTAAGCCCCCTGGCAGCCATCGTGGAAACACGAAAATAACTTTCAGGATTTTCAGTTGGCCACTTTCGTTATAATATTTTTTACCCCTAGTCCCTACGACGAATATTTTACGAGATACAGCACTTTGCATTCTCATATGGCCACCCGTTACATTACAACCTCGAGAAACACGAGATGTAAAGGTCCATATGACTGAATGATTTGAATCAAGAAATTATAAAATATAAAAAATTTAAAAATGGAATGAAAACTACTACAATGTTTCTTTAAAATAATCAATCAAGAAGCTTTAAAATGTAACTCTTTAAAATAACTTTTAGCAGGCAATAAAGCCTTAATAAAAAAATTGGGATGAAACAAATCAGCAGAAAATATTGGGCAAACAGTTCATCAAAAAAATTTACGCTAACCTATTGTTGCAGATCCTTCATCGCAATTGGAGCAGCCATTCACATCGCAATGAGCGACGAAATGGTATTCAACCAAAAACCTGATAACCGTGGTTTACCCCCGTGAAATTAGGGAAAACACAATATATAGTTGTTCACTAGATAACTATTCAAATTATAGATTTAAGTGAAGTAAAAATAGAATATCACAAGTTAGTTTTAGGATATAATGAGTTGAACACTTGAACATTTCATTATCTTATTCAAAAAAATGGATGAGATATGGAAATATGAACTTTGAATTATAAACACTTATTAGAATATAAAATTAATAAAATCATTGAGAAGTTCCAACAATTTATAGTATCCAAAAATTATAGTAAGAAACGCGGACTATTAAATGCTTTAGGTATAGTCTGGAAGGCCCTAGCTTGTAACTCACATCAATCAGATGCGGAAAAATATAACTAGGCTATAGAAAAATTAAAGCAAAATTCACAACATCTTCTTGGTTTTGGAAAAGGCAAATCAATTCAACTGAAAATTCTCCAAACATGTTTAATAATTCAATGAGTAAGAGGAGTGAAATGCCAACCCGGCGCGTCTCCAGGTGGCGAATAGGAGGGGGCCGCCGACGATGATTTTATGAGGAGGGAATTTTTTCATGTAAGTAAACAGCTTTTGATTTTCACTATATTTTGTTAACATGACAATTATTTCGCCAATACACAGTGGCTTCTTTAGATGTATAATACATACGCGTTGCTTTAGTGTTTACAGCATTATTATCACTGATGACGAAAATATCTTATTTTCTATTTCCTCTAACCTAATTATATCATTCTTCATTAATAAAATACCATAAGGTGATCGACTCTGGAAGTTGAAGTAATATGAACAACTTCTTTAACGCTTGACATAATGCTGGATATCATGAAAACAAACGCAGAATTTGGTAAGTACCTACGTAATATTATAAGCATTTCCAACAGTTATAATCAAGGAAGGTTTTTATAGTTATTTCGTCTACTGATAATACAACATGTTTTTCACGGTCCGATAATAACTTGAATAGGTTTTTTGCATAGATAAAACACATGTTTCTCTCTTCCATGATAGGATCAGTCAACAATAAGCTGCAAACAGATTTTACTGTATATGGATGAGGTAAAATAACTACGCCAAAATGTCTCAAGTATTTGTAGGCATGAGGACTTATTGTTAGCAGGATTGAGGCTAAAATCATAGTGTTATTCGAATAACGATATCTTGCTTTGTTCGACGTACGTAATTTCAGTTGCTCAGATAAAAAAGCTAAAGGTTGCGGAAACTGTCCTCAAGATCTAACATATTCAAAGCCAATGAATCTAATAATCTGAAAATATGTTTTAAAACTTTTTCAATTTCATCGCTTTTCTCCGGAACAAGTTTTTTAGCGTTCTTGCCGATATTATGCAACAAATCTTTGATTTCACTTATATTATTTGAAGTAAAGGAAGTCCTCGAATCAGGTATGAGGTCATTTCGCAGTATTTGGATTTCGCATTCATATAAAAATGTTTCGACTTTTAAATCGGAGGTTATTATTACAGAGTACGTTATTACAGGCCCAGGAGAATATTTAAATCTGAGTAATGTCACTTTACGAGTATCATTTATTTTGGACCAGCCTTTAGGCAGTTAAGATGTGTTAGAAACATTAAGAAACGGTTCAAAATCATAATATGATTTTTCACAAGCTTCAAATTCCATTCTGCTATTTCTAATTGTCTTCGCAAAACTATTATTTTCTAATTCGCGGAGTTTTTCATCACGATTCAGGCAAAATTTGATTGTTTTTAATAAATAAGAAGGACAAGTTGGGAGTTTGGTGGAAACAGCATCGTGTTTTAGTCTAGGAATTTTTAAACTAACAGTTATATACTCGCCGGTTTGAAGTAGAACAAGTGATCACATATAAACATGAGAAGGAAATCTTGGGAGTGCACTTAGAAGTTGCAATCCAACAAAATATAAAAATAATTGCTCAGCCTAACACAGGTAAACATATTCTGGCAAATACTATGAGAAATGAAGCGACTGGAGGAAAGAAACACCGTGACTATAAAATCATCAAAAGCATAAAAGAGAAAGTCAAAAATAACAACCTAGTACTAACCAAAGCCGACAAAGGAAACAATTTAGTTTTTTTAAAGCAAGAAGAGTACATTGAAAAAATGGAAGAGGTCTTATCCAAATTAGATATTTCCCCTTTATAAAAAGATCCCACGACTTCCTTTTTGACTCAAATTAAAACTAACGTACAACAAGTGTCAGAATTGTTGAATTTCTTTTACCTAAGGAAAAAAGTTATCCCAATGAGTTCTGAACCTCCCGAATTATTCGGACTTGTTAAAGTACACAAAGCCGGCCTACCCATTAGACCAGTTGCCTCGTGTTCGAAAGCTCCTTTTTGTCAACTTTCAAAATTTCTCAACACAGCCTTCAAAGAACATACTCTTTTCTCTCCAAAATATAGTGTGAAAAACTCAATAGAACTCATACATTAGTCAAAATTGATTTTGATAAAAATTTTAAATTAGTGTTCTTCGACGTCTCCAACATGTTTCCTAACATACCTACGGAACAGTGTATACCTCTGATTGAAAACATCTTAGAAAAACAGAAAACATATAATATTTTTGTGCCGCTATGTGGATGACATCTTGGTTGGATTCAATGGGACAGACCGACATACTAACTTATACCTGACGTATCTAAATTCAATAAATGAAAAGATCAAGTTCTCAGTATAAACAGAACAAAATAATTCGTTGAATTTTCTCGACACAACAATATTGAAACAACAGGATAAATTTTCGTATAGAATATTCAAGAAATCTACTTTCTCAGACGCCATCAAAAGCTATAATTCTTTCAGTCCAATTAGCCATCGACTCGCGGCTCTCAACTCAATGATTCATAGGGCTTTTTCGGTTCCTTTATCAAAACAAGACCTTATGGATGGACTTGACGTGATTCTTACGATAGGTATTTACAATGAGTTTTCACTAATAATAAATAGTTTAATTTCGAGAAAAGAAAAACATTTCGTCAATTTGAAATTATATGGACCATACTGCAATAGTAATAATAAAAATGAACAAAAGTTTGTGAGCATACCTTATACGCACATTCAATCTTCGAAGATCATTCAATTTTTCAAAAATAATAATTTGAATACTGCTTTTTCGAGTTACAGCAGATTGAATAGAATGATTTTTAAAAATAGAATGTCAAAAGTCGATCCAATGAAGAAGACAGGAATTTATAGAATTGACTGTGAAAAATGTAATTTATCATAATATAGGCCAGATGTTTTGAAACCAGGCTAAAAGAACATCTAAAAAATGGACAATCAGCATTTAGGGAACATCTAGAGTCAAAAGTACATAACATCTCATCTTCTTTCGAACCAAAAATTCTTCATTACTGTGAAAAAGGTAAACAAACTCCAAAAATCCCATAATTACATTCTTCTCAATAACCAGTTAGACCTAAACCACTCCCCAGTATTAAATCTTTTATAGTTTGGACCCATCGATTATATTTTACCACCCCCAGGTACCGAACCGAAATACGTATATTTTCAAGCGATGTCTTTGCTATTATGTATTCAGTCTTGATAATGCTGTAAAATGCAAAATTAGTCGAATAAAAGTTATTTTTATTTTGTGGTTTCTAGACAAGTTGTTTCTTATTATTTATTTTTAATTTGCTTTCTAATTATTTTTAAGTCACTTATCATTGAACTAATAATTTTTAGATAGTTTAGTTTGCAAAAATAAAAATAAATGATACAAAAGAAAAATTAGAGAAATTATTATGAAAAATTAGAAGAGGCCATAAATCTTAGGAATTTTACTAGTTGCGAAAAAAAGTGCTCAGTATTGCATTTATACACAATTGAAAAAAAAAGCTGCAGACACTTATACTGGAATTGCCAGCACAACTGTATCAACAGATTAGAGAAAATAATAACAGAATTTTTGTTGGGTTTCAAAACTGCAGAGTGTATGATTACATAAATATTAGCCCTTGTTTCAAATGCGGAAGGTTTGGTCATAAAGTTACTAAGTGCATTACCAGCAGTGTGTATAAAATGCTCCAGTCAGCATCTAACAAAAGATTGTGGTAGTATAGATATTAAATGCCCTAACTGTGAATATAGCAACAAGCAGTATAATACAAAATATAAAGTTGACCACATGGCTACAGATAGTTTTGAGTGTGAAATATTAAAGGAGAAAATAAAAGAGATTGTTGACTTCACCGATTATGTAATTAGTCCGGTTGTGCACAGATACACTAGTAGAATTGAAAAATTGAATTATCCATCGACGGTGTCGGTTGCCTCATGAAGTGCAACGTTGGCTGCTGCACCGCGACATACAATAGTAACAAGAAAAAGAAACCAGGCACGCAAATAAAAATATCAATGGAAGAAACTCTGAATTTTGAAAATTTTTTGGTGAAAGAATGTGAATTCGAGAGTATTGTAGAGCTCAATAAAGGACTCGATGATAACAAGGAAAATATTATTTTATGTATAAATGTAAGAAGTTTGAATGCAAATTTTGAAAAACTTGAAATTTTTATTGAGCTCTTTAAGATAAAACCTTGTGTAACTTAATTTATCCTCAATATTTTAGTTTGATGGGTTAAAAAAGTTATTACAATGGAAGCAAAACAAATAAAGCAGATGATGTTGTGGTTTATGTTAAAGATAACATACATGGAAATACCAAAACTGTAGAGGTGGATAGGTTGAAATTTATAAATACTGATGTAAGTCTCATAAGTGGTGAGTTACTTAGTATTACCGCTGTATATAGATCACACGATGTTTCTAAAGTAGAATTTATACACAGTTTGCAAACATTTTTAAGAGATCAAAAAAAACATTAAAAATCACTGCGTAGTCGGTGACTTTAACATTGATATACTAGAAGAAAATATTATGCAATATGATCCTTATGATAAAAATGTAAACCAAGAGTTTTTGAATAGTTTTCTTGAATATGAATTCACACCATGTTACGTTGGTATAACGAGGCCATCAATAGACAATGTAGGAGGTACTTGCATAGACAACTGTTTTATGAAAATTAAAAATATAAAATTTGAATCTCATAAAATTAATAATCCTTTTAACGATCATTACCCGTTACTAATTAATATAGATAAATTGGATATGAAACGATATGATCAGGTAAATACAAATTTTATAAATTATAATAAATTAAAAGTTATTGCTAATAACGTGGACTGGAAGTTTATTTTATCTATGCACGATCCGAATACTTCAATTAACAAAATAATAGAGGTTATACATGGCTGTATTGAAGAAGCCACTAGTCAGATAAAGAAAAATAAAAAGATGAAATATTATACACCTAGAAAGAACTGTATTACAAGTGCTATATTAGTATCTTGCAAAACTAAAGAAAATTTGTAGAGTTTGTGGAAGAGAAATTCAACATGTCAAATACTAGAAGGTGAATATGAAGGTTATAATAAAATACTCAATAAAGTCATAAAGGATGCTAAATACAAATTTGATGATGAACAAATGAAAAATACTGGTGGCAATTCAAGGCAGTTATGGAATAATATCAATAATAAATTGGGTAAAAAAAGTGTTCAAAATAAAACAATAGATTATATACATGAAAATAACAAAAAGATCGAAAACAAAACAGCAATTGCTAATACCATGAATGATTATTACTGCACAATTGGTGATTTGTTGAGTAGTCAAATAGTAAACAATGGAGTCAGTGATTTAAAACTGCCTGATCAAAATAGTGAGTCTATATTTTTATATCCAACGGATAGTATTGAAATTAGTAGAATCATAAATGAAATGAAAAGAAGATCACACGGCGTGGATAAGATAAGTGTTGCAGTGCTGCGGGTAATAAGTAGTCATATAGCTTTGCCGTTGCAGCACATTTTCAATAGTTGTATTGAAAACGGTAGATGGCCAGTAGAGATGAAGAAGGCTGAAGTGGTACCCATATACAAGTCTGAAGATAAAACTAGTATCAAAAACTACAGACCAATTTCGCTCATCGCTAATATAGCTAAAATTTTTGAGAAAATAATATTTAACAGACTTTTTGTGATTCTAAATAAATGTAATATAATATCTGATAAGCAATTTGGCTATGTGAGAAAAAGGGAAACCACTGAAGCCTTACATCATCTAACTAACATAATATATAAGAAATTAGATAGGAGTAAACCAATAAGTACAGCCTTTCTTGACCTGACAAAAGCCTTTGATACAGTAGATCATAAAATCCTGTTGAACAAATTAGAAAGATATGGAATAAGAGGCAATGCCTTAAAATTATTGACAAGCTGTGTTTCTGGTAGGAAACAAAAAGTAAAGATCAATCAAGTTACAAGTTATCATAGACACATAACTATCGGTGCTCCACAAGGAACAATTTTAGGTCCAATACTTTTCGTGCTCTAGGTTAACAATTTACTGAAAGATATGCCAGATGGTTGAAAAGTATCCTACGCTGATGACACCGTCATCATCTCGAGTGATGACACGTGGAAGGAGGCGGGGGAGAGATTGATGAATGATCTGAAAGCTGTGGCTAATTGGCTTACTCACAATCAACTATATTTAAATATCGATAAGACTGTATATAATTATAGCATATGGTAACTACCGTGATAGCGTGCCCGATAATTTGAATATTAATATGAGTAATCATGTACTTAAAAGAGTAGATCATTATAAATACTTAGGTATAATTTTCGATTTTAATATGAAATGGGATAAACATATTGATTATACTCTGAAAAAATCAATTTGATGATAATTTATTTTGCGTTTTTTCAGAGCTTGAAGAATTATGGAATAGTAGCCTGGGGGAAGGGGCGTACAACAATAACTTAAACGTCATTCACAAAACTAAAAAAAAAAAATCATAAACAAGCATAATGTTCATCAGACGAAATTAAATCCTCATACCTCGGTTCAACTGTTCCATTTAGAAGCTATAGCATTACACTATAATGAAAACAGATAAATACAAGAATACTGAAAGTAATACTGGGAATAAGAGTATACAATTGACAATTAATATAAGTAAACGAGTAGGTACGAAGAATAGCTATTATGTTGCTGTAAAAGTGTTCAACATGTTAAGTGATAATCTTGAAGTATTAACTACTGATAAAGCCAATATAAAAAAGAAGTTAAATTTCATAATGGAAAATTATTGGATGCAAAGCGTCTTGTGTTGGAATTCATTGGGAATTCACAGGGCGTTCACATAATATTTATTGTTTTATTTTACTTTGTTTTATATCCTGTTTTATTTTAAATCTTATTTTGCTTTACATATTACATAGGAAATAGAAAATAAAATATTTTGCGTCATCAGTGATAATAATGCCATAAACAGTAAAGCAATGCGTATGTATTATACATCTGAAGAAGCCACTGTGTATTGGCGAAACAATTGTCATGTTAACAAAATAAAGTGAAAATCAAAAACTGTGAAGTTTTATTTACAATACTGATGAAAAAATACCATCCTCATAATATCATCGTCGGAGGCCCCCTCCTATTCGCCACCTGGAGACGCGCCGGGTTGGCATTTCACTCCTCTTGCTAATTGAATTATCAAACATGTTTGGAGAATTTTCAGTTGAATTAATTTGACTTTTTCCAAAACCAAGAAGATGTTGTGGACTTTGCTTTAATTTTTCTATAGCTGAATTATATTTTTCCGCATCTGATTGATGTAAGTTACAAGCTAGAGCCTTCCAGACTATACCTAAATCATATAATAGTCCGCGTTACTTACTATAATTTTTGGATACTATAAATTGTTGGAACTTCTCAATGATTTTATTAATTTTATATTCTGATAAGTGTTTATAATTCAAGGTTCATATTTCCATATCTGATCCATTTTTTTGAATAAGATAATGAAATATTCAACTCATTATATCCTTAAACAAACTTGTGATATTCTATTTTTACTTCACTTAAATCTATAATTTGAATAGTTATCTAGTGAACAACTATATATTGTGTTTTCTCTAATTTCACGAGGATAAACCACGGTTATCAGGTTTTTGGTTCAATACCATTTCGTCGCTCATTGCGATGTGGATGGCTGCTCCAATTGCGATGAAGGATCTGCAACAATAGGTTAGCGTAAATTTTTTTGATGAACTGTTTGTCCAATATTTTCTGCTGATTTGTTTCATCCCAATTTTTTTATTAAGGCTTTATTGCCTGCTATAAGTTATTTTAAAGAGTTACATTCTTCTTTTCAGTTCGTGATTACAACTAATGTTTCTTGATTGATTATTTTGAAGAAACATTGTAGTAGTTTTCATTCCATTTTTGAATTTTTTATATTCTATAATTTCTTGAATCAAATCATTCAGTCGTATGGACCTTTTCATCTCGTGTTTCTCGAGGTTGTAATGTAACGGGTGGCCATATGGTAATGCAAAGTGCTGTATCTCGTGAAATATTCGTCGTAGGGATTAGGGGTAAAAAATATTATAACGAAAGTGGCCAACTGAAAATCCTGAAAATTATTTTCGTGTTGCCATGATGGCCGCCAGGGGGCTTAACCACCATCTCAAACTTTTGTAGTGATTTTTCTCTAAAATACATCTGATGAATGTATCACAAAAATAAATCGTTTTCAAGTTGAGCTTCATTCGAGTAATTTTTGTTCAACACTTTTCGACGTATTTATTGAAATGAAATGGTGGTGGTTGGATGAACAGCTGTAACTTCTGAACGACTGAACGGAATTTACGGATTTCAGCAAAGTTGGTCTCGTTGGGACAAGCATTTATTGCTTCCTCAAACTCATCATATTCGTGATATATCGAATTTTTAGTGATATCGTTAGAGCGCGTTTTCTAATATAATAACAGAAAATTGTCAATTTTTATTCAATCCTTACATGTGTGTGCCAAAAAACTCATTACACTGCCACTAGAAGTATAATTTTCACATTTGTTGACAAGTTGATTTTAGACATGTTTTTTATCCATGGCCTGCTCTTCATCTCCTGACTGCCTTGTACTTGCATATTATTACATTGATTATTATGCTGCTACAAGTTTTTGTTAAAATGTTTTCAACTAAGCATACTATTATACCCTTCCAACGGAACATCCGTTTCCCAGGCAGGTATAGTCAACAACGCCGAGAATATAAGGACTCGGGACTTTCACAAAACTGCCTAGTAGGGAAAGAATGGGCATGCACCGTAAACAATGACCTTGACCTTGAAAATGTTTTTAACCTTGAGTCGATATTTAGGAGTGGGGTAACTTAGTTGAGGGGCGTGCACCATACACAATGTCCTTGAATATTTATCAGGAGTGGGGATAGCTTATTTTTCGATTGGTTGACCTTGAAAATAGAACAGACCTCGAGAGCATTAACCTTGAATCTACTAGAAGTGGGCTCAAGTTTGAATTCAATTGGTCAATAGTGGCCTTGACATTTTTATCCCTACTCTCTCATCTACAGTATATATTCCGTAATACGAGAAAGTGTTACCATACCATACAATATTTCGAGCAGTATCTAATTTACAGATTGTAGAATGGGTAAGTTTCTGTACATTAGGTATGTTACATATTAACATTATATAATTGAATTTCAGCCAATATCTGCTACAATCTCCTTCGTTTGACAGAAGAAGATGGCAAGGAAGGACCATTATTGAGGCCGTTGTGCATCAAGGAAAGCAACGAAACATTTTCCATGGAGCACATCTATCGGCCGTGGATTCAACCAGATAAGATGCTATGTAATTCGTGTAGCAGACAATTGGACCTTTCCGTTGGGCCACCAGGAAGATTGTTCCAACATAGCATGTCATCTGATATTCGTTGATTGGGATGATGCACGGCGGCCAATGATGGTCGGAGATGTTGTAGTGTTCAACGCTGATTCCGAATCCAATAGTTCGGATTCAGGAATCCGTGATGTAGAGTAGTATATAATTTGGAAATTTAGTATATAGTTTGTAAATAAATGAATATTATTTAGTATTCTAATTCCATTTACAATGGGTATAACTCGAAAATGAGAACATAAAAGGTGAATAATAAAATGTCAAGTATCAGAAAATCACGGCACTCCGTGAAGAAAGGTGGTTCATTCATAAATAGGTCGACTGATAAATTACCGTTTGAGTTATATTTACCAACATATCAATATTGTGGTCCTGGAACGGATCTAGAGAAGAGAATAGCTTGGGGGGATATCGGAATAAATTTATTAGATCAAGCGTGCAGAGAACACGATATAGTATATGACCAATCATCTGATATTGATAAGAGGAAAGAAGCTGATAATATTTTAATTCAAAAGGCAAGAGAGCGATTGAGATTAGAAGACGCAAGTAAAAAAGAAAAAGCGGCTGCATTTATTGTACTCATGCTCATGAAAGCAAAAACAAAACTAGGTATGGGGCCTAAGCGAATATCTAAAAAGAAAAGGTATAATTTTGGTAGCGCCTGAACGTGGAGGTTTTTTGCCATTTTTATTACCATTTCTTGAAGCTCTAAGCACTTTAGGAGGAGGTGCGGCTTCTATAGCATCAGCAGTTAATAGAGCGAAAACAAATAAATAAATTTTGGAACAGACTACCTTTCAGTAGGCTCCTTCCCTAATGATAAGTATTGTTTTCAGTCAAGTTTATTACTTAGGGCATGATAGATCACGAGAAACGTCTTGTCAGACCCGACACGTGCGTTGGTGGAATATTCGATTTTTTTTTTTAGTTGTCTTTATTGTAATTTTCTGGACAAGTACACACTATATTTTATTTTATTATGGATCCTTATGAAGTTGAAGTCAATAGACCTGGTAAATTGTTCGAGGAAGTTGAAACTGATGTCGAAGTAGATACCGATGATGATTGCCGATCCCGATTTCGTAAAAATTTTAGATTCCGAATTTGTTGAAATTTTAGATCCCGAATTCGTAGAAATTTTAGAACACGAAATATTGTAAAGATCGTAAAACAAAATATTACTGTAAAGAATTTAATAATTTCTTATGTTTAGAGAATCCTAACATCGACATTGTTTGCTCAGGCATTCTTTTTATCATTTTTTATTGTTCTTGATACTAATGTTGAAAAAAAAAAAATTTTAACAAATTAAAATTCAAAAATTATTGAAAATAAAAAAAAATTAGAAAATTGGCTTTCTTTTAACAAATTAAAATTCAAAAATCATTGAAAATATAAAAAAATGAGAGAATTGGCTTTCTCATTATTTAAGTTTAGGAAAACTCTTCAATACCTCAAAATAAAAAATAAATGAAACTAGAAAAAAGAAATTTTTCATAAAAAACTTCACCCGTGTACTGGAAGGTAAATGGCCAATTCAATTTAATATATTTATATATATATATATATATATATATATATATATATATATATATATATATATATATATATATATATATATATATATATGAATATATATATATATATATATATTATATATATATATATATAAATATATATGTATATATATATATATATATATATATATACATATATATATATATATATATATATATATATATATATATATATATATATATATATATATATATATATATATATATATATATGTATATATATATATATATATATATATATATATATATATATATATATATATATATATATATATATATATATATATATATTAGGTACTGTACTTAACAGGAAAGGATGCAGTCGACATATTTCGAGTTATGAACACAATATCAAAAATAACTACAGAGGTGAATTACAATCTCATTTTATACAGATAATAGTAGAGGTGAGAAGTGAAAGTCAATTTGTTCGTTCACAAGGGGTAATTTACTGTTATGGGCGTAACTTATTTCTAGAATTTCGAGGTCAAGACGTTTTCCTTTATTACCTGAATGCAACAGTTGGGTTTCATTGAAATTCACGAAATGATTAAATTTGATAATGTTGGGGGAATCCAGTGGTGTTTTCGTTTTGTTAAATTGACTTTTTGTTTTCATCAACACGAATGTTTATATTCCTTCTCATTTGTCCGATATAGAAAACAGGAAATTTATCTCAAAACATTTTGTAAACAGCATTTTTTTCTGGGATGAGAAGGGTGTAAAGTTCAGGTAACATAATTTCTCAATTACTACCTAGTACATACATATTCAATCACGATTTATAAAAATCCGTTTTTTTTCTAAATGTTAGTCATTTTTAGTAACTACTTGTAAAAAAAATATAGATATCTCTAATTTTGGGATAAATTATTGCTGTCTCTTCGTATTTTCTAAAATTAGAATAACAAATATTTTTTGTAAGGAAGATCAGTCGTTATATATTTGATATCTGAGTGGACTGAGAATACTCCTCTCGCCTTTATACCTACTTGACGTATTCATTTTTCTATAAGGGGCTGGTTCCGAAGTTTCAATTTGTGACTCTTCACTATTTTTCTGTTTCAGAATGGAGATAAACAATGACCGTTTTTCATGTGTTGATTATTCCAGTAAGTAATTTTGTCATAGCTAATGAGTTTGTTTTCTTATTTTCTTCACATTTTATATATTTGTCTGGAAACTTAATAAATTGAAGAGTAACAAAAAATATCAGTTGTATGTATACAAATATCTTTGCTGAAGTGTATATTTCTGAAAATTAACAACAGTAATAATGATAGTTTTCAAATATATTTTATTGGAAGAATGCGTCAAGTAACGAATATCTTTTTAGATACCTACGTGGAAACAAAAAATTTCAATGAAAATATGAGCGCGTCTTCTTTTTCCTAATAGCAAGTCGAACTCCAGACGTTTGAAGAATGGAAGCAGATGATTGGGATTATGATTATAATGATAATCAGTGATCGGAATGAATGATAAACAAAAACAAAATTTTTAATATTATTATTTTTTGTTCAAACAAAAGAGTAGAGATTTATACATTAATTTTTCCGACAAAAAATCAGAGCTATTGTTACAATTATTTTTTGATGAATTTAATTTATGATTTAAGAGTTATCTAGCAAAATCTACAAGATATAATCAGTATAGATGCAGATCTTTCGAGACACATAAATTTGAATCGCTAACATATATGTCCTACTTCAATTATCATAATTTATTTCTAAGATTGAATGTACTGATTAAGTTCATATTCTCACAATAATTAATAATGAATTATCCATTTTCATAACTTGAAAGAAATTATAAATTAAAATTTTATACTATTGCCTCATTGATTCATATTAAATACTTTCAAACATTTTTTATTTTTTCCATTAAGCCTGTTATTTATTACATAATATAATAATAGGAACTTCTTCTCAACTGGGTGTCTAATGACAAGTCTTACCTCTAATCTTGAAATAACTATTTACAACCTCATTGAGAATCATTTTATCTCACAATTATTTTTCAAATTATAAAATCATTGGAGAGCTTTGCACTTATGTTACGGATAGTCATTGAAATAAACTTAACTGCCCTCACTTTCATTTATAAGTTTCAATATTCTGGAAATAATTAATTCAGTTTTAGTTAATGTCATTTTTATATTTATATATATCTAAGAGAGTTGCGAACTAATAGGCGTTGCAGAGTCAAAGACAGAACTTTTAAAAGATTGTTACGGTTTTTCAGAAAATTTGTGAATCGCTAAAAATATTTCAGAAAGCAAAATGTTTCGAAAAAGTTACTAATTTCGTGACAAAACATTGAGAACTTTTGATATATCTCTTATCTTTCACTTTCAAACACCTATTATATCTGAAAATTAGAAAAAAACAAATATATATATATATATATATATATATATATATATATATATATATATATATATATATATATATATATATATATATATACAAATTTACGAATCTTAATAAAAAAAAATTGAGGAATTTTTTGTTTATTCATAATTTACAGCAGATAGGAGTTTTTTTCAGGCCACTTATGGCAGATAGAATATTATTCTGCTGAATAAGATATTAAAACTGAAAGAAATCTAAGAAAAAGATTCAATAATGACCAAAAACATATCTTTATAAATTTAAAAAATAATATTCAAAATTCTTTCACAATATTACCAGAACTATAGTGTGCACTAAAACATTATTTCAGTTGCTCACTCTGTCTTGGGTAGAGAATCGTAAAAATGATGACAATCTGATGGCAAAACGGATTTGAGTAGTTGTAGATGGCTCCATTTGGTCTTCTTTATAGGCAGTTGTTGCCTATTAAGGATTGTTTAGGATTGTATGTATTTTTGTATGCTGTATCATAAAAAAATAAAAACAAAAAATTTTGTCTAAAAATTAAAATAAAAAATTTAGGGGTGGACTATCCTTAACATTTAGGGGGATGAAAAATAGATGTTGGCCGATTCTCAGACCTACTGAATATGCTCACAACATATCGGTCAAGCCGTTTCGGAGGAGTATGGGAACGAACATTGTGACACGAGAATTTTATATATAAGATATATATATATATATATATATATATATATATTTCAATATATATATATTTATATATATATATATATATATATATATATATATATTTATATATATATATATATATATATATATATATATATATATATATATATATATATATATATATATATATATATATATATTTATATATATATATATATATATTTATATATATATATATATATATATATATATATACACAGGCTAGTTTTCCGGAGAACATTTTGAAGAAATTTCGGGTTTCAACTAATTTCCCAGGTACCTAGTCACAATAGTTTCTTGCTTCATTTAATTGAATTCATAATAATTTGCTTATTTGATTGATACTGTTGATTTTGAAAATTATCCTGTAGATATTTAATCGTGTGATACTAATTGAAAGTCGTTACTCATATTTTGTACAAATAACAGAATAATATTCAGTACTTTGAAATATACTTGAAAACCTAATTTTGTTTTTGTCTCATTTTCAGTAGCAACATTTCTGAACAACACTTCGAGCATATCTTACCTTCTGGTAGCAACTTTTTGTGTTACGTTCTTAGCATTTATCGGCAAATTCCATTGGAACAGAAGAAAACTTTACAGGGCTGCTGCAAAAATGAAGGGTCCTCCAACACTTCCTATCATTGGAAATGCGTTACATTTCATGGGCGATATGACAAGTAAGATTTTTTGAACCAATCGCAATGTGGTGTTATTAATGATTAATTCTGAAAACTTGTTGTGTAAAGGAACAAATATGTCTTGAACGTTCAATTAAACTCTGATTCTCGTTTTTCCCAGAAAAATATAATTACCTACTCAATTTTCGAAATACATCAAAAGGTCCAACACAAACTGTGAATCATAAACCTCCTATGTCAAAAATAACTAATTTCTGTCTCTTCGCCTCTACAACCTCTCACCATAGAATGAAAGACGATGCATTGTGTAGTTCTGAACTCAACATTTAGTTGATAAATATTGACATTTACATAAATTACTGGAATAAACTTTTTAATCATTGTCTCTATTATTATTACACATTCATTCGTAACTTAAAGAAAAATTCGAATCACATTTTTTTTTTGATTTGATACAACAACTATAACCATATTCTAGAACAAATTATCTATGATATTGTGAATAGTTCGAAAATCATTGACAGTATGAATTGGATATTCGTAAAAATAAGTAATTGAAATGAATCGAAAAGCGCTCCCTACTTGTATTAAATTTCTGTCTCATTCATGAAATTAGTCGCATCAAGTACCATATACGTAGCATGAGCTAAGACGTTACAAATCAGTCATCATGTTCGTACGATTGGAATAAGGAGAATTCAAGAAATTAAGTATTTCATCTTCTACGTAGCCTAAGTTAGTGATAGTCATTACTATGCCATCTAAACCTGTGTCCTGGGAGACATTGCTGAAAGAAACCATATTTTCCGAGCGGATACATGATATAAAAAAAAATATGTTGAATTGACAGGTGACTAAAATGGCAAATAAAATACATTTCACAAATTCCATATCTAGGTCATACAACCCTCGTATGATTAAAATTTGAGCATTATGCACGAGTACGCTATTTTGAAAAAGTGGTACCGTTTTCCGCTACTTATACTTATAGAGATAATCACAAGATTAAAGAATTAATGAGAGTGAGGTTGCGCAATTACGAAGGAAGATGCGATTGAACAACTAACTATTTTCGTGACCGTTTTTCGCTGATATCATTAAATTCTTTAACGATGTGAATCAAATATTGCGATAAAATATTGTCATTTATTAATTTTGCAAATGCTTGCTTTATTGCATTGTAAACATATTATTGACATGACGATTTACTGGTCACGAAATGCATTGAAAAAAGATTTTTTTTGGTTGCGAAAGAAATTCATATTTATATAACAGTAATCTATATATATATATATATATATACATATATATATATATATATATATATATACATATATAATCTTTTGATAATTATTAGCAATAACAGGCTGGTTGAATCTTAAAAAACTCAATTTTATCAAAAAATTGATGCCTCAACACGACATTCGAAATTGAAATTTCTTTGACATTTATTGTTTTGAAATAATTGAATAAACAGGGCTGCTTTGAATATGCTATTCAGTCTTATATTTATATTCAAAATTGTAATTATTAGATGGTAAGGGAAACTTTTTTTAAAAGATTTGAAATTCTAAATAAATAAATTATTTCATTAAAAACGGCTACTTCCATATAAACGAACTATACCGATAATTTTTGCTTTACTTGTTTAATATTTCCCAAAACTATTTTTCTTTTTTAATGTTAATTTACTCTTTCTGAGATCTCTCGGATGGAATTAATCGCCTCCGTGGCAAAGTTTGACCAAATCTCCCATACCGGAGAGTTCAAACAATAAACCACAAATAAGTGATTTTCTTCCATAACAGAGGATTTTATTATAAAAATTTCATTAAAAACGGCTACTTCCATATAAACGAACTATACCGATAATTTTTGCTTTACTTGTTTAATATTTTCCCAAAACTAATTTTCTTTTTTAATATTAATTTACTCTTTCTGAGATCTCTCGGATGGAATTAATCGCCTTCGTGGCAAAGTTTGACCAAATCTCCCATACCGGAGAGTTCAAACAATAAACCACAAATAAGTGATTTTCTTCCATAACAGAGGATTTTATTTATTAAACTATTTTCATCTCCAAATTTTCAATCCAATACTTAGCTACGCCGTTCTGATGCGGACCAACGAGTCCGAAACACGTGTCAACGGCTGCTTCCATATAAGCGTACTATACCGATAATACCACTCAACTTCTTTAATGTTTTCCCATAACTAATTTTCTTTGTTGTTAGATAAATAGAACCCTATTATTATTATTTTCAAACATTACGTAGGTAAAGGTTTCTTTGGTTTCCCTTACCATCTAATAATTACAATTTTGAATATAAATATAAGACTGAATAGCATATTCAAAGCAGCCCTGTTTATTCAATTATTTCAAACAATAAATGTCAAAGAAATTTCAATTTCGAATGTCGTGTTGAGGCATCAATTTTTTTGATAAATTGAGTTTTTTAAGATTCAACCAGCCTGTTATTGCTAATAATTATCAAAAGATTAAAAATAGATCACAGGCAACAACAATTCGAATGAATAATATACATATATATATATATACATATATATATATATATATATATATATATAATATATATATATATATATATATATATATATATGTATATATATATATATATATATATATATAATATATATATATATATATATATATATATATATATATATATATATATATATATACATACATAATCAAGATAGAGCAGGACAAAACTTCTCCATCGGAGACTACAACTTCGAACGAACAAGACAATTCAAATATCTGGGAAAAAGTATAAGTGAAAACAACGACATCACAGAAGAGATAAATACCACGATAAAGGCGGCAAACAGGTGCCCTTTTGCTCTTCAAAACCTGATAAAATCTAAAATACTTACTTACCAGGAAAACTAAGCTGAACATATACAAAACAATTATAAGACCTGTCGTAATATATGGATGTGAGACCTGGACACTAACGGTTGCAAGCGAAGAACGACTGAAGGTCTTAAAAAGGAATGTGCTAAGAAAAATATTCGGTTCAACTAGAGACGAAAATACAGGGCAATATAGAATAAAATCCAACCAAGAACTCAAAGAACTCCACACGGATACCAGCATAATGAACGAAATAAAGGCTAGGAGACTACAGTGGGCAGGACACGTTGAAATAATGCCAGATGATACAATGGCAAAACTGGTGTGGGAAGAGGACCCAGAGAGAAAACGTCCATTAGGTCGCCCCCACCTCAGATCGAGAGACATTATTTAAAGAGACCTAAAACCAATGAAAATCGAAGATGTTCCCGATCTGCAAAAACCCACCCAGGATATATATATATATATATATATATATATATATATATATATATATATATATATATATATATATATATATATATATATATATATATTGCCCTGTATTTTCGTCTCTAGTTGAACCGAATATTTTTCTTAGCACATTTCTTTTTAAGACCTTAAGTCGTTCTTCGCTTGCAACCGTTAGTGTCCAGGTCTCACATCCATATATTACGACAGGTCTTATAATTGTTTTGTATATGTTCAGCTTAGTTTTCCTGGTAAGTAAGTATTCTAGATTTTATCAGGTTTTGAAGAGCAAAAAGGCATCTGTTTGCCGCCTGTATCGTGTTATTTATTTCTTCTGTGATGTTGTTGTTTTCACTTATACTTTTGCCCAGATATTTGAATTGTCTTGTTCGCTCGAAGTTGTAGTCTCCGATGGAGAAGTTTTGTCCTGCTCTATCTCGATTCTGATTATGTATATATATATATATATATATATATATATATATATATATATATATATATATATATATATATATATATATATATATATAGATTACTGTTATATAAATATGAATTTCTTTCGCAACCAAAAAAAATTTTTTTTTAATGCATTTCGTGACCAGTAAATCGTCATGTCAATAATATGTTGCATGTTTACAATGCAATAGAGCAAGCATTTGCAAAATTAATAAATGACAATATTTTATCGCAATATTTGATTCACATCGTTAAAGAATTTAATTACATCAGCGAAAAACGGTCACGAAAATGGAAATCAAGTCTCATAAAAATGAAAGTGAGCTAGTTGTTCAAGAACCAGTAAGTTGTTCGATCGCATCTTCATTCATAATTGCTTAACCTCACTATTATTAATTCATTAATCTTGAGAATATCTCTATAAGTATAAGTAGCGGAAAACGGTACCACTTTTTCAAAATAGCGTACTCGTGCATAATGCTCAAATTTTAATTATACGAGGGTTGTATGAGTGGCACCTAGACATGGAATTTGTGAAATGTATTTTATTCGCCATTTTAGTCACCTGTCAATTCAACATACTTTTTTCTATCTCATGTATCCGCTCGGAAAATATGGTTTCTTTCAGCAATATCTCCCAGGACACAGTTTTAGATGGCAACGTAGTAATGACTATCACTAACTTAGGCTACGTAGAAGATGAAATACTTAATTTCTTGAATTCTCCTTATTCTAATCTTACGAACATGATGACTGATATGTAACGTCTTAGCCCATGCTACGTATATGGTACTTGATGCGACTAATTTCATGAATGAGACAGAAATTTAATACAAGTAGGGAGCGCTATTCGATTAATTTCAATTACTTATTTTTACGAATATCCAATTCATACTGTCAATGATTTTCGAACTATTTATTTATTTATTTATTTATTTATTTAAGATAATCAGGAACACAAACAGGTATTAACCCAAAAAGAGTATTCGCTTATTAACAAGAAAAATACATCATGCAATTCAAATTAAAATTGGTATAACATATAAGCACATACATAATACATATAAAAAAAAGAAAACCCTTTATCATGAATATAATTTATAACACATACATATATTAGTTTTATCCTCATTATGAGGAACCCTTCTTCAGCGATCGTTTGAGCGACAAGTATGTGGTATTAAAAATTCTATTCACAATATCATAGATAATTTGTTCTAGAATATGGTTATAGTTGTTGTATCAAATAAAAATGTGATTCGAATTTTTCTTTAAGTTACGAATGAATGTGTAATAATAATAGAGACAATGATTAAAAAGTTTATTCCAGTAATTTATGTAAATGTCAATATTTATTAACTAAATGTTGAGTTCAGAACTACACAATGCATCGTGTTTCATTCTATGGTGAGAGGTTGTAGAGGCGAAGAGACAGAAATTAGTTAGTTATTTTTGACATAGGAGGTTTATGATTCACAGTTTGAGTTGGACCTTTTGATGTATTTCGAAAAAGCCACAGATATATATATATATATATATATATATATATATATATATATCAAAATATATATATATATATATATATATATATATATATATATATATATATCTATATATATATATATATATATATATATATATATATATATATATATATATAACCTGCCTTCTCTTTAGAGTCAACTAAAGAGTGTAGGGTAAGCATATTAAGAGTTCAGAGTTAGATGGTGTCAGTAAGTCGGTGGGTGGTTTAGGCAGATTAAGGAATCCTAGCAATCGCATTGTTTCTCATTTGATCCTGAGTGGTAGGCAGATTGGAGCATCAGTTAGTATCATTTCTTATAATTTATGAATCCTTAAGAGTCGGTGACTTTGAGTATAGGTCTGATAGAAGATTTTAAGATGTCTATTTAATTGCTCAAAAGCTTTATATTTTGATATAAATATAATACTAACATCTCAATTGAAGCTCTCAACATTCAATATCATAATTTCTAGAACGCGTTTACATTTTAATAGGATCACCTGAATATGAAATTTATTTCGGCAGAAGTTAAACAGTTTATAATACCATTTGTATGAAAGTTTATTACATAGTGTTTTAAATATTTCTTCACAAGAAATATATTTTTCATTATAAATTATTTTCATTTCAGGAGTTTTTCAAAATATGTTAAAAATTTTAAGGGACTATCCCGACGAAGTGTTGAGAATATGGCTCGGTACTAAGTTGTTGATCGTTATCACTAAACCGGAACATATGGAAACTATATTGCAGAGTCCCCACTGTTTGGAAAAGGATGCCCTGTACAAATTCACCAGAGTAGTTATTGGTACAGGACTTCTAGGAGCACCAGGTAAGTTTAATTTCTTTTCGAAAAATTCGATTGGCGTTACAAGCAGATGTATCTATGGCCACTATGAAAATTGCGCTGAAGTAACTTCTGCAAAAAATAAAACATAATTAATGAAGTATAATTATTGCATGAAGGGCTTTGAATAATCGACCTGCAAAAAACTTCAACAAAGGAACTAACTCCAGAAAATTGTCATGTGATTTATAAACAACTTTGAATATACAAATGTTCATCTTCTCGTTTCAGTTCCCAAATGGAAGAAAAATAGAAAACTGATAAGTCCAGCGTTTAACCAAAAGATATTGAATAGTTTCATGGAAATATTTAACGAGCAGACGCGAGTTTTCTTGAAAATTTTGGAAAATAATATCGGAAGGAAGGACATAGACATCTATAACCTTGTAGCGAGGATGACGCTTGACAGTGTTTATGGTAAAGTTGTTTTTTTTTTAGAGCATTTGATATAGAAATCAACTCACCAATTATATCATAGTTTTAGTGATATCAAGTGCTTGTT
Organism: Cynegetis impunctata; assembly: GCA_030704885.1. Lineage (NCBI taxonomy): Eukaryota > Metazoa > Arthropoda > Insecta > Coleoptera > Coccinellidae > Cynegetis > Cynegetis impunctata. The sequence continues at coordinate 851,647 of JARQZK010002177.1, read as the reverse complement.
GAGGTTTAAAATAAAGAGCGCGTAAGTTCGTGATAAACCTTTCCAAGGATGAATAATATTCTATATGAGGCCGAATGAACCATCGTGAACGATTATCGTAGCCTGCCGAATAAATACTTTTTATCTGCACACGTAAGCCATTCTTTAAAAAAAAACCAATTTTCAGTACAAATCAACCTAAATCAGCTTTCGCATGGGGTCATTTAAATAAGCCTGTGTTATACCATGAAAATCATAATATTAAACGATCAACTATGTTTCATAATATTATACTCTCTAATTATCTAAGATTCTATTGCGTGTTTGCGCAATATAGTCTATCAGCCAACCTGAAACTTTTTCAATCACCTCTCTTATGGCCATCTGAAAATGCCTCTGTTAGGCCATCTGAAAGAGCCATCGTAATGCCATCTAAATCGGCCTCTGTATATATGTATATGGTGCAACGACCACCATTTAGCTGATTACCTTTGGAAAAATTCGTTCAGCTTATGTATATGTGCATTTTTGGTTGTTTTCAATCTCGATTCATTTATATATATATATATATATATATATATATAATTAAGTGAACTAGGACATTTATTTAACTAATCAAACAAACCTCCTAGCGGAGCTGGTTATAAGAGTTCACGAAGCATCGAAATATCAACATCTACCCTAGACGGTAATTGTTAGAAATGTTAATTTGCTTATCACAATCGACGGAAATTGATAGACAGACTGTTTTGCCCTTATTGGGGCTCATCAGTATCATCCATCCACCGAGAGTGATAACCAAACCAACATTTCAAACGGACATACATATTTCTTCTAGTAACTCCGCCACCAGTCGGAAACAATTGAACCACATCTTTCAGGCAGACGAAAACATTTCGGCAACGAGAATTAGTACGTCCGGAACATCGAAATTGAAATGTTGGTTTGGTTATCACTCTCGGTGGATGGATGATACTGATGAGCCCCAATAAGGGCGAAAAAGTCTATCTATCAATTTCCATCGATTGTGATAAACAAATTAACATTTCTAACAATTACCGTCTAGGGTAGATGTTGATATTTCGATGCTTCGTGAACTCTTATAACCAGCTCCGCTAGGAGGTTTATTTGATTAGTTTCAAATAAATGTCCTAGTTCACTTAGTTTTATAACTACGAGCGTGTTTTCCGTTTGACACGAATAATTCTTACTTATATATATATATATATATATATATATATATATATTTATATATATATATATATATATATATATATATTATATATAAATATATATATATATATATATATATATATATATTTTTTTTTTTTGAGTATTTATTTTTATGACAAGGGATATCGATCAAAAGTACAGATATGTCTGGCTTTCGAAACGAAGTTTGTTTCTTCTTCAGGACTGTCCACAATTAAAAACATACAAAAGTTATAAAAAAATATCTATATTAATTTAAAATATTTACCTACAGAACGTGTTGAGAGTTTCCTTTCTTCTGGCTTCTTTTCATCTAGGTATAAACTATATATAAAATTCAACGATACCACAACCACCATCTCCAAATCAAATCATATACAAATGTCAAAGAACAAATACAATTTATACAGATATCTGTTGTCAATCATAGAGTCAATCTTCAGTCCTGATGTCGTCATGTCTGTCACTATTCATCAACTGGTCCAACGTAGAATGTCATTCCAAAGTTTGTTTGTGATAATATAAATGTATAGATGTTACTCAAGTTTTCTACGTCTGATTTTTTATTTATAGGATTTGTTTGTTTATGTGTATAAATCATCTCATAGCATTTTTTTGTACTACCTTCAATATCCAATATCTTCACACTGTTGAAGTCTATAGTATGGTTCAACACGTTTGCATGCATAGCCAAAGCACAACGATTATTGTACTTTCTTATGTCACTCCTATGCAATGCCAATCTACTTTTCAAGCATTGAATAGTTGAGTACTTTGAGTACAATCCATATATCCATAGCGCCATCCATGAGTCATCCAATAAAAGTTACGCACCTCATCCGAACCTGTGGATTTCTTGCAGGTCAAACTTCCTGAAAACACCTTCATAAGGGTACGTACAGAAAGAAAGCAGGTTGTCAGCTTACTGGCAATCGGCATCTAAAAGCGCCAATAATAAGCCGCGATTTTAGAGGGATATTTCAAAAGCAAGCTTATTATTGGTGCTTTACGACGCGGACTTTCAGTTTCCTTCTGTACGTACATTGGATGAAATAAATCTACCTAATATTTCGTGCTTTTTCGATGCATGCTGTGATTCATTGTTTTCAAGTTCTCAAATTGTTGGCGATATGGTTTTGAATGTTTCATTGTTGCTGTCTGAGAATATTAGAACGAAAAACTTATGAGTTCTAATGAGATCGTAACAATGGTACAATAAGTTTAATATCTTCGAATTCGATTGATGTGCTATGTTGCTGCTATTTAGAATTATTGTGTAGAGAATTGCACAAATAATATTGGCAGTTACTTCCAACAGAAGAATTTTAATTGAAAACATTTTCAGAATCGGCTATGGGAGTAAAAGTAGAAAGTCAGATCAATTATTCGGGATTAAACGAATGTATAGATAAGTAAGTATGAAAATTCTTTGAAAATTTGTTGATTTATGAAGAAACTTTGCGGGTACATTTTCATAACCTCAAAATAAAAATCTATTGAACATTGATTAGGTATGTTTTATCTAATTAAGCTACCTTGTGGTTAAACGCTTCAACAGAATTTCAATAATAGTAATGGTTAAAATTCATTATGTATTTTTCTGATAATATTGACATGAATTTTTACCAAATAGCGGCCTAATTAATTCAAATTTATTATAAGAAATAATGCATGACGCACGTTTCGGTGGAACTTCACCTTCTTCAGATGCTAATGGCAATGGAGTTTGCCATTAGCATCTGAACCGAAACGTGCGTCATGCATTATTTCTTATAATAAATGTGTAAATTGTTATTTTTAACTATTGTTTTAATATGGTTATTAATTTACACCAAGTATCGGCCCAACCAATCCAACATATCATACTTATTGATTTTGAACTTGTATTCAGTTAACTCAAAAATAAGTATAAAATCGATAACTCTGATAAACTAAAAGTTTAAGAGGTGAAATATGGTACCTAATGACAGCAAAATCTACTTTAGCAGATCCTAATGTAACTTCAGCATAAGTATTGACGAACATAAAATAAGTTCTGAAAATCATGAGAATAATAGAAATTAATCTTTTAATTTTTCGGAATTTGGTCAAAGGCCGAATAGACCTCATCTTTTAAAAATTTGACCATCATCAAAATATATAATTTTTCAAATAATTTTCAGTTTCGTTGCCCGAAGAAGCCTTTGAAAGGGGCGAAACGTTGCGAGGCAAAGGAGAAAATTGTTTATGATTCTCTTAGAAATATGATTTTTCATTTCGTTACTCATTTAAATGGATTTATATCAACTAACGGCTTTTATTATTCAAACTACTGCTAGTATTATTTTTTATTATAATTTTCAGTGCCATGATGATCACTTTTATTCGGATTGTAGATATGAGGTATCATTACGATTTCATATTTAACATGACGAAAATGGCAAAAACCTTTAAAGATGCCACGTCAGGGATCCATCAGTTCACCAATAAAGAAAGTATAACTTGAGATTTTCAATCCGACATATAATAACCGTTTTTCTTCCCAACAGGTGGTCAAGGAAAAACGTCAGCAATTCCTGGAGAAGATGGAGAACTGGAGAAAAGGCGAAGAAATAGACGAAGACGGTATATTTTTCACATTGTATTTGATAACTCTTTTCTTGACAATTTTTATTCAAGCCTTATGCTGTTTTTAATCAATACTGAATTCTATTCTATATTCGTATCGTCTTTCCAGAACACCGAATATGATTTTGATAAAATTCAAACGTGGCTAGTTTTCACAAAATTAATTATTATGCTCTAGTCAGCCGTATACTTCAAAATTATTGCTTTCACGTAACTGAATTTATCTATTCCGACAGATCCTTTCACGACTGCCATGTTCAATTGATTAAATTTCGGGTTCACTTAAAATCTGAATTTATTTATTTTCGTTCTAGAGCTACACGAAAAGAAAACTTTCTTGAACCTCCTAATGCAGCTAACTCACGAAGGTTCAAAAATGACCGACGAAGAACTCAAACAAGAAGTTGACACGTTTACTCTTGCGGTAAGTGAATATGAGTCGACTTTAATGTGGACCTAGAAACAAAATTTACAACCCAACGAGTTCAGATGTTATATTTTCGTTACTTATAAGACCAACTAGTTGAAACTATCATTTCATAAGACTACGAATGAACGAATATTTTCGTTTTACGTAGAAGGCTCTGAATCATATCCCTGAGAACTGAGTCATATTGAAATATGTAAATCTTAGATGTTTTGAACCATCCACAATCTGCTGAAGTACCATTCGACTGAGGATAACTCTTATGTTTCTCAGGGAACTGACACCACAGCAACTACCCTCTGCTTCTGTTTCACCATGCTGGGTATGCATCCAGAATTACAGGTAACAAATTCCAATTGTCCTACGTTTCCGGTGTAATGGCGGTTTTATTCACAGGAGAAAATTCGGGAAGAAGTACTCGACGTTCTCGGTGAGGACAGGGATGTCACCGCTGAAGATATTTCACGACTGAACCTGGTGGGAAGATTCATCGAAGAAACCCTTCGAATATTCCCAGTTGCTCCTTTCGTGATTAGAGTTAACGAAAATGATATAGACCTTGGTGAGTTTTTAGAGAGCAAAAATTTTTTATCCGAAAATTTTCATTTATTCTGTTGTTTATATGCCTACGTCTCACTATGATAGTACAGGGTAAAAGCAATACATTAAACTTTGCAAAAAGTGGTTGAAGCAAATCTGGATGTTCTAGTCCAAATATATTATGAAATATTTCTTGAGTATTACCAACGAATTAATGGCATTAAGATGGTACACAAAAAGAATATTGAAATAATGTTTTGATTTTTGATTCGCCTTTGATTTGAAACGCCTTTGAGTATGTTCATTTTATATTATATACATATATTGAATTTTTTGTTATATATTATTTATATAAATGTCAAAATTCTTTGATGTTCGATTATTAATTGAATGTGTATTGTTGTAAGTAACACATATAATTTCAGTGAGATGACATTAATTTTTCAGGAGAACATCAGATCCCGGCAGGAAGTTCGATAGTTCTAGCCATAGTAGGCGTTCACAGAAACCCAAATATCTGGAAAGATCCCTTGAAATTTGATCCTGATAGGTTTTTACCGGATGAGATAGCGAAAAGACACCCTTATAGCTATCTTGCCTTCTCGGGTGGGCCGAGAAACTGCATAGGTAATCTTCTTTAATTTTCGCGTAGAAAACAGGGGAAATCTTCTTATAAGTATTATGACAGTTTTTCCTGAACTAATAGATTGAGATTATGAAATTTTCAGTGAACCTCAAGATTACGAATTCAGATAGTAAAATAAAGTCACTCGTCCTGCGATAAGTGCCATTTTTTGTAAGATCTCAAGGTGGAAATTTTCCATAGGGCGGCAAAATCGAAACAGAGTCACACTACTCGGGAAGTTTCAGATTTTGACCGAATAAAAATAACCTTGATCATGACTTCTTTCAGACTTGCATCTGTACCGAAATAATCGAATTCAGCTTCCGTTGGCTTATTGTGCACTTTAGTGTCTGAGGAACAAATCCATTATCTTAGGTCCCCTGTACTATTCTGTACAGGTCTTTGATAATAGAAGGATTCTAAGCTGAATGTGGATGTAGTCGAACTTCACCGAAAATGACCTTTCTCTTGCGATTGAAAGCTACGCATTGACATGACTTGTTGAACTTCTTCTGATTGCAAGCTCTGCAATTCAACCCTCCTGCATACTACAAGCCCATTCTGTATTACTGAGACTGAACAGCCTTTTTATGAACTTTTTGTTAGGTCAATGAAAGTCATACTTTGCCAGAGACCCTTTTTCTTTGGCCTGTAGTCTATGTATCTCTCCTTGACTAAGATTTTGACCTGGTATCACACACTACATTTTGATATCCTTAATACTGACTTGGACCAATCGGCGCATTCTAGAACTGTAAAGCTTTGCTCTTATTATCTCATACATAACAAGATTTAATAGCTTAGGAGATATAACTCCCCCTTGCGGAAAACCTCCTACCACCCGAGCTACCACAGTCGTACTTAGCAGTTCAGTGAATACTATTCTGTATTCAGGCATGTAACCTATCTATCTGGAAGATGTATTCTCTTGATTTGTGTTACTGGTTATTCTAACTATCGATGAAAATGAGGTTTTGTCAAATTTTCCCGGAATATCAAACAGAACTCCCTTTTCTCCAATGGTTCCTCTGTGTGTCTTGTAACCTGGTAGAGTAATGTTTCTGTTGATCTGTCTGTTGTATAGGCATGATCCTGATTAAAACGTCTGAACCCTGTAATTCGATCCCATGAAGACTTATCCAAAAGATTTTCAATAGTCTTTACTCCAAATGAAGCAATACTTGGTCCTAAAAGCTGTTGCCATCTAATGGTCTAGGCTTCCATACTTTGGTATGAAAACCACACACTTTAGAAATGTAGCCTAGAGCTGCGCTTGCTCTCAGGACACATATTTTGCTCACTAGAAGGTGTTATCCCTTCCAATGCATTGCTGGTCTAATACCGTTCGGTGCCGGTGATTTGTATTATTTGAATTAGTTGATTGCTCTTTGTTTTTGCAAGTGTAATTATTTTCTTTGCAACTTACCAATCATCCCTCATACCTCTCCGATGGGAGTTCTCAATTTTCCTTATCTCGGTTTCAGGTACTTGCTCCAATAATTCCTGAGCCTGGCACTTTCCAAGGTGCTTTCAATCTCTTCTCCAAGAGTCTGTTCTGGCCTCATGCAATACTTTGTTGTATTTCATTAGATAGTTGTAATAGATCTTCTAATAATCTAATTTCTTGGTCTTGTTAAAGTTTTACTCATCAACTTCACTCTCCTTTTGAGATGGCCATTTCACCAAGTATATAAAAAAGTGGTAATGATTATTCTGAAAGAGGAGTTTCATATATACTTGGATATAAACTAAATTACAGGATTGTAAATTTTTCATGGATATGCAGCTTTTTTATTTCCTACACCTACTTACTACGAGAACATAAGGATTCAAATATGTTTTTTATTTGAGTGTTACCGTGGCCAGAAACTTTACTAAAAACATTTGCTTTGCTTACTCTTCGACATATGATGAACTATCATTAAAAAAAACCACTTGATGAAATAAATTGAAATTTTTATTTTCGTACTATACGATCTTTGAATTGAAGAAAAATATTTAAAAATATGTGAAACATGAACATTTGCTACAGTTATATTTTCAGCTCTTATATACAATAATTGATGACCGCTAACAATTGTGAAATCATATGAAAATTATAATCATACTTCATTTACCTTAATCTACATCGCTTAAGACTTTTCAATAATTCAAAACTTTTTCAATATTCAAGGTTACAAATACGCAATGATGACGATGAAAACGACCCTAGCTATGGTCTTGAGAAAATTCGTCGTGAAGACGGAATATAAGACAATAGAGGAGATCAGGTTAAGAATAAACATTGTTGTGAAGCCTTCCGATGGTTACAAAATATCTCTGCTGTTGAGAGAATAAGAAAAAAGATGATTTATTCTTTCAGAACTTGATGTTTCCATTGTTCTAATAAAAAAAATTAAAACCTGCAAATTGATTTACATTGTATTATAAAATAATAATTTCTTTTAATATTTCACAACCATAATAAGAATTTAAGAATTTTATTAACCAGAAAAAAAAAATATCACAAGAAGTTTGAGGTGAACTAGTCACCTGTACAACATTACATGTAATCTTCCTACAGAAGTGAACTTAGTCACTTGTACATAGGCTGGCCAACTTAAAACTAATACAAAAAATAAAAATTAAATTTTACACCAACATAAAAATCAATAAAATAAAAAGAAATATAAAGCAAAATAGGATATAAAATAAAATAAGATATTAAACAAAGTAAACTAAAATATTAAATAAAATTTTTACGCCCTGTGAATTCCCAACGAATTCCAACACAAGACGCTTCGCATCTTATAATTTTTCATTATGAAAATTTTCAACTTCCTCTTTATATTGACTTTATCAGTAGTTAATACTTGTAGATTATCACTTAACATATTGAACACTTTTACATCAGCATAATAGATACTTCTCATACTTACTCGTTTTCTTATTTTTGGCAAAATTGTATACTCATATTCCTAGTATTGCTTTCAGTATTCTTGTATTTATCTGTTAATTCATTATAGTGTAATGTTATAGCTTCTAACAATAAGAATAATAATTTCTACATCAGTTTAAATGAATTATCAAAAGAACTACAACAAAATATTACCCTCAAGATCACCAATATAATGCGCTATGGGTTCAGTGAACCTGTGTGTGCATTATTTTTTACAATTATTTAACATAACTCTAAATTAACTTCAATCCATAAAAGGAAAAGAAGAAAAGAAAAAAAAAAGAAGAAGCCATCCCATGCACACTATATCAAGCATATCTATAGTGAATACCCTATTTAGTTTCCAGTGTAGAAGAACTTTTCAACAGCCACTTATTGAAGAGCTAACCTCATTTTTATTGTGAGACATTGTTCTTATATTGGAGGGCAACGAGTTATAAATTTTTAGACTACTGTAGCTAATGTGAATCTGTGCAGCACTGAAATTCACATAAGGCGTCAGCTGATGTCCATGTGACACATTCCTAGTCTGATATATATATATATATATATATATATATATATATATATATATATATATATATATATATATATATATATATATATATATATATATATATATATATATATATATATATATATATATATATATATATATGACACACATAGTTCTCATAAAGCGACTTCAAATTCATGTAGGTATCTTGCTGCAGACCTTATGTACATTTGAGCAACATTGAGCAGTTGACTCTCCCTAAACAATAGCGTAGTAGAGTATCTACTACTTTTAGAAAGCATAGTCTTTATGACACGCTTTTGGATAACTTTAAACGGTGCCAAGACAGATTTATATGCATTCCCCCTAACCACGATACCAAAACCCAGAATGGATTCTACCAGTGGATAATGAATAATCTTCAAGGTGCTCAGAGTTACTATGTGACGCATCTCCACAAACTTATAAATTTATAAGTTTTTGAATTCATCTATAACATAATGTATATGTTTTCTCGAGGTTAAACACTCGATATATACAACCAAATATTTGAAACATATCACTCGTTTTACTGTAGCTTTCATTCACATTCCCAGATCTAGTAGATACAACTTTATTAACTTCCAAGTTATTCAAATGTGGTATCGATATAAACCTAGTCTTGGCAATATTGAAGGTTAACATGCTTTCATCGTACCAGTCCTTAATATTGGAGAGAGTTCATTCTGCCTTTTGGAATGGCATATCCCAAGTTTTGGTTAGTTACTGCAGTATCATCAGCATAACAAAAAATATCTCCTTCACTCTACGGCGATATCATAATAACAACAAGTAGAGCCGTTGCACTACTAATCTGGAGGTACCAGGTTCAATCCAACGCTCGATTTCTTCAATTTGAAATTTTTTTTTAAAGCTTGGTATTGTCGTGAACATTGTGTTGGACTCCTAATATATAGGTTCAATCCCCGCGCTCGGTTTCTTCAATTTGAAATTTTTCTTTAAGATCAACTTGTTACGTGAACGTCATTTATAAGCACAGGTATTCAAGGGATATAGTAGAATTTGTCAAACGTTACCTGTAATCCAGCATCTTGGATTTGAAAGAGTAAGAACCAAAGATCCGCCATCTTTGATTTAAACCATAGATCGGTCATACGTCATACATCCGATCTGTTATTCGTAACTGTAAAAAGTCATCTTGAATCATAGATATCTTAGAGCATAAATCTACCATACGTCAGAAATCCGATCTGTCATTCGTAACTGTCAAATGTTATCTTGAATCATAGATATCTTAGAGCATAGAGCTGTTATACGTCTAACATTGGAATTTTTAAATACGATTGCAACGCCCTGTTTTGGCGAGATTCTGAATGAAGATAATGCCATCTTTTATTCTTCGTGACGTGTCTCAAATTTGTATTTCATTGTAACTTGCGAATGCTGAAATAAATGATCACTTACTAATACAGTAATATGTAAACTGTCATACGTGATCCGCCATTTTGGAACGCCCTCTGTTGACCAGGTTCTAAATGAGGAGTATAGAGTGATCTGTAATCTGTCATACGTGATCTGCTATCTTGGAAAATGGCCGCAATCTGCTTAGGAACGTCAACCAAAGCTGTTTGAATTTCACGTCAAGCAAAAATGGCCGACTTCCTGTCCATAGTCACGCCCCGTAGTCACGCATGCGCATAACTGATATTTTGGACAGAAAAGTTGAAGTGAGCTAGAACGAACACAGCTGTACTACTCATTAATATCTTCATTTAAGCTAGTTATAAAAACGTGCAATTCCTAGAAAACAGAATTATTATAAAAATTCGTTCTTTTTTTAGGGACACAAAAAATAGTATTATGAAGATTCTAATTCTGCGGTACATTGAAAGATAAATAATCCTTCAGCGGAAAATCGTATCCGTCATTAATAATTCTATATAAAAATATTTCATCAAAATACATCCCTCTGTGCTCCAAACTTGACCTTTTAATAACGTAAAATAACATTGTTATTTCTCAAATACAAATTTCCACTAAGTCTATAAGTTAGATTTCTGAAAAGTGTCTTCTGTGCACTCTCGATACGATTAATATATTTGTGATAATGAGGAGACCTAACAACACTCACATACTCCAAATTACTACGAACCAAAGAACAATAAAGGGTTTTCAATGTAACTACCTCCTTAAAACCCTTTGTGACTCTCAGTACAAAACCCAAAATCTTGAAATTCTTTTTGATGATAGTGTCAATATGTACTGCAAATGACAGTATAGCATCGAAAATAATTCCAAGGTCCCTAATTTGATCCACCCTCCCCACCATACTTCCTCCCACATATAAGAAAGTTATGAAGACATTAACATTTCTAGTAAAGGCTATATTCTTACATTTTTGTGCATTGAAAATCAGATACGAATTCTCACAAAATTGAAACAAATGACTCAAATCCTCCTGGATCAAAGCTGAATCACTAGATCTTCTAACCTGTTTGTAAATCTTCAAATATTCAGCCTAAAAGCTATGGTGGTTATGCAAAAACAGTCCAAGATATCATTAATATAAACTGAAAAAAACATTGATCAACATATTCATTATTTAGTAACAGAATCGTTTTTGATGAATTTCCTGCCCTGCAGAAAACTGAACCATTTTTTACCCATACGTATTTGTAACCTACTTTATTATAGTCCTCTGGCCTTTCTGAACAGTTATTGTACTTCAATTGGTGAATTTTCATTTATATAGATATTTCGCTCAAATTCCTCAAGGTGCACATCTTTAGAATTCAAGTTTCCCCTAGGTTTTCTCTGAAGCAAGATTCTATCTCTCACTTCTTTGTTGCTGAAACTTACCACCAAGGGCTAGTGGTATTCTTTGAAAGGATCTGCCTAACCTTTATATCTCCATCATCAACACTTACATTCAAGCTATGCAACAATGTTTCTACTTTATCCTCGCTTTGCGTTCTCATTATAATAACGTTTTCTTTTTATTGACTGTAGATCAGCATTCAAAGCTGCATATTCAGTTTTACTTTTCAGAGTGGACTTTGTCTCCTTCCATTGCTGTACATCTACTTTCAGCGAGTCATTCTTCGTTCTGATGTTTCTGTTCTCTCTTCTGAGGCTTTAAGTATTGTTTTTCAGTTAATCCAATGTGTCTCCATTAAATGTAATCGCATGCTCCAAGCAAGCAATCTTGTCAATTATCTTCTTGAACATCTCATCTGTGGACATAGCCGCCTCATTGGGAATTTTTGATTGTTTCCTTTCCTTGGTGATGTGCTTATATAATTTTTTGAGAACCTCACCATCCAGAATCTTCTCATCTGAGTTCTGCTCGGAATCCATTTTCTCACACTCACTGCAAAACCATTTTAGTTCTTGTTTTGTTTCGCATTTCCCTTTCGATGTTTGAGAAGTTAACAAGCGTAAAGTTACTCAATTAATCTAATCTGTTCTATTCTAGCAAGAGCTTATTTAAACTAAAAGTTTCATACAGTTGCGTCGTTCATCATTAAAATGGAGAAGGTGTACTCTGACCACATAACTATATATATATATATATATATATATATATATATATATATATATATATATATATATATATATATATATATAATATATATATATATATATATATATATATATATATATATATATATATATATATATATATATATATATATATATATATATATATATATATTTGTATATATGTATATATATTCATTTATATTCATTTCTTCACGGAATATAATTACATCTACAGCGGCTTTCATCAAACCAAATACATCGGAGTTTGGTATTTGGAGTTATTCTCAAGGCAGAACGAAACTATCAAAATTGAGATTATTTTTATCAATCGCCGCCATTTCTAAGTAGACATTTTTTGTTTTCATATATAAATTTTTCCTGGCATATTGGCATCTCTAGTGACTCCTGTCCAATGAAATGAGCTGAAATTTGATATCTTGGCTTGTTTTCGGAGCAGAATTCAATAATTATTTATTAAAATCATTCACATTGTAAGTAATTGACAATATAAAAATTAGTTGAATCAATGTCAACGATAAAATGGAAGTCACTGTCCAAATTTAAATTATAATTGAACACTTCGCGGCAACAAAGGGGTATCTTTACTATTTCAAATTTTACAGTAGACTATTAAATTTTAAATAAATGCTTTATTATAAAAGTATTCTTCATATGTACTTGACAGATAGTGTACCTCTTTTTTGCACCTAATGGTTGAATTGAATCCTGCACAACACCTTGGGTGAAGCCAATAAATTGCTGGAGTTACAAGTAGGCAAAGATAAGTTTAGTATTTGTAAGCACAATATAGCATAATTAGAACATCTGCTTTTTATTGATAGTTTCTACTAGTATAAGGTTATTATTGACTGAGAGTGACTTCATATTACTTTTACATATATTCTCAATGCCGTTTTTTGATAGTTATAACTATATTATTATAGAATATTTTTTTGGTGTTTTTTCCAAATAAGTTCCAAATAAGATTTCTTTGAAGCGTTTATTTCTTGCTGATAATTTTAAAATATTAACTTCTTTAATGAAATTTTCATGACAAAGAGGAATAGCAAAAATTTTGTGCATGAATTAGTGAAACGCACTTAATTCTATTTCAATAGGTTGACTGCTATCATTTTGTAATGTTGTATCTACGAAAGTAAGTTTTCTATAGATATTAAATGTGAGGACATCCTCTTTTCTAGTTATTTGAATATCTAAAAAAAACTGTCTATCCGTCCCCCACCAGATACAAAAAATGTCATCAACATAACGTCTCCATAATAGAATATTATTACTCAAGCTGTTCGTAGAGCCAAAGATTTTGTTCTTCAATTTAGACCTAAAGATTTCACTCAGTAGAGGTGATAACTGTGAACCCATTGGTAACCTACCTGACTGCTGATATACTCTGCTATTAAATTCAAAATAACTTTGTTTCATACATAGAGTTAATGCCGAAATTGTTTCTTGAACAATCTTGGGTGATATATTACTAATCTAATTCAAATCTTTTTTAATAATATTTTTCACTTAATTGTTCGTAGTAGAAGGAGATCAATTTATCACGTCTATTTCATTCCTACCTGTAGGTAGGAATTAAATGGATTAATGAAGTTAGTTTTTTATTTAGATAATGACATATTTTATAGGCAGGTGCATTTATTGTGCGCATACTAGCGAGCATTTTCTAGGATTTCCAATAGGTCGAGACTATTGCCTTTGTTACCTGGATGTAGACATATTATGGTTTTCTCGGAGTCGATGAAATGGTTAAATTTTATATGTATAAAATTTAACCATTTCATCGACTGCGAGAAAACCATAATATGTCTACATCCAGATAACAAAGGCAATCGTCTCGACCTATTGGAAATCCTAGAAATTGGTAGTGATATTAAGAGGAGATTTCCTATTGTAAATGAACAAGTTGAATTCCAAGTTTCTCCTCCATTAGATTCGATATTATAAATGAGCTTGTTGGGTATTTTTCTTATGATAATGGGCCCATAATCCGAAACTAGTTGACTGATTTAATTTTCATTTTTCAATATATTTAAGAAACGTTAAGCTAAGTGTTTTATTCTGAATAACAGTATTACTTTTATATTGAATTGAGAATATTCTAACAGTGATATGCAATTTGTTGCTTTCAAACATAACCCTCATAAAAACCACCCCTTGTGACCTTGTGAATATAAAAGTTGCGGTTTTTTTCGCAGTAATAATGAGATAAAATGATGAAAATGTATTTCCACTGAAAATATTTTATTATTTTCATAATTATTCTATAAATAAAAAAACATTTATGAACATAATACCTTATCATCGCTGTTATCTTCTTCTTCCTCTTCTACTCTCTCGTTCTCGTGTTAATTCATTTACTCGTCGACCTTGGTGTCCACGTCTTCCTCTTGGTGCAAAATTGGTGTCATGGTTAGATAAGTATCTTCATTGCAGGTTCTGTGCATCGCATTGCAAAGGAGGCCTACTACTCGACAACCGCAAGCTGAACCGCATTCCTCTTTGCAATTGCAAAATATCATTTGCAAAAGCTCCTCAGGTGCAGGTTGTTGGTTGGACGTAATTTAAATCCAACCCCAATCTAGAGAATTAATATTTTTGTTACCCAGCATATTTTAGATTGCAAATAGAATCTCTTTATGTGCTCATTTGAAGCACCAACTGTTGAGACAAGAGATGAGAATTTAATAGCCAATTTAATGCCAGCTGTTCTGTCTTTGTCCCTAATTTTTTGACGTCTACTACCTTATTTTTCAAGCTTTAATATCTTTAGAAAAAAATTCTGTAGAAAATTTAAAGGGCCTTTATGTCGTATCAATAAAAAAAATTTCAACCTTTATTTTTGAAAAGGGTTGAGTTCAAAGAGATGAACAACAATTAGTATGCGAATGCAAATTTTGAACCAACATGTCTCGTTCTTTTTTCATATAATGAATACTTTTTCGTTTATTCAAGAAAAATTGAATCAATAATTTTTTTTTTCAATACAAAATGGCCTCGACAATTAATCATTAGCCAACAAAAATATTAATAAAGTGAGAACAAAAAACTCAGAGGAATATACGGGGACACAATACGCCAAGGGACTCATCGAGGCGATTTTAATCTTCATACACATACTAGAGGTGAGTCACGGAAAGGAAAGGATAACAGTGGGGTAAAAACATAGATATAGCAACGAAGTATCAAATTCTGAGACCGATAGAAATAATATGATCGTATGAAAGTTCATAAATTTCAAAGTTATTAAGCGAAAGTAGAAACGCTAAATTGAAAGGCTGTATGATTAATCGTATTTTGAATGTTTAGCCAAAGTGTATTACATTCATGTCTAAAGTTACTACAGAAGAATAATAGATGATCAATATTTCCTTGTTCACCACATTCACACAAAGGATCCTCTCTAAGACCAAGTTTAAAAAGTTATAGAGGACAAAGAAAGTGTCCACTTCTAAGTCGACTCAATATTCTTATGAATAGTCTGCCATACTGAATTTCTCTGAACCAAACCCTTCTAATTGGAGTCGACTGAATTGATTTATAAAATTTGCCCCTAGGATCAAGTTGAAAATCAGAAGTTCACTTATTGGATATAGTATTTTTGATATGGTGAAACAAATCAGTATATACACACTCCATGGAACTAATATTGTCATCATTTGAAGCAGATTTAGCTGCCTTATCTACTAGTTCATTTCCGCAGACACCTTGATGCGATTTTACCCACATAAATTTCACGGAAAAATCATTCTGGATCAATTGGAACAACGGAGAAAATATTTTCTTATGAATAAAAGATAGTGTTTTTTATAGACAAGAGGGCGCTCTGAATATCTGAAATAATTAAAAATTTACGATTTGTTTTGTTCATGACATTCTCTTCTATGTACTCTAATGCTTGGGATATTGCTAATAGTTTCTCCATAAAAAATTGAATATTTTCCATTCAAGTTATACTGCTGGAAGATAAGTTGGATGTATGATATAATGCTGCTCCAACTGCTGAAAATCAATAATTTGTTGTAAGATAAGCATTCCAAACTGGTCAAATCATATGGATCATAGGAATTAATAACACCTAAATAAAGATAATTGAAATAGAGTTACGATCAATTTCAATCAGGGTGGTTATGACGAGGGTGCAATTGTTGAAGTTTTTGAAAAAAAATGTCACTGTATTTTTGTTAAAAGTCAACTAATTCTTGTACAGAAGAATTTTGTACAAGAACTGATTGTAAAGGTTTTTTTTGTACTTTGGTTTCTTTAGTTTTACCCAAAAAGTTATTTTAACGTTGAAAGTTTCAAATTTCGGGGTTTCCGAAGAATAACCATTCTTCAACGAACAATAAATTTATTAGGTTTACAAAGGTTATTCTGAAACAAATCTCTTTATCATTTCATTAGTTGCATCTTGATTCGAATGATTTTTCCGATAAAATAAAAATTTTTCGGGTTATTCATGAAAAACTGTTCAATGACATGCGATTTTTCAATGAAAAAATATTATGGAAGAATAGTTACTTAGAATAAGTCAGTTTATTAATTTCTTAGGTTATTTTGATTCAACTAATTTTCATCCCCTAGAACAGGTTGCTTTTACCACTAGGCCAAAGGCACGCTTCGGCACAGGATAGATTTCGAAGAAGTTTATAAATACTACCCAATTTCGAAAAAAAACGAACTTTCTACTCAAAATTCCACGGAAAAACGGCTGGCGACTGCAATAATTTTTTTTCATAAAATGCACATAAAAATACTCAGTTTGGCTGTCCCGGGTATCCGACGGGCTTACTCCGTCGTTGCATTAAGAAAGAATATATATATATATATATATATATATATATATATATATATATATATATATATATATATATATATATATATATATATATATATATATATATATATATATATATATATATATTTATATATATATTATATATATATATATATATATATATATATATATATATATATATATATATATATATATATATATATATATATATATATATATATATATATATATTAAAATATATTTATCTATTATTTTATATATGTTTATATATATATTTATATATATATATATATATATATATATATATATATTCTTTCTTAATGCAACGACGGAGTAAGCCCGTCGGATACCCGGGACAGCCAAACTGAGTATTTTTATGTGCATTTTATGAAAAAAAATTATTGCAGTCGCCAGCCGTTTTTCCGTGGAATTTTGAGTAGAAAGTTCGTTTTTTTTCGAAATTGGGTAGTATTTATAAACTTCTTCGAAATCTATCCTGTGCCGAAGCGTGCCTTTGGCCTAGTGGTAAAAGCAACCTGTTCTAGGGGATGAAAATTAGTTGAATCAAAATAACCTAAGAAATTAATAAACTGACTTATTCTAAGTAACTATTCTTCCATAATATTTTTTCATTGAAAAATCGCATGTCATTGAACAGTTTTTCATGAATAACCCGAAAAATTTTTATTTTATCGGAAAAATCATTCGAATCAAGATGCAACTAATGAAATGATAAAGAGATTTGTTTCAGAATAACCTTTGTAAACCTAATAAATTTATTGTTCGTTGAAGAATGGTTATTCTTCGGAAACCCCGAAATTTGAAACTTTCAACGTTAAAATAACTTTTTGGGTAAAACTAAAGAAACCAAAGTACAAAAAAAACCTTTACAATCAGTTCTTGTACAAAATTCTTCTGTACAAGAATTAGTTGACTTTTAACAAAAATACAGTGACATTTTTTTTCAAAAACTTCAACAATTGCACCCTCGTCATAACCACCCTGATTGAAATTGATCGTAACTCTATTTCAATTATCTTTATTTAGGTGTTATTAATTCCTATGATCCATATGATTTGACCAGTTTGGAATGCTTATCTTACAACAAATTATTGATTTTCAGCAGTTGGAGCAGCATTATATGATACATCCAATTTATCTTCCAGCAGTATAACCTTGAATGGAAAATATTCAATTTTTTATGGAGAACTATTTGCAATATCCCTAGCATTAGAGTACATAGAAGAGAATTTCATGAACAAAACAAATCGTAAATTTTTAATTATTTCAGATATTCAGAGCGCCCTCTTGTCTATAAAAAACACTATCTTTTATTCATAAGAAAATATTTTCTCCGTTGTTCCAATTGATCCAGAATGATTTTTCCGTGAAATTTATGTGGGTAAAATCGCATCAAGGTGTCTGCGGAAATGAACTAGTAGATAAGGCAGCTAAATCTGCTTCAAATGATGACAATATTAGTTCCATGGAGTGTGTATATACTGATTTGTTTCACCATATCAAAAATACTATATCCAATAAGTGAACTTCTGATTTTCAACTTGATCCTAGGGGCAAATTTTATAAATCAATTCAGTCGACTCCAATTAGAAGGGTTTGGTTCAGAGAAATTCAGTATGGCAGACTATTCATAAGAATATTGAGTCGACTTAGAAGTGGACACTTTCTTTGTCCTCTATAACTTTTTAAACTTGGTCTTAGAGAGGATCCTTTGTGTGAATGTGGTGAACAAGGAAATATTGATCATCTATTATTCTTCTGTAGTAACTTTAGACATGAATGTAATACACTTTGGCTAAACATTCAAAATACGATTAATCATACAGCCTTTCAATTTAGCGTTTCTACTTTCGCTTAATAACTTTGAAATTTATGAACTTTCATACGATCATATTATTTCTATCGGTCTCAGAATTTGATACTTCGTTGCTATATCTATGTTTTTACCCCACTGTTATCCTTTCCTTTCCGTGACTCACCTCTAGTATGTGTATGAAGATTAAAATCGCCTCGATGAGTCCCTTGGCGTATTGTGTCCCCGTATATTCCTCTGAGTTTTTTGTTCTCACTTTATTAATATTTTTGTTGGCTAATGATTAATTGTCGAGGCCATTTTGTATTGAAAAAAAAATTATTGATTCAATTTTTCTTGAATAAACGAAAAAGTATTCATTATATGAAAAAAGAACGAGACATGTTGGTTCAAAATTTGCATTCGCATACTAATTGTTGTTCATCTCTTTGAACTCAACCCTTTTCAAAAATAAAGGTTGAAATTTTTTTTATTGATACGACATAAAGGCCCTTTAAATTTTCTACAGAATTTTTTTCTAAAGATATTAAAGCTTGAAAAATAAGGTAGTAGACGTCAAAAAATTAGGGCAAAGACAGAACAGCTGGCATTAAATTGGCTATTAAATTCTCATCTCTTGTCTCAACAGTTGGTGCTTCAAATGAGCACATAAAGAGATTCTATTTGCAATCTAAAATATGCTGGGTAACAAAAATATTAATTCTCTAGATTGGGGTTGGATTTAAATTACGTCCAACCAACAACCTGCACCTGAGGAGCTTTTGCAAATGATATTTTGCAATTGCAAAGAGGAATGCGGTTCAGCTTGCGGTTGTCGAGTAGTAGGCCTCCTTTGCAATGCGATGCACAGAACCTGCAATGAAGATACTTATCTAACCATGACACCAATTTTGCACCAAGAGGAAGACGTGGACACCAAGGTCGACGAGTAAATGAATTAACACGAGAACGAGAGAGTAGAAGAGGAAGAAGAAGATAACAGCGATGATAAGGTATTATGTTTCATAAATGTTTTTTTATTTATAGAATAATTATGAAAATAATAAAATATTTTCAGTGGAAATACATTTTCATCATTTTATCTCATTATTACTGCGAAAAAAACCGCAACTTTTATATCACAAGGTCACAAGGGGTGGTTTTTATGAGGGTTATGTTTGAAAGCAACAAATTGCATATCACTGTTAGAATATTCTCATTCAATATAAAAGTAATACTGTTATTCAGAATAAAACACTTAGCTTAAACGTTTCTTAAATATATTGAAAAATGAAAATTAATCAGTCAACTAGTTTCGGATTATGGGCCCATTATTATAAGAAAAATACCCAACAAGCTCATTTATAATATCGAATCTAATGGAGGAGAACTTGGAATTCAACTTGTTCATTTACAATAGGAAATCTCCTCTTAATATCACTACCAATTTCTAGGATTTCCAATAGGTCGAGACGATTGCCTTTGTTATCTGGATGTAGACATATTATGGTTTTCTCGCAGTCGATGAAATGGTTAAATTTTATACATATAAAATTTAACCATTTCATCGACTCCGAGAAAACCATAATATGTCTACATCCAGGTAACAAAGGCAATAGTCTCGACCTATTGGAAATCCTAGAAAATGCTCGCTAGTATGCGCACAATAAATGCACCTGCCTATAAAATATGTCATTATCTAAATAAAAAACTAACTTCATTAATCCATTTAATTCCTACCTACAGGTAGGAATGAAATAGACGTGATAAATTGATCTCCTTCTACTACGAACAATTAAGTGAAAAATATTATTAAAAAAGATTTGAATTAGATTAGTAATATATCACCCAAGACTGTATGATTAATCGTACTTTGAATGTTTAGCCAAAGTGTATTACATTCATGTCTAAAGTTACTACAGAAGAATAATAGATGATCAATATTTCCTTGTTCACCACATTCACACAAAGGATCCTCTCTAAGACCAAGTTTAAAAAGTTATAGAGGACAAAGAAAGTGTCCACTTCTAAGTCGACTCAATATTCTTATGAATAGTCTGCCATACTGAATTTCTCTGAACCAAACCCTTCTAATTGGAGTCGACTGAATTGATTTATAAAATTTGCCCCTAGGATCAAGTTGAAAATCAGAAGTTCACTTATTGGATATAGTATTTTTGATATGGTGAAACAAATCAGTATATACACACTCCATGGAACTAATATTGTCATCATTTGAAGCAGATTTAGCTGCCTTATCTACTAGTTCATTTCCGCAGACACCTTGATGCGATTTTACCCACATAAATTTCACGGAAAAATCATTCTGGATCAATTGGAACAACGGAGAAAATATTTTCTTATGAATAAAAGATAGTGTTTTTTATAGACAAGAGGGCGCTCTGATATCTGAAATAATTAAAATTTACGATTTGTTTTGTTCATGAAATTCTCTTCTATGTACTCTAATGCTAGGGATATTGCAAATAGTTCTCCATAAAAAATTGAATTATTTTCCATTCAAGGTTATACTGCTGGAAGATAAATTGGATGTATCATATAATGCTGCTCCAACTGCTGAAAATCAATAATTTGTTGTAAGATAAGCATTCCAAACTTGGTCAAATCATATGGATCATAGGAATTAATAACACCTAAATAAAGATAATTGAAATAGAGTTACGATCAATTTCAATCAGGGTGGTTTATGACGAGGGTGCAA
Source organism: Cynegetis impunctata (assembly GCA_030704885.1). NCBI lineage: Eukaryota > Metazoa > Arthropoda > Insecta > Coleoptera > Coccinellidae > Cynegetis > Cynegetis impunctata. The sequence goes on along the minus strand of JARQZK010002177.1, from coordinate 829,926 downwards.
TTGTTGAAGTTTTTGAAAAAAAAATGTCACTGTATTTTTGTTAAAAGTCAACTAATTCTTGTACAGAAGAATTTTGTACAAGAACTGATTGTAAAGGTTTTTTTTGTACTTTGGTTTCTTTAGTTTTACCCAAAAAGTTATTTTAACGTTGAAAGTTTCTAATTTCGGGGTTTCCGAAGAATAACCATTCTTCAACGAACAATAAATTTATTAGGTTTACATAGGTAATTTTGAAACTAATCTCTTTATCATTTCATTAGTTGCATCTTGATTCGAATGATTTTTCCGATAAAATAAAAATTTTTCGGGTTATTCAAGAAAAAATGTTCAATGACATACGATTTTTCAAAGAAAAAATATTACGGAAGAATAGATACTTAGAATAAGTCAGTTTATTAATTTCTTAGGTTATTTTGATTCAACTAATTTTCATCCCCTAGAACAGGTTGCTTTTACCACTAGGCCAAAGGCACGCTTCGGCACAGGATAGATTTCGAAGAAGTTTATAAATACTACCCAATTTCGAAAAAAAACGAACTTTCTACTTCAAAATTCCACGGAAAAAAACGGCTGGCGACTGCAATAATTTTTTTTCATAAAATGCAACATAAAAAATACTCAGTTTGGCTGTCCCGGGTATCCGACGGGCTTACTCCGTCGTTGCATTAAGAAAGAATATATATATATATATATATATATATATATTATATATATATTATATATATATATATATATATATATATATATATATATTATATATATATATATATATATATTATATATATATTAAATATATATATATATATATATACATATACATATATATATATATATATATATATATATATTTTTTTTTTTTTCCTTCTTAATGAAATGACGGAGTAAGTTATTTCCCAATAAACGTTCAGAAATAAATACTTTCACGTTAATGCCACTATAATGCTCTATCTTTTTGATCTATAACTTTTTATTGTATGATGTAAAATAAGGGCGGGAGGGGAGACATTTTGGGCTGTAAGTGTAAAGAACTTGAATTTGGCTCTACGGAATTTTGTTGTTTTTTTTAATTTCCGCTTCGACATCTAGGTCATTAGCGGTGCCAGTTCGCTTAGATGTACATAGTATTGTTTGTGTTACATGATTTGGTTATCGTAAAATTTATACAATTTATATTTTGAAATTGATTTCTTTAATGAAAGATAATGTATTGAAGCAAGACTGAGAACTGATGTTTAGGGCTATTTCCATTTTGTTGCTTGCGTTGTGTAGTCTTCTTTGGATTTCGAATAGTTGACATTCTAGGATGATATGAGGTATGGTGAGTTGTGCGTTACATGCTTGGCACCGTGGAGGAGGATCCTTATTTAGTAGGTATTGCTGCGTTCCTCTTGTGTGGCCAATTCTAAGTCTTCTCAGTGTTACAAGGTCTTGTCGTATTTGTGTGAATGGCGGATTTGTATTTATCGTAGGGTCGATCAGTGCAAGCTTCGATCTTTGTAGTTGCCAGGTTATTTTCAATTTGTTTTTCATTTTATTTTTGCAGAGGTTACTTAGATCATAGTTTGTTATTGCTTTTATATAACGACCATCTGTGTTAATGCCACAGTGGGAGGGAATACACATCAAGGTCAGGGAATTTTTGGTGTTTAGGATAGAGTTGATAAGGTCAGCGATGTTATTAACAATAAAATTTTTGCTGCGAAGTTTCTGGATGGCTTCAATTGAACTGAGAGAGTCAGAGCATATGATGGTTTGAGATGTTCTATGTTCAGCTATAAACTCTAAAGCTTTTTGGATTGCTACTAACTCAGCTGTGAAAATGCTACAATCTGCAGGGGGTTTGAACTTTCTTACTGCATTTACTGAGAGAAACGCACATCATGTTCCTTCGGAAGACTTCGAAGCATATGTGAAGATAAGATCTTAGTTTTGGAAGATGGATATGCGGTCTATGAAATGTTTTTAATAATTTCAGGATGAGTTTAATTTTTTTAACGGTTTTTAGAGAAGTGTCGATAATTGGTCTCTTCATAGTCCACGGTGGGGATATAGTTTTCCAGTAGGGAATGCTCTTTGAGAAAGTAGTTTCCAATAGTTCGTGTTTGAGTAGATAATATAGTAGTGGCCTCAGGTTTAGTTAGTTTATAAAAGTTTGACTGTACCTTGAACTGTAGAGTTTAGGTTGGTTTCGATTGTTTATGTCAGCGGATATTCGAGCGGCATATGTTGACTGTAGCATCTGTCTTCTGAATTTCAGCGGTAGTTCGCCGGCTTCTCTGCACAATCGGTCCGATGGGCTAGTTATGTATGCACCTGTTACTAATCTTATAGCAGAGTTTTGTCTAGTATCTAGTTTTGCTACTAAGGTTTTACTAGCATTTGCGTATATTATGGATCCGTAGTCTAGTTTTGATCGTATGAGTGCTCGGTAAATTGTCAACAGCGTCTTTTCATCTACGCCCCAGTGGTTATTTGCCAGTACTTTCATTATATTTAGTCGTCTTATGCAATCAGACTTAAACTGTTTTATATGTTCATGCCACGTGAGTTTGCTATCGAAGATAACTCCAAGGAAGGTATGATGCATCACACTTTGCAGTGGTGTGTTCATCAGTTCTAAATGGCATGGTTTGAAAAGTCTTCTCGTGAATTTCATTAGTTTAGTTTTTATCTGCGAGAAAATGAATCCTGAAGTACTCGACCATTTTTCTAATTTGTCTATATCTACAACGTTGTATTAGCTTTGTTGTAGTATCGGAGTTATGTGCACGACATATAATCAACAGGTCATCAGCAAAGATTGATGGTTTAATGGGTGGGCTGATAATGTCAATGACGTCCTCGATAGCTATGAGGAATGTGATAATTATGATTGACCCCTGTGGTAGACCATTCTGTTTTAAGTAGTGTTCGGAGCATACGTTTCCCAATATCACTCTGAGAGTTCTCTTGTTTAAAAAATTCTTGATAAAATGCAATATGTTACCGTCCATGTTCCACTGCTTTAATTTGATCAATACTCGATGGCGCCAAGTTGTATCAAAGGTCTTATTAATGTCAAAAAAAGACTGCGATAAGCAGTTGGCGAAAGCATCTAGTGCTTTTGTGTGTAACTGAACTAAGTTGTCTGCAGTCGAGCGATGCTTTCTGAAACCACTTTGAAATTTATTCATTAATTCATTGCTTTCGGTAATCTCTCGTTTAAAATTCTTGCACATCGTACATGTGACAGATATTGGGTGGTAACTTTTCGGATCGATTTTAGAATGGTTGGACTTAAGGATAGGTATAACTATTGCTTCTCTCCATTGATTCACGAATGTTTTTCCTAGAAACATTTTATTGAACAGTTTCAGTAGAATATCGAGTCCAGACTGTGGTGAATGCTGATGAAAACTGCTGGTATTCGGTCCGGTCCAGGGGAGCTATTCTTACAGGAGTCGAGGGCTTGTTTCAGTTGCTCCATTGTTATAGGCAAGCTTATGGTGTCTGTATCTTTTTATTTGATTTCTAGTAGTTCATTGGTCTCTATCTTTTGTTTATATTTTAAGAAATCTGGGTTTTAGTTCGTGTCAGACGATTGTGATTGGAAATTTTTGAGCTAGTACTTCAACCATCTCCTCTCTGTTTGTCGTTATATCATGGTTGAATTTTTTTTGTGCTGTTATGTCCTGTTTTCTCTTTTTGCCATTAACAGCGTTTAATTTTCCCATACTTGCTTTATATTGGAATTCATGGAATGTTGTGATACCTAGTCTTACCATGATTTTCTCTTGCTCTGTTTTAAAATGCGTCGTGCTAGAGCTCTTTGTTTCTTGAACTCCACTACTTTTCTGTTGTGTTTTTCTTTTTTAACTTATAGAGTGCGCATGTTTGCTTCGTTTGACTGCTTCTTTACATTCTAAGTTCCACTATGGGATGGGGTAATTTTCCTTTGATTCTTTTCGTTTCTCAACGAAATAATCGATAATAACTGTTGAGAAATTAACTGTGGCGATCTCAATGTTATTACTAAGTTGAAAGTCTCTTAGTTCCTCGTCTATATAATTAGTGAAGCCTCTCCAGTCTGCCTGATTTATTTTCCAACTCTCATATATGTCATTTTTTACTGTACCACCCTCATACGTGATTTTTATGGGGAAATGGTCGCTATCGTATAAGCTATCTAGTACCTCCCATTTCATAGAGGGGTCGATGTTTGCATCCGACAGAGTGGGATCGATGCTGGAGAAAGTTCCACTAGACTCGCTGAAATGTGTATGCTCTCCGGTGTTATGGATAACGAGGTCAGAGTTTGTGAGGATGTTTTCTAATATTTTACCCTTATTGTTTATATGTTGAGATCCCCATATTGGATTGTCACTGTTGAAATCCCCAAGTAGAATAATGGGTTTTGGTAGTTGCCTTAGGAGATGGTTTATTTCGGATTTCTGTAGATCGTATTTGGTTGGAATATATTGTGACCTTGGTTGGTATATAAGCTGAGATTGCAATTACTTCTAGGTTGGTATGTAGATTTATTTGTTCACTGTCGTATGAGTTCTTTACAAATACAGCAACTCCACCGCTAGACCTTCTTTGGTTTGATCGGTTGAAATTGTACACAGTGTACTTTCTCAGATTTGGAGCATGATCTTGTCTCAGATTTGTTTCTTGGAGATATAAAAAAACTGGTTGATGTTCACTAAGGAGTTGTATTCTTTCGAGGTGTGAGTAGAAGCCTCGGCAGTTCCATTGTATTCTGGCCAAAACAGTATTTGTTGACATTTTGATGTTTTTTCTGACTATTTAGGCTTTTTAGTCTGAATCATCTGCAATGTGAACTAATACTTATGTTAAAACAATGGTTAAAAATAACAATTTACACATTTATTATAAGAAATAACGCATGACGCGTTATAACATTAATATGTTTATTAATTTACACCAAGTATCGGCCCAATCAATCCAAAAAATAATACTTATGTAGCTAGAAAATTCCAATTCCTCTTGTTGTAATTGATTCTTTAATCTATTTATCAGCTTCGAAACTTTCATTCTAGTAGTTTTGTTGGGAAGGTTTGGGTAGATATCTTCCATAGTATGGATATTTGAGTCAATGTCCTCTGAGATATTTTTATAGTTAGAGAGTGGGTCGTTATTTTTGATGGATTTTTCTAGGAAAAATTCGAAGTCTTCGAATTTGCAAGGATATTGGTCCGGATCCATTGAAAACACATTTTCAATCCCTTCCAAATTGATACCAGTATGTTTCTGCTTTGCCGATTTGCTTTTTTTGTTTTTATTAATTTTCAGTACCTATATTGCTATTAGGGGCTGCAAACTCTTGTTCTAATTCGGTAAGTAGAAGTAGGTGGTATCGTTAGGGTCTTTATGGTTTCAGAAGAGTTAGGCGAGTTAGGAGTGCTGTAGGACGCCCTACGCTTTTTTGGGTTTTCCGTTTCCTTTATTTTTGTGTTTTTCTCTCTCATCTTCTCTTGATCATCACATTGTTTGGAATTTCGCATTTTGTTGCTGGGAGTAGTTTCACTTTAGTTATTTGAGGAGTTTGGTTTTAGGTAGATAGATGCGATGTGGCCTTACTCCTTGCAGTTGAAACAAACTGGTGCATTAGAAGATAAAAATATTCTATAACTTGTTTGTTCGTGAGAGAGGAGGAAGGAAGGTGGGAAGTTCTCTTCTTCAGACTCTGGCGGATTGATGTAAACCTGTCTCTTGAAGCTAAGAATATGGGAAAACTCGTCTTCTTCGATGCCAGCTTTCAAGAAGCTCAAGCTAGATACTGGTGTGAGCCCAAATTCTTTGAGTTCAGCTTCTATTACCGAGTGATGGATTGATGGGCATGCGTTAGATATGATTATTCGTTTGGCTGGGGTTATAAATCGTCGAATTCTGATTTCAGTACCGTTGATGTTGACTGTTGAACGGTTTGCTATGTCATCGAGAAGAATACAAACTGATTTGAAAGTCGGGAGATGTATCTTATGGATTTAGCTCCTATAATATTTCCAATGGTTCTTGCGTACTCGGAGTTTCGAAGGTCTCCGATTGCATTTGAAACGATGGCCTGTACTTTCTTTGGAAAGAATGGTGTCGGGGTAGACATGGTGGCATTTACATATGATGTACTTGGTTGGTCTCTTAGGAGTTCAGGTCGTGTAGAAGATGGATCGTGTGAGTTTCCTTCAGTGGTCATTATCGTGTTCAACATGTTGTTTTATGTAGAAGGATGGGGGCAAAAAGAGATAACATATCTCCTTCCTCGAAAGGAACGAAAGGAGAATGCTCCAAAAAATTAAAAATAAATCAGTAGGTACGTAATAACTGCAATTTTTACTCGGAAATTAGAATTAATCCAAAAATGTTCGTAAAGGAAAAATATATCTCCACTAGGAGTGTAAGAAGTAAGTAAATATTTTTATCTTCGTTCACCAGATATAAGAAATTAGCATCCACGGAGCACATGTCTGGAATTCTGTTGGCAAGAAAAAAAAGTTTGTTGAATAAAATAAAAAAACATCCGTGTCATTCTGGTTCTTGTCGCGCTCGCTAGGAGGCGTGTTGGACAACGTTAATTATATTATATTTTTCAATTTTGCTGCGAAAGCTTAAATGAAATAGTATGATTATTTTATTAGATTTGGAAAGTAGATTGAAAATTCCACAAAATATGTTGAAACCGCATGTCGATATCTACATTCGTTCAAGAGTTATCTTTTAAAGAATATTTTATTGAAGATTTTATTAAAGAAACAAAATAAACAATTGAGTTTCCAATTATTTGAAAAACTTTCGTCAAGCATGTCATGGATGAATAAAAAGAGTTTAATAAAAGACTGGATGACCTTACTATTTTTAAAATTATAATTGATTTCAATGTGAAGTAAATGAACTAATTATAGAAGAGGTTGGTCGTTTCATATATGATTCCTGAGTGGAATAAGAACGCACCTCTCTCTTTTAAACTCATTTCATTTATTTCTTTTCCAACAAGCGACTTGTTGGGGTGCTTTGATTTTCCAACTCTCCATATTTTCATGTTCGGGGAAATGGAGAAACACGAGAAAAGTTTCTTGAGTGTTGATTATTTCAGTGAGTAATATTTTTATAGCAAAGTATTTTTTCTTTGTTTTATTCGCATAATGAATGTTTATTTAAAAATTTAATATTTTAAGGAATAAGCAATCATATATTTACCGTTGGTATACAAATATGTTTGGAAAAATGTGTAAATTGATGAATTAAAACCGTATGAATAATATATTTTTGAAAATAATTTTCTAGAAATTTGTATAAGAACAATACTAAACCAATTTAATTTTGGATACGTGAAAACAAGAGATCTTATGAATAATATACTTCAATCTTTTGAACATTTCATGTCTGAATTTGAAATAACTGACTAAAAACATTATTCATTAATTTTTTTGATCTCAATTATTTATTTTTTTTAAGTAAATCGCGAATTGTCTGCCAACATTAAGGAAAAATATTGCATTCACTCGCTTATTGATACGTTATAAACTTCTAGGAATGGCAAAGTTATTTTTCGTGAATTTCCTTTTTCCATTTACATATATTGTTCAAAATTGCAAAATGAACATGCGTTTCATTCGATATACCACTTTCGAACGCCCGTATCAATGAAGAATGGAAGAAAAATCAATATTCTGCAAAAGCAAAAGGACACACACACACACACACACACACACATATATATATATATATATAGATATATATATATATATATATATATATATATATATATATCTATATATATATATATATATATATATATATATATATATATATATATATATATATATATATATATATATATATATATATATATATATATATATATATATATATATATATATATATATATATATATATATATATATATATATTATATATATATATATATATATATATATATATATATATATATATATATATATATATATATATATAATTTTTAACCGTATTTTGAATTTTAAACTCAGCCTTCTAGAAATTGCCAAACGCACCGATTCTCAATATTCTGCTTTGAGTAAGAGATATCGAAAAAAGTTACGAAAAAAAATATTTTGCAATCAATTTTCATGACAAAATTAGCATTTTAAATTTTTTTCAATAGGTTGGTATCTTAAAATTATTACAAGTTTTGTTTTTTCATTTTATAATCATTGTGCCATTGAAAGCAATAAAATTGACAGACGTGTCTAGTTAGTAAATTAGTTATCAGAGAATAAAAATGCCATTAAATTCACTTGAAAAATTCAAAATATTTCGGTTGTTTAATGTTACATATTCAAAGGATTTTAGATCTGAATTCAAAAAAGTAAAGTGATTTTGAACAAAAACAAAACTAAATTTTACTAAATTTCTATTATGATTGAGTTAAAAAATTTCCAATGATTTTGAATTCAAATTGCCTCTTTTGTGCATGATTTGGAAATTATCTATTTGTGAAAACAAATGATAATTTTTGCGGCAATGGTCTGAAAATATTGAAGCTATTTCGTTTTTCGAAATAGATTGTTGGTATTAAGCAGGTTTTCACTTTGAAAACTTCCTTATTAAAATGGGTGCAAATAGCAGAGTTAAACCTAAGACTAAGATAGTTTTTCGTTTCATGACTTTTTATGACGCTTGGCAACAAAAACTCAATTTCATATATCTATATATATATATATATATATATATATATATATATATATATATATATATATATATATATATATATATATATATATATATATATATATATATATATATTATATACAGGGAGTTTGTAAATTGATGTGAAAGATTTCAATGAGTGATTCTCTAGCAAAAATGAAGGGGGGTCTTTCATATAACTTTTTGTTCAACACCCTTTTCCCTCCAAGTTACAACCCTTTGAAATTAGGTGAAAAAATTGTTTTTATTCAATACATCCACTTTGGAAAAATTTTGAAGAATGAAATTTGGCAGATAACTGCTGCTAATAAAATGGCAATATTTGAGTGTTTTTGTTACCCGTAAATGTAATCACAAGGGGCTGAAAAAATCAACCCCTATAATATTGTGCATCAGAACATTTTAATGCGCCTTTATTTTCCTTTTTAAAAAATATATTCGAAAAGACAGACTCGATCTGCAACTTTTTTATGTCCTGGTTTTTAATCATAAAGTTGTTAGTTTGATCACAAAAAATAAAATAGTGCTCAGACTATTTTCCCATAAATTCACAGAGGTTATCATTTATTAAAAAAAAAAACAATTAAGCTGCTGTCAAATGTCAAATCATTTGTTTATTGTTATTAGTAGTACAATTATTGTTCAATCCGCTCTAATTTGCCATATTCTTGAACTAAATAAAAAAATGCCATTCTTTCAATAAAGTTTTATTTAGTTGTGAAAAATGTTTGAAGTCATTATAAAACTGTCTAGAAATTAGAAAAAATCAGGACAATAAAACTATTTGTCAAATGACTTCATTTGACAGCAGCTTACTTGTTTTTTTTTTTAATAAATAATAACCTCTCTGTGAATTTATGGAAAGAGTCTGAGCAATATTTTATTTTTGTGTGATCAAACTAACAACTTTATGATAAAAAGTCAAGACATAAAAAAGTTGCAGATTGAGTCTGTCTTTTCAAATATATTTTGATGTATTGAATAAAAACAATTTTTTTTCACCTATTATCAAAGGGCTGTAACTTGGAAGGCAAAGGGTGTTGAACAAAAAGTTATAAGGAAGACCCCCCTTAATTTTTGTTGAAGAAACACCCATTGAAATCTTTCGCATCAATTCAGAAACACCCTGTATATATATATATATATATATATATATATATATATATATCTATATTTATATTCATATATATATATATATATATATATATATATATATATATATATATATATATATATATATATATATATATATATATATATATATATATAATCTTCGTATGTATTTTAGCGTTTATTACACGATAGCGGGCGCAATTTAGAAGCAATAGGATTGAAAATTTGTAAATAGGTAGTTTCGTATGATATCTTGGTTGGGACTGTTTTCAGGTTCGAATTGGTTGGGGGGTTGACCCCCCTGTGGGGTAAATAAATCTTGTTTACACGATAAAGGTCACAATTTTGAAACAATGGGGTTGAAAGTTTGTAAATAGGTAGTTTCGCATTATATCTTAAATGGGATTTTTTTTTAATTGAATTGGTTGAGGGTTTGACCCCCCTAGGGGGCAACTAAATATTGTTTACACGATAAAAGGCGCAATTTTGTAGCAATAGGGTTGAAAGTTTGCATCTAGGTAGTTTTGTGTGATATCTTGAAAGCGATTGGTTTTCTTTTAAATTGGTTGGGGGGGTTGAACCCCTAGAAAATAAATCTTGTTTACATGATGAAGGGAATAATGTTGGAGCAAAATGATTGAAAGTTTGTGATTAGGTAGTTTCGTATTATATATTGAATGAGATAGGTTTTAATGCGAATTAGTTTGGGGGTTGACCCCTCAGGGAAATAAATCTTGTTTACACGATAGAAGGTGAAATTTTGGTACCATAAAGTTGAAACTTTGTAGGTACGTATTTTCGTACGATATTCTGGATGCTATTCATTTCTATATGAATTGGTTGGAGGGTTGACCCCCAAGAGGAGGAAAATCTTGTTCACACGATTACGAGGGCGCAATTTTATAGAAATAGGGTTGAAAGTTTGTGAGTACGTAGTTTCGTATGATAGCTTGGACGTGATTGATTTTGGTAAGAATTGGTTGGGGGTTTATCCCCCGGGGAGGAAATAAGTATTTTTTACAAATTAGAGGGAGCATTTTTTTTTAATTTAGAACAAAATCATAATTTAATGAATATATTTTTGGATACGTTATGAAAACCTGCTCTTCTAATTCAGCTCGCTGCTATAAAATTTTTTGAAAATGTGGTTTTAAACGATTGACAGTCTTACCTACGTAGGTCCCGCTGCGCACAAGCAACTTGCGTTGCTGTTAATTTAAGATTGACTTGATAAAAATTTGCCGTGGCAACTAAATAGTTGCCCGTATCTCAAACTGAAACGAAAACGAAATCGAAATCGATTATTGGTTTATCTATTCTATTTTAAACCGAAGACTTTTCAAGGTGGTATTGGGAAAGTACCCAATAAAATATAACGCTGGCTGTTTTTAAACCTCACTTATATCTAGGTATGTCGAACGGAATTTTTACAGAATTAATATTTGAACAGACAACATTAACTGAAACGTTTGGAAAACAAGAATCAACTGACTCGGCAACTAGAGAAAATTGCACGGCGGGCCTAAAGGTCCCTTATGTAAAGGACAGATCAAATGTATATCAGATTTCACATATTGAAAATACAAGAAAATGATACTTTCATTATACTTCATTGACAAATTTGAACAGAAATGTCCGTTCAATATCAATGATAAGATAGGAATATGCAATTAAAATTAATATAACAATTTGTTGGAAAAGTAGTGAATAAAATTCTATTGTATTAACTGAACTCAATAAATTCGTTTGTAAATGCTTCTTAGAACTTATAATATATATATATATATATATATATATATATATATATATATATATATATATATATATAAATATATATATTTATATATATATATATATATATATATATATATATATATATATATATATATATATATATATATATATATATATATATATATATATATATATATATATATATATATATATTCATATATATATATATATATATATATATATATATATATAAATATATATATATATATATATATATATATATATATATATATATATATATATATATATATATATATATATATATATATATATATATATATTATAAGTTCTAAGAAGCTCAAAAGTTTTGATAAAGCCACGAATGTCGTAGCAAAAAGTCAACTTTTTAATAAAATCGAGATTTTTAAGATTCAACAAGCCTGTTATTGCTGATAATTATCAAGAGATTAGAAATAGTTCACAGGCAACAACAATTCGAATAAATAATATATATATATATATATATATATATATATATATATATATATATATATATATATATATATATATATATTTTATATATATATATATATATATATATATATATATATATATAAATATATATATATATATATATATATATATATATATATATATATATATATATATATATATATATATATATATATATATATATATATATATATATATTATATATATATATATATATATATATATATATATATATATATATATATATATATATTATATATATATATATATATATATATATATATATATATATATATATATATATATATATATATATATATATATATATATATATATATATATATATATATATATATATATATATATATATAAAAAAATATATATAAATATATTATATTTATATATATATATATAAATATATATATATATATATAATATATATATATATATATATATATATATATATATATATATATATATATATATATATATATATATATATATATATATATATATATATATATATATATATATATATATATATATTATATATATATATATATATATATATATATATATATATATATATATATATATATATATATATATATATATATATATATATATTTATATATATATATATAATTATATTTATATATATATATATATTATATTCGAGACTTCATATTCTCTGTAATCAGTATGCAAAATTATATTATATATAGTAATTTCATATATTTGAAAATTGAATATGAACATTGACAGTTGCAGTTGGTTATATATTACCCGATATTCATGAAATTAATACCTTGGCCCTGGATTATGTGAATATTTCGAATCAAATTTCATGTTATCCATATCCGTAGAAAATTCCAGGATGTCCAAAAAACATTAATGAATTGTAAAATGAGCAACTTTAAAGAACTTAAAATGGGAAAAACAGATTTTTTCTCGTCCTTATGTATACCTGTGAAAATTAATTGAATTTTTTATTCAGTATTATTTACAGAAGCCGAAATGTTTCCTTTTTTTCTTAGCTCATTTCTATTCATTGAATACTCAAACTTGTTCATTATTCATGAAGGATGTAATTAATTAATTAAGCGTACGTGTGTTGCTTGCTACATTCAGTATATCTAGGTTATCCACAAATCAAAAATTCCCAAGAAAATACGTTGATATAAAACATAAAAAAATGTAAATCTTGCGTGTAAAATATGCAGAATATTTTGAGATATATATAAGGAACAAAGAGCGGATAAAGTTAAACACAAATTGATTTAGTGATTTTCAAATTGATGACCTACGACTTCCAGACATGATTCGCACCTCCGAATCAAACCATCATGCACTTTTTATTGGCTCTGTATTTATTCCTTTAAATGACCTTCTGTCGCTATGCATGCAGTCCCTTCTACTTTGTTTACCCTAAATTTGAAAAAGCGTGAGCAGTAGAACCTCGTAGCTGTGGTCGTACTGTTTTTCCCATTTTTGTTTTTTTTATTAACAAATTCTCAACTACCTAAGTCAATTTGGTGAGGCTAAGGAGATGCATGAGAAAAAATTGTTGAAACTTTTACAATGCACTTCCTCATCATCAACTCAATCCACGAAAGAAATTTCAAGGATTTTACTCTATCTGGATGAGCTATGGCGATGCGCAAATTCTCAAATACTACGAAAAAACAAGATATATTTACATAAAAATGACGGCGGTGAGAAAAAATATATATTCTGCTAAAACATACTTCCGTAGCATCAACTCAATCGATATTCCAATTTCCAACTCCCTTTAATTATGACGGGGTTAAAGAATGCATCGTGCATCCTTCAAAAAGTTCTAGAATCCTGAATTTTAGATGTGTTGTTACTAATTATTTACCACATCTTTTATGACCTTTTCAACATGTTTAGCACATACACCATCCCGCTACTCGCTTCCTAATATTTTAAGAGGCCAAAATGTTGACTAATTTGATTGTCAAAATCTACTGAAAAATTTTATTTTTTTTAGTATATAATGCATATATACCTACCAGACCAAATACATTAAAAAATCGTGGCCCACAGTGATCTGAAACGGGTACAGAAACCACTCTTTCACCTCATTGTTAACTTTCGATACATTGCAATATAGGTAATCTTTTTTCTGGGAAAATACGACTGAAAATCCAGAACAGATGGGTCAGGAGATCACGGCGCTCCATCGTTAGTAACCAGTTCATCAGCAAAATCAAGCATACGATTTTTTAATATAGTGCCACCATGTTGTTAAAATATTTGTCAGCAACCATGCAGCAAAAGGTTGTCCAAATAATTATTTTCGAAATTATACAAGATTTTCAATTAGCGCACATTAGATTATCTTGGCACAATTCAAACAATATTTAGTTTATGGGAAAATTCCCTCTTCTTCAGATATTGCACTATAGAAGGTGCATACGGGTTGAACCTATTTCGTCTTTGAAATTATCCGATATGCGGCAATATATCTCAGAATTGCTATCTAAATGTTGTCGTCATTGAATTCGTGTTCAATTCTCTGTACATTTCAATCGACTGAGTTTTTCTAATTGAAGAGGAGAGTGCCCTATTTCACAACCCCGACCTATAGGCGAATTGGCTTTGTCAACGTTTTGCCGTCAATATAATATCATAGAAAAATGGGCACGTGTACTGGGTATCTGATTAAGAGAGGTACCCCGCTATATCTCAGAGACTATTCGTCATAGAGACTTACGGTAAACATTTTTATAACTTAAATGGCCAACAGAAAATCCTGGAGATTATTTTCAGGTTTCTAAGATGGCCGCCCAGGGGCGTTACCGCCATCTGAAACTTTTAAAGTGATTTTTTCTGGAATACACCTAGTAAATATACCAAAAAAAATCTTACTTTTTAAGCTGAGCTTCATTGGATTAATTTTTATTTGACACTTTTGGACGTATCTACTGAAATGAAGTAGTGGGGGATGATTCAATGTTTTTTTTGAATAAACAGCTGTAACTTCTGAACGACTGACCGGATTTCAACAAAGTTGATCTCGTTGGGAAAACCACTTATTGCTTCATCAAAACCATGTTATCTTTGGTCTGTGAAATTTTAAGTTATGCCGGTAGACAGCATTTTTTGATATAATAACAGAAAATTGCTACTTTCTCTAAAAAACTAAATACAGTAACATGATTTTTTTCCATGAAAACGTAGTATGATGATGTTAAAATAGGCTAGTGAAAACTGTATCTCGTTATCTCATTTCTAGCCTAAAATATTGAAAAAAGCAATTTTACTTAAAACATAATTTTGAAAGACGCCTTTACACCAGTAGGTATTTATTTTCATTTATTTGCCGTTCTCCAAAAATCAATGATAAATTTTCATAATTCAATGATTATCAAATAGGTACTAGTATTCTTAGTTTAAAAAAACCTTATATAATCATTTAGGGACATAATAATCAATGAATATTATTTATGAAAGTGCAAGAAGGTGGTCCAGAATATGAAGAGCAGGCCATGAAGGAAAAATAAATGCCTGAAATCAACTTATCAACAAATATTAAGAATGAACTTATAATGGCAGTGTAATGAGTTTTTCTGGCATGCACAAGTAAGGACTGAAAACTATTCATGGTATATTCTGAATGTCTTCAAAATGCGGCATTGGCACAAAGATTATAGAGAATTTGATTTCCAAATTGGCGTTCACGGCATGCGAGAATTTGTTGGGAATATTTGAAGAAAATAGAGAATTTTCATCTGAAATTCATAGGGTCGAAGCTGCCAGTATTACACAAATTTCGGACTAAACGCTGAAAAATTCTCGCATAGCGTACCTAAAAACCGAATATAGGGCTCTGTGCCAACGCCACATTCTGAGGAAATTCAAAATATACCGCAAACATATCAACAGCTTCATTGTTCGCAAAAGCATTTCAATCTTTTTCAATCCTTACTTCTGTGTACCACAAAAACTCATCAAACTGCCACTATACTTATCATGTTAGTATTTGTTGACAAGTTGATTTAATGCATTATGTTTTTCCTCCATGATCTGCTCTTCAAATTCTGACTACATTGCACTTGCATATTATTACATTTGTTATTACGCTCCCACTCGATTTCTTCTAGAATTGTTCAAAATATGTTATTAAGCAGGGGATTTCGTTTGTTGTGCTATTTTCATCTCCAAGTTTTCAATCCAATGCTTGGCTACGCCGTTCTGATGAGGACCAAAGAGTCCGAAACACGTGTCAACGGCTGCTTCCATATAAGCGGGCTATACCGATAATTCTGCTCTACTTGTTTAATATTTTCCCGCGACTAATTTCTTTGTTGTTGTATATATATATATATATATATATATATATATATATATATATATATATATATATATAATCTCTTGATAATTATTAGCAATAACAGGCTGGTTGAATCTTAAAAAACTCGATTTTATTAAAAAGTTGACGTTTCGCTACGACATTCGTGGCATTATCAAAACTTTTTTAATAAAATCGAGTTTTTTAAGATTCAACCAGCCTGTTATTGCTAATAATTATCAAGAAATTAGAAATAGATCACAGGCAACAACAATTCGAATAAATATATATAATTATATATATATATATATATATATATATATATATATATATATATATATATATATATATATATATATATATATATCGCGAGGGTCGAGAAAAAAAAGAAAAAAAACTCAATATATTCAAAATTATATTCTATGTATATAATATATATATATATATATATATATATATATATATATATATATATATATATATATAAATATATATATATATATATATATATATATATTCGAAATGTTATTGCTAATAATTATCAAGAGATTATATATATATATATATATATATAATCTCTTGATAATTATTAGCAATAACAGGCTGGTTGAATCTTAAAAAACTCGATTTTATTAAAAAGTTGACGTTTCACTACGATATTCGTAATTGAAATTTCTTTGACATTTATTGATTTGAAAAAATTGAATAGACAGGGCTGCTTTGTATATGCTATTCAGTCTAATATTAATATTCAAAATTGTTATCATTAGATGGTAAGGGAAACCAAAGAAACCTTTACCTACGTTATGTTTGAAAATAATAATAATAGGGTACTATTTATCTAACAACAAAGAAATTAGTCATGGGAAAACATTAAAGAAGTGGAGTAGAGTTATCGGTATAGCACGCTTATATGGAAGCAGCCGTTGACACGTGTTTCGGACTCTTTGGTCCTCATCAGAACGGCGTAGCCAAGCATTGTATTGAAAATTTGAAGATGAAAATAGTACAACAAACAAAATCCTCTGATACGGATAATTTCATTAAAAACGGCTACTTCCATATAAACGAACTATACCGATAATTTTGCTCTACCTATTTAATATTTTCTCGCAACTAACTTCTTTGTTATTGTTTATTTACTCGTTCTTAGATCTCGCGGATAGCATTAATCGCCTCCGTGGCAAAGTTTGACCAAATCTCCCATACCGGAGAGTTCAAACAATAAACCACAATTGTGTGATTATCTTCCGTATCAGAGGATTTTGTTTGTTGTACTATTTTCATCTTCAAATTTTCAATCCAATGCTTGGCTACGCCGTTCTGATGAGGACCAAAGAGTCCGAAACACGTGTCAACGGCTGCTTCCATATAAGCGTGCTATACCGATAATTCTACTCCACTTCTTTAATGTTTTCTCATGACTAATTTCTTTGTTGTTAGATAAATAGTACCCTATTATTATTATTTTCAAACATTACGTAGGTAAAGGTTTCTTTGGTTTCCCTTACCATCTAATGATAACAATTTTGAATATTAATATTAGACTGAATAGCATATACAAAGCAGCCCTTTTTATTCAATTTTTTCAAATCAATAAATGTCAAAGAAATTTCAATTACGAATATCGTAGTGAAACGTCAACTTTTTAATAAAATCGAGTTTTTTAAGATTCAACCAGCCTTTTATTGCTAATAATTATCAAGAGATTAAAAATAGATCACAGGCAACAACAATTCGAATAAATAATTATATATATATATATATATATATATATATATATATATATATATATATATATATATATATATATATATATATATATATATATATATATATATATATATATATATATATATATATATGTATAAATATATTCATCCTTTTTGTCATTCATATTATAAATTGTAGGAAGTGCTTCTGGTTATATCGGAAGAAGCTTCCAACTAAATCACTTCAAATGAAGCACCGTACAAATGGTTGATGGAATCTGTCATTACTACGTGACAATTTAACATGATGAACAGAAACAAAACTTGAATTAACTACGTTTATTATCACAAAAATACTTTGGAAGATATAAAACTACGATTGCAATTTCGGTCACTAGACCATCTGCGGGCACATTGAGTTAAGAACTGAATAATTATAGATTGCCGCTTACGGGTGGAAACTAATTATTGCAGGTAGGTGCCTTACTAGACAAGAGGAACATATTTCAAGAAGATACATTAAAACGTTCTTAAAAAAATCATTACTGTTTGAATACACTAAACATAGGAGAATATATCAAGTCAGTCTGGTCGTTCAGCAAAATATCTGTAGAGGTCAAATAAATATTTAGATTACCTAAAGTCCTTGAAACAGAAAATTGAAATTAATAACTCAACTATCACTAAAGCAGATAAATTCGATGCGATAGTATTTCTCTCAAGAAATGATTGTTTCCAAAATGAATATTTTTCTTCAAACGGAACAAATCACAAAAATATCAATCGATACATCAAATAAATTTCGAAAAACCGTTAGACAAGCACTTCAGGAAATTTACTTAAATGCACTTTCAAAACTTAATTTTTCAATAAAACATATGAACCCTGGAACTCCCAAACTTTACGGATTAATAAAAAACCACAAAGAAAATAGCCCAATAAGACCTGTAGTTTCTCACGTAAATAGCCCAACGTATGAATTAGCGAAAGATCTGAATTTCACATTCAGAAAATTAAGTGATTTTACTCCAAAATATGCAGTAAATAACTCTGTTGATTTAGTAGAGAAAATGAAAAACTTTGTAACTCCTACTAACTCTTTTCTTGTTAGCTTCGATGTTGATAATATGTTCTCCAATATACCACCAGAGGAGTGTTTACTACTTGTCTTAGATATTTTGCAACAACCAAATATGGATATTAATAAAACAAAAGATACTATTTTCTTATCAGACATATGTCTTAGTCAAAATTACTTCTAATTTGATAACACAATTTTTGAACAATCTAGTGGGCTGGCTATGGGCTCCCTCTTGAGTCTGCTTATTGCAGACACTTTCATGTCACATATAGAGAACATAATTTTCAATTCTACAAAAGCATCACATATAAGTTTTTAGCATAGATACGTTGATGATGTAATTGCTTGTTTTAAGGGCAGCGCGAGGCAATTAGATCTGTTTTTGAATTATATTAATAGCATTCACCCAAATATAACGTTCAAAATTGAAAAAGAATTGGATCAACAGATAAATTTCTTGAGTTCAACCATTTTTCATAATAATTATACTTTGAGTTTCGATATATACAGAAAACTAACTTTTACGGACATATGCATTCCGTCGAATTCAAATCATTTTCTTTCCCATAAACATTCAGCTTTCAACTCAATGATCCACAGAGCGTTTTCAATTCCATTGTCCGTACCAAAATTAGCAAAAGAAATTTCTAATATAAAAATAATTGCTTCCAATAATGGTTTTCATAAAAGTTTAATAGATAAAATGGTAAAGAAAAAACGTATTCAACAAGCGTACAACAGCATATATCCTTAATCGAAAGTAGAAAAATCAGATTCTAACAGAAAAAGTTGCTAATGTCATACCTGAATATAATATTTAAATTGCTTTCGAACCTAAGACAAAACTCTGAGGATATATATATATATATATATATATATATATATATATATATATATATATATATATATATATATATATATATATATATATATATATATATATATATATATATATATATATATATATATATATATATATATATATATATATATATACATACATGGGAATCAGCGAAACACACTTGCCAAATACAGGCTCATGCCAAATCCAAGAGCACATGGTTTATTACTCTGGAAACGAATACTCAACTCACAGAAACGAGGTAGCAATAGTGGTCGCAAAAAAAATCAACGCCTCAGTCAGAAATTTTATATCCTACAATGACAGAATGCTACTCTTACAACTAAAAGCAAGTCCAATGAATATAAACATAATACAGGTTGACGCCCCTACAGCCCATAAAGAAGAGCAAATTATAGAAGAATTCTACGGATAACTAAATTCGGTCATTAAACAAACAAAGAGCGACGAGATCACAATGATAATTTGTGATTTTAACGCTAAGATTGGAAAAAGAAAGAAAAAAAATTTAGTGGGCGATTATGGCCTCGAACTAAGAAATGATAGAGGAAATCGACTTCTGCAATTCTGCAAAGAACAGCAATAGATAATTAGTAACACCTTCTTTCAACTTCCATCACGCAGACTTGGGCTGCACCAGGCGATACATCGGACAACATCATACGCAATGGCGGATTTAACGGTGGGCGTAGTAGGCATCCGCCAACGGGGCCCGGCCGTAGGCCAGGGGCCTCGAGTACCCTTAACTAAAAAGTGTTTTTTTCTGAGAAAAATTTCTTGGGATCCCATATCGAGTCAGAAGTCTAGTCATAACAATAACACTGTTGGAATATCTACTACCGTGATCCTACTATACTAATTTCTAGAGGAATTGGTATTAGTCATATGTTCATTGTTCCGCTCACCATATCAATATAGTTCTATTTCACGCCGCATAACACAATTTTAGTCTTTCAAATGAAATTGTTTTTTGCAACAGTTCAAAGAATATATAACTATTTTGCCCACTCACACCGACGTTAGAATAACTTATTAGACTCCACATGGAAGACACCAAATTTGGTTGGTTAGATTCTCAAGGATTTGGAAAAAGACATATTCAAACACGTAATGAGGATGAGAACGAGGAGAATGAAGGAGAGCTTTCAAACCTGAATCTGGAAAGTTTAAGAACTACGCGTTGGGCATTGCGCCAAAAAGCCAAGGAGGAAGTATTACTCAATTTTGAAAAAATTGTCCAATTTTCAGCTGGAGGAACAGAAAAAGCAACCGCAGAAGGGGATTGCATTCTTGCTTCGAAGACAATATTATCCTCAATGGATTGGACCTTGCACATACATTTTTTATGGTGCAATTCTGTCCTTAAAATTATCAATGCATCTCCCAGAGAACACTGTAAACAACTTTGAAAAATTTAAAACAAATTAGACACGAGGAAACATAAAATTCATTTGTTGCGAAAGGAAACTTATTTTGGATGGAACTAGAGGCTATGATGAGGCAGGTCTTCCGGTACAGCGAGAAAAACACACCGCTCTAGGAGCTGCCGATAAACATGGAGTTGGATACTTTGAGGCTCTAGACAGAATGTGTAGCGAGCTTTCACAACGGATTGAAGGATTTACTGAAATTAATGATATATTTGGTTTTTTGACACTAGAAAGATTGAAACAATTAAAAGATATTGAACTGCATAATGTAGTGAAAGAGCTAAATGAAAAATACCAATTCGCAACTGATGATTTGAGATGAAAAATCCAATGCTTCCAAGATGTGTTTTTCACAACTGAGACACTATTTAGAATTCATATAAGAAAAATCTCGAAGAATGCTTACCTGAATTTGTGGTAATTGTGAGAATATTTTTAACGCTTCCAGTCAGCACAGCCTGTGTGTAACGTATTAGGAGTTCTTCAAAACACATCCAGCAGCTTCGAAAAAGTACATTAAGCGAGGGTAGACTGAACTATTTCAGCATGTTGTATGTCGAGAAAAAATTAGCAGAAGCATTGGATTTATAATCAGTCATAGACTATTTTGCAAATTTAAAAGTTAGAAGGGACGCTAAATTCTGTTGAAATATATTCATACCTGTATTTAATCATTTACTGTATCTTAAATATCTTTGTTTTAATACAGGTATACCTGTTTTTACTATTACGCTTTTCCATTTTTTTATATTATTAAATTTTTTTTCAATTATACATCTTTCGAGCTGTTTAATTAATTTTTATTTCCTTTCCTCATGCAACTATGTAAGTTATATATGTAATAATTATTATGAATCATTCCTAAATAGTTCTATAATTTTACCTATATCAACATAATTTTAAAAATCTAAGGCATACAGTTTGAGGGGAGGGGGTACTTTAAGGGCCTTGCTCAAGGTTGCCCATGGGGCCTCTTTCCTTAGATCCGCCACTGATCATACGTAATCAAATTGACTATATAACCGTCTTCAACAGATTCCGCAATGCTATCAAAGCCGTTGAAGCATACCCAGGTGCAGACATTGCGTCAGACCACAATCCACTAATTTGTAAATTTTAAACGAAACTAAAAAGAACAACGAAAACCCAGCAAAGCAACAAAATAGATATTCGGAAGCTCAGAAGAGACGCAGTTAAACAAAAAGTGACAAAAGAACTGTAAACCGTGAAAACAAAAAATTTCGTTGAAAATATAAGCTTGTATTCTGTTTCCTAAGCGCAAGTCGAACTCCAGACGTTTGATGAATGAAAGATAGGCATACAAAATAGTAAAAGTAAACGTGCGCGTCAGCTGTATTCGTATATGCGTATGTATTAAGCCGTGCGAGTCACTATATTTATAACCTTTCTTATTAATATAATTACATTCATACATTTTTTATATTTTTAATTTCATCTCATCAATAGAAAACAAATCTTGAAAGTAATTCAGCAGATGATCGATATTATGAATATATTGATAATCAATGATCGGAAAGAATAAGTAACGAAAACAAAATTTTCAATATTATTAATAATTGATTATAAAAGAGACTAGAGATTTCTACATAAATTTTTTGGACAAAAAGTCCGAGCTATCGTTAAAATCATTATTTAATGATTTTTCTTAACGAATTGAAAATAATCTAGCAAATTCTACAAGATACAATCAGTATAGATGCTGATCTTTCGAGACAAATAAATTTGAATCGCAAACATAAATGTCCTACTTTAATTACCACAAACAATTACTAAGATTGAATGTACTGATTGAGTTCATATTTTCAAATAAAATGAAATTTTCATAACTTGAAAGAAATTATAAATTAAAATTTTATACCATTGCTTCATTTAATTTTTTTTTAATACTTTCAAACATTATTCATTTATTTCATTATACCTGTTATTTATTACATAATATACTAAAAAGAACTTCTTTCCAACGTGGTGTCTAATTACAAGTGTAGAGATAAAACTTAAAATAATTAATATTTACAATATCATCGAAAATCTTTTTCATCACAATCATAATTATTTTTCAAGTTATTAAATCATTAGAGAGCTCGCCACTAGTATTACTGATAGTCATTGAAATAAACATTAGGTGTTTTCACTCATCTTCATAAGTTTTTAACTTCTAGAAATAATGAATTCAGTTTTAGTTAATGTCACTTTTACATTTAGGTACTCTAGCTTAGCTAGGAGGACATAGTAGCCACCTTCGGGTGTCAGGACGTACGAGTTCTCGTTGCCGAAATGTTTCATCTATGTGAAACATGTGGTTCATTTGTTTCCGACTGGTGGCGCTGTGTCATATTTATATGCTATTGTGTTGCAAGAAGGAAAATATTAGAACGTTTGGAATATTGGGTTTGTTATCAATTTCGATGGATGGATGATACTGATGAGCCCCAACTAAGAGCGAAACAGTATGTCTATCATTTTCCATTGATTGTGACAAACAACTTAATATTTCTAACATGTACCGTCTAAGCTAGATGGGGATATTTCGATGTTTTGTGAACTCGTATAACCAGCACCGCTAGGAGGTTTGTTTGATTTACTTCATTTTATTGCCACGAAGGTGTCTCGATAACACGAAGAATTCTTATATATATATATATATATATATTTATATATATATATATATATATATATATATATATATATATATATATATATATATATATAGAGTCAATTTTCTGATTAATATAGCTATTGAATGGAATTGGCATTTACTTGGTGAAAGTTCATATTCATAACTTTATAAAGAAATAAAAAACTAACTTTTCACAGGTTAAAATAAAAATCTATTGAGTAAACGCGTTTCGTCATAACATTGACTTCATCTCATACTAAACTATGTTATTACAAAACAATCTATTTATACGAAAATTGAATATAACAGAGGGGTACTTAGAGAAACTAAATAACAATAAGCAATTCATTCTGAGCTATTAGTAGGTACCTACATTGAACAGATTAAGGAGAGGAGAAGGGTTTACTTCAATCTGGTCGTTAACTAAATTTCCGGAATTTTTATATTTATTTATGTATAGGGATTCCCAACAGTTGGTTTTATGGAGACTATTTTAAAATAGTAATATATTATAATTGTGATTAAAGGTATGGTTTTCTTGAATAAGATGACATGCATAATTAGAATCAGTTTTCTGCTTAATATAGCTACGTTGGTTTTCGTGTATTCGAGTTTTGAAATTTCTAATTGTACGTACTATATAGAATTTTTCACAATCATTACAGTCGAGTTTATAAACACCAGTGCGTTCATCTCTATGAATTTTTGATTTGTTGTTTTTAATCAATTTTCCAATGCTATTATTGGTTTTATATGAAATTTTGAAATTTTGTTTTTGAAAAAACAATTTCTGGTTTTCGGAAGTTTTGCCCAAGTATGTTAAACTGCTAAATACTCTACTTTTTTCGGATATAAGTGGGTAAATTTCTGAAATTGCCATTTTGTATTTTTCCTCTGAATGAGGCTGTCAATCATATTAGGTGAATAACCATTATTTACTGCCATTTGTTTAATTATATGCAATTCCTTCCGAAAATTAGCTTCGGACAACGGATTTTTGAAAAGTCTATGAATCATACTATGATAAGCCGCTAATTTATGTGAAAAAGGGTGTAGTGATGTGTTACGAATTGTAATATCTGTATGAGATGGTTTATGAAAAATTGAAAATTCATGTTTGTTGCTTTTTCTGGTAATAGTTAAATCTAAGTAATTAATAGAATTATTCATTTCAGTTTCTAGGGGAAATTTAATACGGAGGTGTATGGAATTAATATAAGAAATCAAATTATCCAATTGTCTATATGTATCAGTATAGCAAACAATTACATCATCAACGTATCTAAACCAATAAAGAAAGTATTTACTGCTGAAGTGGTTCATAATAGTTTTCTCTAAATTATCCATAAACATTTCTGATAACAGAGGGCATAACGGATTTCCCATAATCAAACCTTCCTCATTACTATAACACACGTTGTTGAAACTGAAATAATTTTGTTCTAAACAAATTTCCAGTAAATGAGTAATATCTGACTGATTTGTTGTTTTTAATCAATATTTCAATGCTATTGTTGGTTTTATATGAAACTTTGAAATTTTCTTTATGAAGAAACAATTTCCGGTTTTCGGAAGGTCTGTCCAAGTATGTTAAACTGTTAAATACTGTACTTTTCTCGGATATAAGTGGGTAAACTTCTGACATTGCCATTTTGTATTTTTTCCTCTGAATGAAACTGTCAATAATATTGGATGAATAATCATTATTTACTGCCATTTGTGTAATTATATGCAATTCCTTTCGAAAATTAGCTTCGGACAACGGAATTTTGAAAAGCCTATGAATCATACTATGAAAAGCGGCTAATTTAGGTGAAATTGGGTGTAGTGATGTTTTATGAATTGTTTTCAGTTTCTAGAGAAAATTCAATACGAGGGTGTATGGAATTAACATAAGTAATGAAATTATCCAATTGTCTATCTGTACCAGTATAGCAAACAATGACGTCATCAACGTATCTCTACCATTAAAGAAAGTATTTACTGCTGAAGTGGTTCATAATAGTTTTCTCTAAATTATTCATAAATATTTCTGATAAAAAAGGACTCATGGAATTTCCCATGATCAGACCTTTCTTATTACTATAACACACGTTGTTAAAACTAAAATAATTTTGTTGTGAACAAATTTCCAGTAAATAAGTAATATTTGACTGTATTAGTGGATGAACAATATTAGAAATGAAAATATTTTCGATTAAATTTACAGTTTCATTCGGCGGAATGCTAGTAGTTTCATATATAAGAGCTCCAGCCGTTAAATTATCAAAATTTTTGATTGACATAATTAAGAAATATACGAAATTTGAACCCAAGTACGCCATTAAAAATCCATACGTGTCAATCAAAAAAAATTCAAAATATTGTATTACCTCACAATTCAAAATTATTTTCTTTAGATGTAAAAAATCTATTTCCTAGCACTCCGCCGAATGAAACTGTAAATTTAATCAAAAATATTCTCATTTCTAATAATGTTCATCCACTAGTACAGTCAGATATTACTTATTTACTGGAAATTTGTTTAGAACAAAATTATTTTAGTTTTAAGAACGTGTGTTATAGTAACGAAAAAGGTTTGATCATGGAAAATCCCTTGAGCCCTTTGTTATCAGAAATCTTTATGGATAATTTAGAAATAACTATTATGAACCACTTATTCAGTAGATACTTTCTTTATTGGTATAGATATGTTGATGACGTCATTTTTTGCTTTACTGGTACATATAGACAATTGGATAATTTCATTACTTATATTAATTCCATACACCTCCGTATTGAATTTTCTCTAGAAACTGAAATAAAAAATTCAATTTATTCCTTATTACCAGAAAAAGCAACAAACACGTATTTTCATAAACCATCTCATACAGAGATTACCTACAATTCATAACATGTATATATATATATATATATATATATATATATATATATATATATATATATATATATATATATATATATATATATATATATATATATATATATATATATAATTATATTTATATATATATATATATATATATATATATATATATATATATATATATATATATATATATATATATATACATTAAATTTTATTCATAATAATTTGCTTGTTTGATTGATGCTGTTGAATTCGAAAATTATCCTATAGATATTCAATCGTGTGATATTAATTGAAAATTATAACATATATTTTGTACAAATAACAGAATAATGTTCAGCAGTTTAAAATGTGCTTGGAAATCTAATTTTGTTTCTGTTTCATTTTCAGCATCGAAATTTCTGAACAACACTTCCAGCATATCTTACCTTCTGGTAGCAACTCTTTGTATTACGTTTTTAGCATGTATCGGAAAATTCCATTGGAACAGAAGAAAACTTTACAAGGCTGTAGCAAAAATGAAGGGTCCTCGGACACTTCCTATCATTGGAAATGCATTATATCTCATGGGAGATACGACAAGTAAGAAATTTTGAATAATGCATCTTGGAAATTTGTTGTGTAAATGAACAGATATGTCTCAGATGTTCAATTCAACTCTGTTTTCTCATTTTTCAAGAAAAATATAATTATGTAATTCTCGAAGTACATAAAATCAACCAACACAAACTGTGAATCTCAAACCTCCTATATTAAAAATATCTAATTTATTTCTCGGCCTCTTCGCATCTTCAACCTCTACTCATAGAATGAAACAGGATGAATTGTGAAGTTCTGAACTGAACCAAGTTAATAAATTAACATTTACATATATTACTGGAATAAACTTTTCAGTTATTCTTATTACAAATTCATTCGTAACTTCGTGAAAATATAAATTACATTTTTATCGGAAACAACAATTATAACCATAATCTACAACAAATTATCTATGATATAATGAATAGTTCGAAAATCAATGACAGTCAGCGTTGCCGTTTGTAACATAATTATCGAATTGTAACATAATTTCTCCTCCAATTTGTTCTCAATCGATAATTGTACCATAATCGATAATTATTATTGTTATATAATTTTAACCTAGAGGTTTTTCGACTATAATATAAATAATTATGGAAAGTACCTGACAGCAAGTACGAGATGTGTGATACTAAAAAAAAGGAATTTTGTTTGGATTGTGTGTGCAAATTATCGCTACCCAAAAGTGTTCAAAATAGGCGTGGCTTGCGCAAGCCAGATTATCCGTTTTTGGTCGTATTTTTACCCCTCTGAGAAAAAAAAAGATTTATCGTACAGTTTCGGGAGTTGAAACTTCATTATAGGAATTTCCTCCTCTTTTTGAATCTTTTTCGAGATATCGAAAATCTCAATTGGTTTTTGGATTATTCGCAGAAAACCAAACCCCTCTTCTTCTCTTTCGGTGAATTGTTTATAACTTTTACAAAATTACAAATTTCGCGAGCGAAATTGTAATTTTTTCTGAAAGTACATACGAACACTACTTCATCCTATACATATTATTGCTGAAGAAATGAGTAATGTCTGGCGGCTCTGGGATCTTGCTCTATACGTTGCCTTTCAAAACTGTGTCCTGGGATACATTGCTGAAATGATCACTTATTTTTCAGATTGAATACAAGAGATAGAAAAACGTGTGTTGAATTGGCAAGTGATTAAAATGACGAATAAAATAAATTTCACAAATTCCTTGTCCAGGTACTCCTCATACAACCCTAGCAAGATTAAAATGTGACCTTCATGCACGAGTAAGCTATTTTGAAACATTGAACAACAGATTCTTGAAGAACTAGCTCACTTTCATCTTTATGAGACTTGATTCCTATTTTTGTGACCGTTTTTCGCTAATGTCATTGAATTCTTTAACGCTATGAATCACATAATTATAACGACAGAATATTGGTATTACTTACTTTTGTTAACGATTGCACTATTGCGTAGTAAACATGCAATTTACAAGGTTTGCAATGCATGCTGCTGCTTGCAAATATTGAGCGAAGCAAGCATTTTTTTACCTGAATTTGAAAATTTCCATAACGAATGCCATGTGGGTGTCGCCCCTAACCAACATTTATGCTAGCGATTGCCGTTTGAATTTTGATGACATAAAAGGCCGTTTCATATCTACACTCTACCTGAATTCGGACATGTCTAAGATAAAAACCTATGTTTCGAACATAATAGGGAATCTTGTGAGCACAGACCAACATTTGTGTGGACATGTATTGAACTTTTTAATCTCTCAATTTATTTCACACGAAAAGAGTTATATTCATTCAATTATATGTACCTAGATGTCACAACATCAGATCGTTGTTACTGACGATTTAATTTGTTTTGCTTTTAGCCGTAAAGCTTTTCTGAAGATATCGCAAAATCCAGGATTATTGGAAACAAATCATGTTTTCAACAAGTTTTCTTCGGTCATTAAACCAACGGCTATTGTGTATACATCAGTTTGTCATGAAGGGCATCATCTGATAAATCACACAAAGTTTGCCCGTTCCATCACTTCCTTGAACAATCGAAAGTTTTTTGTTATTTCGACTTGTCAATTGGTCATCTGAATGTTTCAAAATTTAAGCCATTATAATAAATATTTCTTTTTGCAAACACACACTCACACACATGCATACACACACACATTTATATATATATATATATATATATATATATATATATATATATATATATATATATATATATATATATATATATATATATATATATATATATATATAATAATAATAAAGTTTATTCAAGTATAAGCATAAATAAACATGATTCACAGAGATAAGATTTCATTAAAAATTATCTGTACGTGACATAATTGCGTTTCTATAAAGTAAATTTGTATCTCAAATATACATAAATATGGTGATTACTTCTCAATACATTTGGCATTACTTTTCCATCATCCATTTCAATATATTTTTCGAGTTCTTCTTAAGTTGTATGTGTATTATTGATTGCAAAATCTAATAATAACATTTAGTGTCTAGTTCGGGTTTCAATTACTATATCGGGGTCTATTCTCTGACTTTTATTGGTTGATGATGAGCTCTAAGAAGTCCTTGCTCTTTGATAACAACCATTGTTTTATTTTATTTTTGGAATTTCGGGATTTCAGATTTTTCAGGCTTAGTGGCAGGACTGTGTACAGCTTACCAGCCACGTAAGTACTTGATCTTTGTCCAATTCTTTTTGAGCATTTGGTAGTTATGTAAGTATTCTCCTTATATCTGGTAGTGTATCGATGCTCCAGGACTTCGAGTGGGATTTTGTTTCTGTTTATATTAGTAATTACTTGTAAAGCTTATAGTTGTCAAATATCCAACACTTTAGCTATTTCGAATAGCTTGTCACTTGGAAAGGTATAAGATTTTCCATGGATAATTTTTAAAAATAATTTTTGAGTAACTTTCAGGCTTCGTAAATGATTTTCGTATGCACCTCCCCAACCTATGATACCATAGCTTATGAGCGATTGTACAAGGGCATAATAAAGAATATATAGATGAGCTTGACAGTTCGTATATTTTTTTAAACATCTGATTTTGTAAAGAAGTCCTCTGAGCTTTTTGCAGAGTAATTTCACATGCTCGTCCCATCTCAAATGCTGATCTATGATTACACCCAAGTATTTGATACTCGATGTTGGTGGAATTTGACAATCGTCTTTGATCCTCAACGGTCCTATTTCTGGAATTCCTGTTGCGTAAGATGAAAACGCTATATATTTTGTTTTTTCGGTATTAAGGTTAACTGATTGAATTTGAACCAGTCTACTATTTTAACAAAGTCTATCAGTACTTTATTTTCTAGGTACTCCCAAGACTCAGCGCTATATTGAATCACAGTATCATCAGCGAAACTAATAGTAAGTCCGCTGCTTTTCATTTTCAAAAGACTATCCATGTAGAGTAGAAAAATAAGAGGGCCCAGCACGGTCCCTTGGGGAACACCGTACGTAACTGTTGTTTCGCTACTTCTTTGACCATCAATGTCCACTACTTGCTGCCGATTCGATAGATAACTTTTGAGCAATTTGTAAACAGTCCCTCGAAAACCACATCTTTCAAGTTTTATCAATAGCTTGTAATGCGAGACGGTATCGAAAGCTTTAGAGAGGTCCAAGAATATGCACAGTGATGGTATGTGTTTATCTAAGTAGTTATATATATTGACTGTTAACTCCCTTATTGCATCCTCGGTTGACCTCCCCCTCATAAACCCATACTGGTTTTTATCAACTATGTTAAATTTTTCCAAGAATTTGATTATACGTAACTTGATTAGTTTTTCCAGTATTTTTGCCAAATTTGAAATTAAACTCACTGGTCTGTAGTTACTAATTTTTGATTTATCTCCGCTTTTATAGAGTGGTTTTATAACTCCTTCTTTGAACAAATCAGGAAAACATCCGTCCCCGAAACAATTATCAAACAGACAACATAATGGCTCGGAGATTTCGTTTTTAATTTCCCTCAAGGTTTCAGCTCGGATTCCGTCATATCCAGGTGCCTTCCGCGTTTTGAGTTGATCAATGATTGATTCAATTTCCACCACATCTGTCGGTTCGAGAAAAAAAGAATTTTTTATAGGAAGATACGTTTCAACGAAATTTTCGGGACTCTCAATTTTTTCCGCATAAATTTGGCCTATTGTACTAGAGTGTTCATTAAAAACTTCAACTTTTTAGCGCTATCGATAATTTTATGCAGTTCATTTTTAAATTCCACATACTCCTCCTTCAGTTTTTCATTTCCTGGATCATTTGTATGATTAACTTAAAGTTTATTTTTTTTTGTTTATGGATTTCAAAAGACTTGGTGTAACCCATGCCTTTCGATTAATCTGTTTATTATTTCTTTTGATAGTTTGTATATATATATATATATATATATATATATATATATAGTGATAAGTGATGGAACGGGCAAACTTTGTGTGATTTGTCAGATGATTCATGACAAACTGATGTATACTCAATAGCCTTTGGTTTAATGACCGAAGAATACTTGTTGAAAACATGATTTGTTTCAAATAATCCTGGATTTTGCGATATCTTCAGAAAAGCTTTTATATATGTATATACATATATATATATATATATATATATATATATATATATATATATATATATATATATATATATATATATATATATATATATATATATATATATATATATATATATAGAATATATATATATATATATATATATATATATATATATATTAATATATATATATATATATATATATATATATATATATATATATATATATATATATATATATATATATATATATATATATATATATATATATATATATATTTATTATATATATATATAAATAAGAAATACCATTAACAACATTATTTAAATTTATTAAAACAATGGTTAAAAAGAACAATATACACATTTATTATAAGAAATAACGCATGACGCACGTTTCGGTGGAACTTCACCTTCTTCAGATGCTAATGGCAAACTGAAGAAGGTGAAGTTCCACCGAAACGTGCGTCATGCGTTATTTCTTATAATAAATGTGTAAATTGTTATTTTCAACCATTGTTTTAATATGTTTATTAATTTACACCAAGTATCGGCCCAATCAATCCAAAATTATTTAAATTTATTATAGCATTTAATGGGAACAGGGAGGAACTCACTACGTTCATAACTAATATAAATTCGGCATTTTCTTCAGAAAAACCAAATCAAGGTAGCGTAATTTAAAATTACAGCCTGGAAAGTGTTAATTTTTACATAGAGAAATAACATATTTAGGTCATATAATCACTGACCAAGGAGTCAAACCAGGTCTGAAAAAGCTATAACCAGTTAAAAAGCACTTAAGACCGCTAAAGAAGTGAATAGTTTCCTAGGATTTATTGGTTATTATCGCAAATTTATAATAGATTTTTCAAAAATAGCCTAATAAATATTTTTGTAACATAAAGGTATTACTTTTGAATTGAATAAACCTCAAGAAAATGCATTCAATCAATTATTGAAAGAAATCATAACTAATGAACCATTTCTGTGCTATCCGAATTTTAATAAACCTTTTATATTAACTACAGACTGCTCTAAATCTACGGATTTACCGGAGGATCATTGAGGAATGTTTTGTTGCTAAATGTTTCTCTTTGTTGCCATAGGTAGAAACTTATGGCAATATACGTAAATTTCCTGTTTCCACTGAAGCAATTAAGATTGTGAATAGTCACATATTGTTTCTTGAGTACGCAACTAGTGTTTCCTCTGCATGTTGGCAGTGAGCTAGAATAGGGAGCACACCAGACTAAAAACGTATGCCACACGACAGTTTACTAGTTGCGTTCTCGCATACGTTGCCAGTAAGCTAGAATTTGGAGCAAGTTGATGATGTAGCGTTAGCAGCGGCGGTGTTTTTAGTGACATCTTCTAGAAAGCGTAAAAGAAAACACAAATATGTACTGGATTAGGCCAAGTCTTCAGAAAAGAAAGCAGTACAGTGGCATTCAGTTACTTGGTGTATTAAAACAAGACGATGTGAGCGCGGGAAAAATAGCTAATGGTAGTGTTCAAAATTTTCCTACAATTATAATTTGTGTGCTTTGAGTTACATAGACACTCATAATAGTATATTATTCAACGAGCACAAAATGATTGCTATTTTTCACGAGGGTGAAGTTTGCGACACGAGCTGGAAGCGAGTGTCGCAATTCACCCGAGTGAAAAATTGTAATTTTGTGCGAGTAGAATACTATACTTTGTCCACGACTTCCTCGAGAAAATTAGTAATAATCTGCATTTTCAACAATAAAAATAGTTATCAAAAGCGTTGACATAACATTTTCTGTGTTCACTGAAAACTGCATACTCACGTAAACGTCAACTATTTTTCTTGACATCGAAGAAGAAAGGAATGGATCCTTTCTTTCACTCTGATAAAAATGAAAAAGATAATTTATTAGAGTGAATATTCAATAAGTTGGGCATTATATTAAATATTAGTTTGATAATTTGCCTAAAAGTTATCTTAGTTACATAAAACCTAAAAATCTAATAACAATACTATCCTAACAAAGTGAATGATAGTCTCAAGTTTGGACATACGTTTTGAGTGTGACGTCATGCAGTGTATAATAAACCATTATACACACTAGTGAATAATAGGTATAATTTTACTTCAGGAAGCACACGTATAATGAATGATTTATAGTACAGTCGTGGACAAAGTCTATTATTTTCCATTATTTCAACGGATAATTCATTCGTCCTCTAAAAGGGTATCATATAATAATATATTCATTCACATATTACTTCACTGCACACTGAAAACGTTTGCGATACGACTGTTTACTAGTTACATTCTCGATACGTTTCCAATGGGATAGCAACACGGATTTGTTTACCCATGGAAACCGGTGACGAGTAGAAGCAGTGAACATTTGTTCCGAAGCATAAATAAATGATAAGAAATATTTGGGAATATTATGAAAAATTCACGGAAACAAGGAACAGCAACAAAAAAGTTTTTTCATTTTCCTCCGGTAGCTTTAGGTTCAGTGTTATCGCAAGGAGAAATTGGAGAAGAAAAACCAATCGTATATTATTCTAGAACCCTTACTAAGAGTGAAATAAATTATTCGACAACAGAAAAAATATAATTAGCAATCCTGCGCTTTCCACCTAAAGAATAGACAAGCTGCAAGAAGACTACAACTTAACTGGGAAGGAGTGCCCCTGGAACACTGCGAAACACCAAAGTACCTAGGCGTCACCTTGGATAGAGCGCTTACCTATAAAAAGCATTGCATGAACACCAAACACAAAGTAGCCGCGAGAAACAACATTGTGCACAAACTAACGGGCACCACATGGGGGGCACAGCCTGGAATAGTGAGAACCACAGCTCTTGCTTTGTGCTATTCAACGGCGGAGTACGCG
Source organism: Cynegetis impunctata (assembly GCA_030704885.1). Lineage (NCBI taxonomy): Eukaryota > Metazoa > Arthropoda > Insecta > Coleoptera > Coccinellidae > Cynegetis > Cynegetis impunctata. Next base: position 794,948 of record JARQZK010002177.1, on the reverse strand, counting down.
TGCCCAGTGTGGTACAACTCTAGTCACGCCAAGCAGGTGGACATACCGCTCAATGAATCCTGCCGCATCATCACAGGCTGTCTGAGACCAACCCCGACTGATAATCTATACTGCCTTGCAGGCGTGGCCCCACCAGACATCAGAAGGAAAGTGGCGGCCTGGAAAGAAAAGACAAAGGCGACGACCTCACCAGCCCACCCGCTGTACGAACACCAGCCAGCCTGCCGGTGACTAAAGTCTAGAAAAAGTTTCCTGCACACTGCAGAGGACATCGTCGGGACACAGAAGCAAGCGAGGCTGGCAATGTGGCGGGAGGAAAACGCGCACTTTAGGGAATGGATGGTCCCAAACGAAGAACTGCCTCCCGGGAATCTGGAAGGATGGTCGACATGGAAATCTCTTAATAGGCTGCGCTCTGGTGTCGCACGACCCAAAGAGAATATGCGCAGATGGGGCCTATCAAACGAACCGGCACTGTGCGACTGTGGACACACTCAAACCACCTCCCACCTCACGCACTGCGCGCTGTGCCCAAGCACCTGCACCATGATGGATTTGATGAATGCCACCCCGGAAGCGCTGGACGTGGCCAAGTTCTGGTCCAAGACATCATAAAATGAAAACTATTTGAATGTGATATATATCTATACATCTATATATTTTTATACCATTTTTTTGTTTTTTGTACTTGTTTATAGCTGTCTTTGTATTTATTAGGCTTTCTTTATTTATGATGCTTCTGACACGATTAAATAAATAAATAAATCGATTCGTGTAAACATCTCTTACCTCATTTATTCCGAGCTGATGAAATATACTTCGTAACTGATCATAATCCATTAATATATTTGAAAAATTTCAAAGATCCTTCAGGTTGGCTAGACAGATTGCAGAATTTATTATTAGATAACAATTTCGAAATGAAATATGAGAAAGGCAAGGAAAATACAAATGGCGACTTTTCGAGTAGAATACCTACAAAAACTGCTAATGCATTACAAAAAAAAAATCGAAAGAGTATAATGATAAAAGCCATTGTAAAACTCATAATTTCAATGAAAATGATAAAGTGTTATTATATGATAGTCAATAGAAACTGCCAAGCAAAAGACTATCAAGAAATTATAAGGGACCATGTAAAATAATGCGAACACATAATAAACAAACTGCTACCATCGAAATGTATGAAAACAATTTAAAAACATATCATTTCAAACAATTAAAACCTCATAATGATATTTCAGACGAGGGTCAAGGAAATGAAGAATATGAAAATATCGATGACCTTACAATTAACGATCCTTCTATTGACGATCCTGGAGATGATGTTACATCATCGAAACCTGGTCGAAGCAACAGATCATATAGAACACAGAATAATGAATATAAATAAGTCATCAGGAATGTTATTTCAACATTTAGGTAAAACCCAAATATCAGATGAAAAGCATACGCTACAGACCTATATAAATCTTACTTTAATTGACTATAGAACTGAGATACTAAAAAAGTACTATTTGATATCGGATAATATATGCAATCTAGTACATTCTTAACCCTGCTACTGCACACTTATTTTTCAAGACACAAACTGCACATTGGGGTCTCAAAAACCCAACGAATAAAATTGAGTTTTTTCAAGTTGGTAGTATCCTTTTTGTTATTTTTACACATGAAATGGTTGAAGTGGTTATTTTGGAGAGCATATAACACATTAAAAAGTAGTTTAAACAAATGTTTTTATTTTAAAAATATCAAATTGAAAAAAATAAAAAAAAATTGCAACAAAATGCATGATTCTTTAGAAATTCATAAAAACTAAAGTTTTCGAATTCTAAGTATACAAAACGTTTTAACTAAATGTCATTTTTTTTTGTTGTCTAATTGAAAAATTTATAATTGCTCAAGTTTTTCTTAGTCAGTCTAATAAATCAGGCTGATAAATCAGTCTCACAGCTCCTACATACCATTGCCCTGTGTTCATTGCAAAACGATTTATGGCACACGCTACAATGCATATTTGTTTTTCTGTCCTTTTTTCTATCGCAAAAATTACAACGAAGTTTTCGTCGCAAATTTTCGTCATTTGGTGGAGGCTCAGGCACAGGCTCATTCAAGATTTCCATTATCTTTTGACATAGTGATCTTCTAAGCGTTGGCAACCGTAGTAGTTCTCTGAGAAATGATATTACCAAGGACATACCCAGCTCATTTAGGAAATTCCTGCGTGTCCGATTTATAAAGAAATAAAAAAACTACTTTTCACAGGTTGAAATAAAAAATTTTCAATTTTTCATAGACCATCTCATACAGATATTAAAATTCATAACACATCACTACACCCTTTTTCACATAAATTAGCGGCTTATCATAGTATGATTCATAGACTTTTCAAAATTCCATTGTCCGAAGCTAATTTTCAGAAGGAATTGCATATAATTAAACAAATGGCAGTAAATAATAGTTATTCACCTGATATGATTGACAGCCTCATTCAGAGGAAAAAATGGCAATTTCGGGAATTTACCCACTTATATCCGAAAAAAGTAGAGTATTCAACAGTTTAACATACTTGGGCAAAACTTCCGAAAACCTGAAATTGTTTTTTCAAAAACAAAATTTCAAAATTTCATATGAAACCAATAATAGCATTGGAAAATTGATTAAAAACAACAAATCAAAAATTCATAGAGATGAACGTACTGGTGTTTATAAACTCGACTGTAACGATTGTGAAAAACTCTATATAGGACGTACAATTAGAAATTTCAAAACTTGAATACACGAACTATATTAAGCAAAAAACTCATTCTAATTATGCGTGCCATCTTATTCAAGAAAACCATACCTTTAATCACAATTATAATTTATTACAATTTGAAAATAGTCTCCATAAAACTAACTGTTGGGAATCCCTATACATCAATAAATATAAAAATTCCGGAAATTTAGTTAACGACCAGATTGAAGTAAACCCTTCTCCTCTCCTTAATCTGTTCAATGTTGGTACCTACTAATAGCTCTGAATGAATTGCTTATTGTTATTTAGTTTCTCTAGGAACCCCTCTGTTATATTCAATTTTCGTATGAATAGATTGTTTTGTAATACCATAGTTTAGTACGAGATGAAGTCGATGTTATGACGAAACGCGTTTACTCAATAGATTTTTATTTCAACCTGTGAAAAATAGTTTTTTTTATTTCTTTATAAAGTTATGAAAATAAAGTTATTCATTATACATCTACGAGTCTTACTACAGAAGTAAATAATAAAGTGCCAAAGACTAAAGTGCTAAAAATAAATAAAATGAATAAAGCTATCAATAGCAAAAGTGTATAAAGCCATAAGTGCTAAAGTGTATTAAGCAATAAGTGCTAAAGTACCTCAAGAAAGGTATATTTGAGTCTACGTGTAAGAGTTTTTGGAGCTATCTCATAAAAAGCTACACTGGTGTCAAGAGCCTGATAGGATAAAACTGGAGTAATTAGAGCAGTGTCCCCAATTCGAAGGTTCTACCCTGTATGTTATAGTCTCAGCAGTGTCAAAGAGGAATACAACAATATATATATATATATATATATATATATATATATATATATATATATATATATATATATATATATATATAGTGTAAATTGCTACAAAAAAAAATAATACCTCCAAATTATGTTCAGGGTCTTTCTTAAGTAAAAATGCGCCACCAAGTAAATGCAAATAAGTGAACTAGTTAGAAAAATTTGATTGGTACTATTTAAACAAAGTAGTCCCCTTTAACAAAAATATATAAAAGGAACAAACAACTAAAACAAAGACAAATGGGAGACATAGTAAATTTATAATATTTTGCATTCTAAATTTTCATCTTTAAAGTGAAAATGATTGTTTTTCAGATTGTAAGGCCACTTATCTGCACTTGAAAACGGCTCAAAAAAATATATTGTTTCTTTCTCATTTGTTTTCACTTTTGTATTCTGCTTCTTAACATTTTTGATGTGTTGCTATCTGCAATGGTCCAGCACTCGCATCTTCCTGATTTTGCACGAACTGATATTTGTCGGGGAAGAATAAATAGGTAATCGAGTTTATCAAAATTTATTCAACGTTCTAAAAATTTGGCCTTAACCCAAAAAATACTTCCCACTAAATAGATACAATTCTTATAAGCTTGTGCTTTCGAAATAAGATTATGCATGTGATTTTCGATTTATGGTCGCATTAAAACCTCAAGATAATTCAGTGATAATTAACCTTAAAAATAAATATCAAATATTTTCACAAACGAATTACTTATAGGTAATATATGAAAAATATTGAGATGATAGATGTTCTGATTGAACAAAATGTCTCATAAGCTTCGTGACGTCACGTGTATAAATCTCAAGCATTTAAATACTCAACTTCAACTGTAACGAAAAAATATGTGATGTCACATTTGAGGCAGGGGTCAAAGAAATGTAACCACATGTGACAAGGACGAAAGGGTTCTGCAAAAATCATGAAATTCGAGTGAAGTAATCAATAAGGTTAAGTGCAGAGATTCTTAACAACGATTTACATAAAATTTATTTTAATTTACCTGTAAACCAGGACTAAGATGCAATTTGGGTATGTGATCACAATCTGCCTGGTCCACGAGCCTAATTTTCGTCTCTTCGGAATCAACTGTAGAGTGTAGAGTGAGCAGATTGAGGGTTGTAACCAACCTCCCTTTTAACATATATTTATGCCCTAGCTAGCAGGGAGATTGGTTAAACATATATGGGTTCTGATTTGTTCACAGTAATAATAGCAAGGTAAAATGAAAGGTATTTACTGTTTACTTTTACAGAAGACTTATCTTTTTTTGTTTATTATATAATTTTCCATCGACGTTTGAGATTCTTTAGGTGGATTGTACTCTTGACTTCTGCCCTATCTTTGTCCCAAGTTCTTGGTAGCTCCAGCTGTGGGTTGCCAAGGTGGATGTTAGTCCCAGACAAGGTGGTTTCTTTTGTAAACTCCAAACAAGTTGAATTTCAACCTTCAGACAACGTGGCTTTTAGCTCTAACCAAGGTGGCTAAAATAATTCGGGGCAAATCAACATACAATCTCAAACTCAATATGTTCCAAGAATAACTGTAGGGTATCGATGGCCAATTCAAACTAACATTTAGATTTATCTCAAGCAAAGATGCTAAGTAATGTATATGTTCCAACATTAAACTGAACATAAGATATGACCATGTGAAATTTGCCATCGTTAACCTACAAAAATCTTGTGTCAAATTGAGATAATGAAATAAGCAAATAAAGTAAAAATATTTTAAAATGAAGAAATGCAAGATTATTATTTCAATATTAAAAGATAAATAATTTAATATAGATAAATGAAAGAAAATGAAATGGCGGAAAAATGAAATAAGGAATCAATTCAGATTTTCATAAACTTTAATAAACTTTAATAAACGTTCAATTGATATTGACTATAATTTTACCAATTAATGATGTATTACTTCTTCAGTTATTTGGCAAGAGAATGATCTTACATGTTTCACGTGGAAATTCAACCTCTGTCGATATTTTCGTAATACGCAGGTCATCCATTCAGGCGTTTTATAGCGAGGAATCACGGTATTTGAATGCATAGTTCGGTAGTAGCGGTTAAGTGGAGAATTTACACGTTACTGGGTTCAGAGTTAGATTGTGTAAGTAAGTCGATTGGTGGAGTAGACTTTATTGTTTCTCAGTTGATACTGAATGGTAGTCAGATTGGAGAAAGAGTTAGAGTCGGTTACTTTGAGTAGAAGATTGATAAAAAATTTCAAGATTTCTATTTAATTGCTCAAGAGCTTTATATTTTGATGAAACTATATTATTAACACCTCAATTAGAGCTGTCATCTTTCAATATCATAATTTCCAGAACGGATTTGCACTTTGATAGTATCGTCTTAAAATGGATTTAATTTCGACAGAAGTTACACAGTTTATAACACCATTTGTATGAAATTTTATAAGAAAGTGTTATGAATATTCCTTCAAAAGAAATATATGTTTTCAAATTTTGGATTGATTGGGCCGATACTTGGTGTAAATTAATAAACATATTAAAACAATGGTTAAAAATAACAATTTACACATTTATTATAAGAAATAACGCATGACGCACGTTTCGGTGTAACTTCACCTTCTTCAGATTTGCCATTAGCATCTGAAGAAGGTGAAGTTACACCGAAACGTGCGTCATGCGTTATTTCTTATAATAAATGTGTAAATTGTTATTTTTAACCATTGTTTTAATATATATGTTTTCTTTTAAACTATTTTTATTTCAGGAATTTTTCAAAGAATGTTAACGTTTTTACGGGATTACCCCGACGGCGTGTCGAGAGCATGGTTCGGATCAAAGTTGTTCCTTATTATCAGTGAACCGGAACATATGAAAAGTATAATGGAGAGTCCCCACTGTTTGGAAAAGGATGCCCTATACAAATACCTCAGAGAACTCACTGGTATAGGACTTATAGGAGCACCGCGTAAGTTGAATTTCTTTGACACAAAAAAATCGATTGATGTTAAAAGCAAATGTCCCCATTGTCACTATGAAAAATGCGCTGATTTAACTTCTGAAAAAAAAAGAAGATGATTAATATTGTAACATTGTTGCATAAAGGGCTATAAAAATTCGACCTGAAAAAGAACTTCAAGTGAAGAACTAACTCCAGAAAATTAATATCCTGTGAGTTGTGAATAACTATGAATTTACAAATGTTTATCTTCTCGTTTCAGTTTCACTGTGGAAGAAAAATAGAAAACTGATAAGCCCAACGTTCAATCAAAAGATATTGGATAGTTTTATGGAAATATTTAACGAGCAGACATGAGTTTTCTTGAAAATTTTGGAAAGTAATGTCGGAAGGAAGGACATAGACATCAATAGCCTTATAGGGAGAATGACGATTGACAGTTTATATGGTTAAGTTGGAATTTTTAGTGAATTTCATATAAAATTCAACTCACGAATTATATCATAATTTTGGTAATACCAAGAGCTTGGTGAGGTTTAAAAACCTTTCCAAGATTGACTAATATTCTATGTAAGTTATTTTAAACCATCGTGAACAATTAGCCTAGCCTGCCGGCTGAATACTATTCATCTGCCAGCGTAAATCATTCTTAATAAACGTGCAAAAGAACAAACCTGAGTAAGACTATCGATATCAACATTTACAGTCATCTAAAACGAGCTGCTTCAAAATACAAAATGATCTGCAAGCGATCTAAATCAGTCTCCACATGGGGTCATTTAAATGAGCTTACGGATATAACATTATATGATCATCTAAGACTCTTTTGCATGTTTACGCAATAGAGTCTATCAGCCAATCTGAAACTATTTGAATCTACTCTCTTATGGGCATCTAAATATGCCACCGTTAGGTCATCTGAAAGAGCCATCATAAGTCCATCTAAATCAGCCTATGTTACAACATTTGAATGAACCGTCGTAAGGGCATTGAAAAATATATGTATATATGCGAATGACCATCACCAGTTACCAGGCTTCGCGCCAAATTTATTTTTACAGAAATCATAATTCGTTCGCATAAAAGCCTCCTCCTCGAAAAAATATCTATGAATACCCATGAAGAAGATTTTTATGTCATCTTTTTAGATTCATCTCACCTCTAGATGTCGCTGCAGCGCATCAACTTTCACATCGTTCAACTATTCGCCAAGAAACCTGGGAAACAGATATTTTGGCATGGAGACGGCTTTTGTTTGATCGAAATTTTTTATTTATGCAGCTCAGCTCAGCAGATCAACAAGAATAAGCTTCTGACAAAGAATGTTTTAAAAATTTTAAAAGTTTTAAATCAAACATTTCTCCCATGAAATGATATCGATTGAATTATTTTCGAATCTTTCCGAAATTCTATTATTTGATTAATATGAATGTTATTAGTAATAAGTCGAATAATGCAATGTTCAGAAATTACAGTATAATAGTATGTACAGGCTGTCCCATTTTCGATGTCGTTACGGGGTTACTCGCTTATTTATAAAGATAGAGATTTGCGGTTTTCGCGAACGTTGGCTACTTTTTTGTGAATCTCACGATACCGCAAACAAAATGTTCATGGCTTGTTTCGTTTTTGAGAATCAGGGCGAAATTGAAAATATTGCAATATAGTGGCGTAGTCGGATTTTTGAAATGAGCTGTCATTGTATAGATATTACCCAATGTTATAATTTTTTAAATGGAACACTCGTTATATTGTTCCACATTCAAAACACAAATAATTTGCGCTTTTCGAAAATTTATAATACTTATATAATATTCTAAGTATTAGCCCTGTATTTAGATAATTTGCTTTTTTTATGGCAAGTCAAGACTAATATCACTTTAACAGATCGTTTGGCGCAATAAACAAAAATATCATTTTCATTTGTATAGCGTAAAACGAAAAGTTTTCATTAAAAAAATATTATTTAATATAAGTTGCTTAAAAGAGATGCATTCAATGATTATAATAATTAAAATAGAAACTTATATGAAACACTGCTACAAAACAAAGATTTATTATTTTTCTGTTGAAAATGTTTTGTGAATATTGTTCAAATCACATAAAGTGAACAAGGAAAATTCTTCAATAATTTTAAAAAATTATCAAACAACTTTCCAAGGAAGCTGGTTATACGTATTCAGCAACGCAAAATCTGCATTCACAATCGAACGGTGAATTATAGAAATTGTCAAGTCACCCCGACTCAAAATCTGCATACAGCTGTTTCGATCTTATTAGATCTCATCAGTGCAGCTTATTTGACTCGGAGTGAATTAACAAATTTCTAATTGTTCCCCAATACAAATCGTGGTCAGTAACAATGGATGAATAACAATCCATATCAGAAACCGATAGGTATCTCACTTTAGGAAAAACAGAATTTCTAAACGCTAAAAAGTCATGTCACTTCATACCCATATGTGGTAACCATATAGGCGAAGTTCTGCAACGTTTTAAATCGTTTGATATTTCATTACGCATTCGCATTACGCTGGTAGCAATGCTCAAATTTTTATGTTCAGTTAATATTTAAGATGAAAATTTAGTTACGCTTAACATGCGTAGCGTGTATTATTAAGATAATATTACGTTGGAAAGTTCATTTGAAAAAATTATGATTAATCAAATCAACCTCTCTACCTTCTATTCTAGTTTCGTGAGATCTGACGACAAGATATTTCCATCCATCCTTCAAGGAACTACTACGTCGCCAAGTACATGATGGAAACAAATTTTATGAAACTAGATCCGTTGGAGGGTTCATTTGATTAATCATCAACTTTTCAAATGAGTTTCTCAACTTTATCATGCACGCTGCGTCTGATTAGCGCAAATAAATTTTCATTTTCAATATTCAGCTACTTGACCACGAGTTCGACATAATTCATTTTCATAGAAACTACAAAACTGCTTTTCATAATTCTTCCACATAAAACGCTTTCTCATAAATACTTAAGTGTGCTAAGCTTGGAATGATGTTGATTTTATCTGATAAATATATATATATATATATATATATATATATATATATATATATATATATATATATATATATATATATATATATATATATATATATATATATATATATATATATATATAATTATTTATTCGAGTTGTTGTTGTCTGTGAACTATTTCTAAAAAGTTTTGATAAAGCTACGAATGTCGTGGTGAAACGTCAACTTTTTATTAAAATCGAGTTTTTTTGAGATTCAACAAGCCTGTTATTGCTAATAGTTATCAAGAGATTATATATATATAAATATATATATATATATATATATATATATATATATATATATATATATATATATACATTAACTTCCCAGTAGACAAAATTTTGAAAGTGTGATCCGTTATCTTCTAGGGCCTCACAAACAACATAACCACAGTGCCATCTATGGGTCAATAAACTTTAGGGACCGCATCGGAAATTGTGGAATTATATATTATAAATTATAAATTTTTGTTTTATGTTCTTATTTTGTTGGCGATTCAGTTTAGACTATTTTATTATTGCTGTCTGAGAATATAAGAAAGAAAATAAAATTTTGAGTTCTAATACGATGGTAGCAATATTACGATATATTTGATACTCTCGAATTCGACTGATTTGCTATGTTGCTGCTTTTTAATATTATTATGTGAAGAAGTGAAGAACTGCACAAATAATGTAGACAGTTAGCTCCAAAAGATGAATTTTAATTGAAAACATTTTCAGAAACGGCTATGGGAGTAAAAGTTGAGAGCCAGATCAATTATTCAGGATTGAACGAATGCATAGATACGTAAGTATGAATATTCTTTATTGAAAATCTGTTGATTTATGAATAAATTAGACGAGTTCATTTTTATAAACTCAAAATAAAATTTGTTTAATCTTCATTATGTTCTAATTAAGTTACCGTATGGTAAAACGCTACAACACAATTTAAATAATATTAATCGTTAAAATCAATCATGTATATTTCTGATAATATTGATATGAATTTCAACCGAATGACGGTCTAATCAATTCAATCACATTTTTGTAAACTAGTGATTTATCACACATATAGATTTTGAATTTGCTTTTAGTTAACTCAACAAGAAATATAAAATCAGTAAATCTGATAAACGAGAATTATACAAAGTGAAATATAGTACCTAGTCGAAATCTACATTAGCAGAACCTACAGTCACTTCAGCATAAGAAATGATGGACATAAATTCAATTTTGAAAATCATAAGAATAATATAAATTAAGCTCAACGCTTAGTAGAAAAAATTTACTCTTTCATTTGTATTTCAGAATATTGATTTCACTAAATAAATGCTTCAAATGTAACGACCGAGATTGAAAAATTCAATTATTCTGGAAATTTGTTTGAAGGCTGAATAGACCTAATCTTTTCAAAATTTGACCACCACTAGGACACATTCCATGATGATATCTACTTAAATTATTTTTCCATTTATACAGATGCCTATTTTGTTCAAAATATTTCTCAAGTAATTTTCAGTGTCGAGTCCCGAAGAAGCCTTTGAAGGGGCGAAACGTTACCCTGCAAAGTAGAAAATTGTGTATAATTCTCTTAAAAATAAGACTTTTCATTTCGATTTTTATTGGAATGGTTTTATATCACGTAAAGGCTTTTATTATTCATCCTACTGCTAATATTATTCTTTATTATAATTTTCAGTGCCATTATGATCCTTTTCATCAGGGGTTCACAATTATGGTATCATAGCGATTTAATTTTCAACATGACGAAAATGGCGAAAACCTTGAAAGATGCCCTGTCAAGGTTTCATCAGTTCACCAACAAAGTACAACTTTAGATTTCCAATCCGACATATAATAACCGTTTTTTTTTTGTCCCAACAGGTGGTCAAGGAAAAACGTCAACAATTCCTGGAAAAGATGGAGAAGTTGAAAAAGGGCGAAGAAATAGACGGTATTTTTTTTTATAATGTATTTAATAACTCTTTTTTTGCCATTTTTAATAGAAGTCTTTTGCTGTTTTTAACCAATATTGAATTCTATTCTATATTCGAATCGCTCTTCCAGAACACCGAATATGATTTCAATAAAATCCAAACACATCGAATTTTCACGAAATTAGTTCTCCCAGCTCTAGCTAGCCGTATTATGTACGGCCACGTTATACTTATTACATAATAAATAATTATTAAGATTAATATTAAAAAATTTGAGTTTAAAGAAAGTGTTGCTTCCACGTAGCTGAATTCATCGATTCTGGCAGATCCTTTTACGACTGCCATGCTCAATTGAATGAATTTCGGGTTTACTTACAATCTGAATTAAATTATTTTCGTTCTAGAGCTACCCGAAAAGAAAACTTTCTTAAACCTTCTACTGCAGCTAACTCACGAGGGCTCGAAAATGACCGACGAAGAACTCAGACAAGAAGTTGACACGTTTACTCTTGCGGTAAGTGAATATGAATCAATTTTAATGTGGACTTAGAAACGAAATTTACACCTCCACGAGTTCAGATGTTATATTTTCGTTACTTGTGAGACCAACTAGTTGAAACTATCATTTCATAAGACTACAAAATATGAACGAATAATTCCGTCTTAAGTGAGAGTCTCCGAATAATTTCCCTGAAAACTGAGCCATATTAGTAGAATACCTTCACTTGAAGCCATTAAAAATGATTGATGATGACAGCTCAAGGTCATAAATCATGGCCGGTCTATTGTTCCTATTGTTTGGGTGCAGGTGTGCGGTCTATTGTTATGCCAGATGTTCCTATTGTTTGGGTCGGTCTATTGTTCCTATTGTTCGAGCCGGTCTATTGTTCCTATTGTGCGGTGCAGTATTTTGTTAGACCAGGTGTTCGGGACCGTATTAACTAATGATTGATGGTCGTGAGAATTGAATTTTTTTCGGGGGGCAGGACCGTATTAACTAATGATTGATGGTCGTGAGAATTGAATTTTTTTCACAAATTTAGACCAAAATTCGCAAATCGTATGAAATCCACCCCTGGCATTAGTTATTCGACATGGTATTTCTAAGAAAACACACACACACAAAAGGTTGACGCGAATATCTCTGCACAAAAGCGGGTGGCCGGTCTATTGTTCCTATTGTTCCTATTGTTCGAGCCGGTCTATTGTTCCTATTGTGCGGTGCAGTCTTTTGTTAGACCAGGTGTTCGGGACCGTATTAACTAATGATTGATGGTCGCGAGAATTGAATTTTTTTCAAATTTAGACCAAAATTCGTAAGAAATCCACCCCTGACATTCGACATGGCCAGGTATTTCTAAGAAAACACACACACAAAAGGTTGATGTGAATATCTCTTCACAAAAGCGGGTGGCAAGTCTTTTGTTCCTATTGTTTCTATTGTTTGGGCAGGTGTTCGGGCAGGACCGTATTAACTAATGATTGATGATCGTGAGAATTGAATATTTTTTCACAAATTTAGAACAAAATTCGTAAATCGTAAGAAACGCGGCCCTGACATTAGATAAGTTATTCAATGGGTGCAGGTAAAATTTCTAAGAAAACACACACAAAAGGTTGACGCGAATAATTGAATATTTTTTACAAATTTAGACCAAAATTCGTAAATCGTGAGAAACCCGGCCCTGACATCAGATGAGTTATTCAACGTGGGTGGGTATTTCTAAAAAAATACACACAAAAGGTTGACGCGAATATCTCTTCACAAATTTAGACCAAAATTCATATTCCTTTATGAATTCATAGAAACCGTCGCTGAGTTATTCAACGTGGGGTGGGCTGGTCTTTACAAAATCGTGTGATTTCATAGAATTCCGGCGCGCCAGTGGTGGGGGTGGTTTCTATATTAACACAGTGTGAATAGTTTTGGTTATCATTCTGTTTAGTTCAGACAAATTCTTGAAAAACTGCTGAAAAATGTTTGGATTCAACTACTCCTCCGATATTTTAGATCGCGAAAGTGGAGTGCTGTATTTATACCACTTATTTATGCATCTAAGCTGGGATGCGAATCACGCATCCATATACAATACAGATTATATTGATCCTGGGAGTGCAAAGAAGGAGGCTGACGAATACTGGTCAAGTGCCGAAATCTGCACAAAATTCATAGAGGGCCAGCTAACATTGGCTGAGGTCATAATACAATTATGGAAAAACTATCATGGTGCCTACATGACGCCCATTAGGGAATATCTAACTCAGGATGAGTTAGATATTCTCGCTGAAGAAGAAAAGAACGAGGCCTCGGATTTCTTCAAGAATCTGAGTAATCGTCAGTGGAAGGTAATTGATGCAGTATGCGAGGCTGCAGTTACGGATCCGTCTTTTTTGAAAACCGGTGTGGAGTGTGTAGCAGTGTATACAGATGATGAACACGAGTATAATGCCCAAAAGTATGAGCTTGTGCAGGTGCGTAAATAAAAAAAATCATACACAATGGTAGTCCTCCATACTCAAAAAAAAATCCCACATACACACACACACATACCTCTAATATTTGTAATATCTCTGTAAATATTCCAATAAAAATAAGATTGTTAAAAAAGAGTTATGTTATTTTGTCCACATCCTAGTATTTACCCTATTACTAATTGTGAATAAAAATAATTTATTGAATATATAATTCCTGCATTCATTGTATAAATGATTTGTCCATGCATTCAATTTGGTGAGCATCGAAATTAAATAACTTGCAATGCAATTTTTATAAGATTCATGAAATTTTTTGAAGAACAAAATAACTTAGGGAACTTTATTACAGAAAATTTATTTATCTAATTACAAATCTTTTTATTTGAAACACTAAATTATTAAAAAAATGTAATTTGAACATTCGTTTACATGCATTATAACAGGTCTCTCATACTAGAGGAAAAAAAGAGTACACATATAAATTTTTAAAAACCTAAATCCCATGTGTGATAAATCAGTTGTAAATATCGTATATTATTACGATGAATGACGGACAGCTTTTTGAATAAGAAAAACTTTTCATATAAAATATAGACAAAAACCTCCTAGTGTTTAATAATTATGATACTAATACGATCAGTATTATATAAAATAAATTGATAGGAAGTTGAGTATTATGTATTTAATTCAACTTAGATTATAAATTATAACCCATACTTTGTATGAAGTAGTAATAAAGTTAAATTATTAATTCATTCTATTAATTCATTCTATTATTCTACATTGAAAATTCAATAATTTTATAATTGTGTACATACTTTTAAACAATCACATACCTTGCCATGCCAAAAAAAAGCCCACACATATCTATACTAAACGGATAAAATTGAATATATGATTCATGCATTCATTGTATAAATGATTTATCCATGCGTTCAATTTGGTGAACATCGAAATTAAATAACTTATGCAATTTTTATAAGATTTATGAAATTTTTTCATGAATATAATCTGGAATATTTAATTTTTTTTGTAAAAACACGTTCGTACAATACGTTTTGAATAGGATTTGCATATCCTACCTCTCTTGTGGGTGTCTACGTAGCCAAATTTCAAGTTAATCGGGTGTATAATATATATATATATATATATATATATATATATATATATATATATATATATATATATATATATATATATATATATATATATATATATATATATATATATATGTTAACGGTATCCCTATACACCCCCTTTACGCTCCCCATCATTGATGTGAATATCGTATATTATTACGATGAACGACGGCCAGCTTTTTGAATAAGAAAAACTTTTCAAATAAAATATAGACAAAATCTCCTAGTGTTTAAAAATTATGATGCTAATACGATACTTTAGAATGTTTCACTGTAGAAATAGAAAGAAATAATAATAACACTGTCTTGAAATTGCATATTGGTTTGAAATATGGAATAAGAGATTGCTTTTCAAATATAAATAACAGTATTCGACTTTAAAACTATGCAAATGAAAAACGCTATATAAAATATCGAACGAACATAAATGTTAAACTTTTTCATATAGGTAAGAAACCCACATTACTTTACTTTCCACAACCCCCCACCATTCCTCCATGCTTACCTGTTATTGTGCAATCTCCGAAAATTACCGAAGAAACCCGAACTAATGTCCACGATTGTTGTGAATAAAAGCGTCTAAAATATTAGAAATAAAGATATCCGGTAATTATAAACATATAATAGTACCTAGTCCTCCAAAATGAAATTGATGCATTTCATATTGGTTTAATCATTTATATTGGCCAAACTCATAAACTTATCAATCAAAACTGTTATTCAATCAAATTTTTACAGATGTAATTACGAACAAAGATCAGAAAATATTTATTAGGTATTATATGAATATAAATAATTAATTGAATTTATGATTCCTGGTTACCTTTTACTAATGATTTGTACATATATTCAATTTGGTGAGATTGAATAATTTATTGAACTTTTGTCATATAAGATTCACAAATTTTTTTATGAAAGAACAAAATAACTTAAGTAACTATTTTCCTATAAAATGCATGAAATTCATCAGGTCAATCAGATTTTATTTTTTTGATTGGGCAGAATGCGAAATTTTTTATTATAGATCTCATTTTCTTTTTTAGACAAAACCTCCTAGTGTTTAAAAATTATGATACTAATACGATCAACATTATATAAATAAATTGATAGGAAGTTAAGTATTATGTATTTAATTCAACTTAGATTATAAATTATAACCCATACTTTGTATGAAGTAGTAATAAAGTTAAATTATTAATTCATTCTATTATTCTACATTGAAAATTTAACTTTATTACTACTTCATACAAAGTATGGGTTATAATTTATAATCTAAGTTGAATTAAATACATAATACTTAACTTCCTATCAATTTATTTATATAATGTTGATCGTATTAGTATCATAATTTTTAAACACTAGGAGGTTTTGTCTAAAAAAGAAAATGAGATCTATAATAAAAAATTTCGCATTCTGCCCAATCAAAAAAATAAAATCTGATGGACCTGATGAATTTCATGCATTTTATAGGGAAAATAGTTACTTAAATTATTTTGTTCTTCCATAAAAAAATTTGTGAATCTTATATGACAAAAGTTCAATAAATTATTCAATCTCACCAAATTGAATATATGTACAAATCATTAGTAAAAGGTAACCAGGAATCATAAATTCAATTAATTATTTATATTCATATAATACCTAATAAATATTTTCTGATCTTTGTTCGTAATTACATCTAAAAAGATTTGATTGAATAACAGTTTTGATTGATAAGTTTATGAGTTTGGCCAATATAAATGATTAAAGCAATATGAAATGCACAATTTCATTTTGGAGGACTAGGTACTATTATATGTTCATAATTACCGGATATCTTTATTTCTAATATTTTAGACGCTTTTATTCACAACAATCGTGGACAGGAGTTCGGGTTTCTTCGGTAATTTTCGGAGATTGCACAATAACAGGTAAGCATGGAGGAATGGTGGGGGGTTGTGGAAAGTAAAGTAATGTGGGTTTCTTACCTATATGAAAAAGTTTAACATTTATGTTCGTTCGATATTTTATATAGCGTTTTTCATTTGCATAGTTTTAAAGTCGAATACTGTTATTTATATTTGAAAAGCAATCTCTTATTCCATATTTCAAACCAATATGCAATTTCAAGACAGTGTTATTATTATTTCTTTCTATTTCTACAGTGAAACATTCTAAAGTATCGTATTAGCATCATAATTTTTAAACACTAGGAGATTTTGTCTATATTTTATTTGAAAAGTTTTTCTTATTCAAAAAGCTGGCCGTCGTTCATCGTAATAATATACGATATTCACATCAATGATGGGGACCGTAAAGGGGGTGTATAGGGATACCGTTAACATATATATATATATATATATATATATATATATATATATATATATATATATATATATATATATATATATATATATATATATATATATATATATATATATTATACACCCGATTAACTTGAAATTTGGCTACGTAGACACCCACAAGAGAGGTAGGATATGCAAATCCTATTCAAAACGTATTGTACGAACGTGTTTTTACAATAAAAATTAAATATTCCAGATGATATTCATGAAAAAATTTCATAAATCTTATAAAAATTGCATAAGTTATTTAATTTCGATGTTCACCAAATTGAACGCATGGATAAATCATTTATACAATGAATGCATGAATCATATATTCAATTTTATCCGTTTAGTATAGATATGTGTGGGCTTTTTTTTTGGCATGGCAAGGTATGTGATTGTTTAAAAGTATGTACACAATTATAAAATTATTAAATTTTCAATGTAGAATAATAGAATGAATTAATAGAATGAATTAATAATTTAACTTTATTACTACTTCATACAAAGTATGGGTTATAATTTATAATCTAAGTTGAATTAAATACATAATACTTAACTTCCTATCAATTTATTTTATATAATACTGATCGTATTAGTATCATAATTATTAAACACTAGGAGGTTTTTGTCTATATTTTATATGAAAAGTTTTTCTTATTCAAAAAGCTGTCCGTCATTCATCGTAATAATATACGATATTTACAACTGATTTATCACACATGGGATTTAGGTTTTTAAAAATTTATATGTGTACTCTTTTTTTCCTCTAGTATGAGAGACCTGTTATAATGCATGTAAACGAATGTTCAAATTACATTTTTTTAATAATTTAGTGTTTCAAATAAAAAGATTTGTAATTAGATAAATAAATTTTCTGTAATAAAGTTCCCTAAGTTATTTTGTTCTTCAAAAAATTTCATAAATCTTATAAAAATTGCATTGCAAGTTATTTAATTTCGATGCTCACCAAATTGAATGCATGGACAAATCATTTATACAATGAATGCAGGAATTATATATTCAATAAATTATTTTTATTCACAATTAGTAATAGGGTAAATACTAGGATTTGGACAAAATAACATAACTCTTTTTTAACAATCTTATTTTTATTGGAATATTTACAGAGATATTACAAATATTAGAGGTATGTGTGTGTGTGTGGGATTTTTTTTTGAGTATGGAGGACTACCATTGTGTATGATTTTTTTATTTACGCACCTGCACAAGCTCATACTTTTGGGTATTATACTCGTGTTCATCATCTGTATACACTGGTACACACTCCACACCGGTTTTCAAAAAAGACGGATCCGTAACTGCAGCCTCGCATACTGCATCAATTACCTTCCACTGACGATTACTCAGATTCTTGAAGAAATCCGAGGCCTCGTTCTTTTCTTCTTCAGCGAGAATATCTAACTCATCCTGAGTTAGATATTCCCTAATGGGCGTCATGTAGGCACCATGATTGTTTTTCCATAATTGTATTATGACCTCAGCCAATGTTAGCTGGCCCTCTATGAATTTTGTGCAGATTTCGGCACTTGACCAGTATTCGTCAGCCTCCTTCTTTGCACTCCCAGGATCAATATAATCTGTATTGTATATGGATGCGTGATTCGCATCCCAGCTTAGATGCATAAATAAGTGGTATAAATACAGCACTCCACTTTCGCGATCTAAAATATCGGAGGAGTAGTTGAATCCAAACATTTTTCAGCAGTTTTTCAAGAATTTGTCTGAACTAAACAGAATGATAACCAAAACTATTCACACTGTGTTAATATAGAAACCACCCCCACCACTGGCGCGCCGGAATTCTATGAAATCACACGATTTTGTAAAGACCAGCCCACCCCACGTTGAATAACTCAGCGACGGTTTCTATGAATTCATAAAGGAATATGAATTTTGGTCTAAATTTGTGAAGAGATATTCGCGTCAACCTTTTGTGTGTATTTTTTTAGAAATACCCACCCACGTTGAATAACTCATCTGATGTCAGGGCCGGGTTTCTTACGATTTACGAATTTTGGTCTAAATTTGTAAAAAATATTCAATTATTCGCGTCA
This sequence comes from Cynegetis impunctata, assembly GCA_030704885.1. Taxonomy (NCBI): domain Eukaryota; kingdom Metazoa; phylum Arthropoda; class Insecta; order Coleoptera; family Coccinellidae; genus Cynegetis; species Cynegetis impunctata. The sequence goes on along the minus strand of JARQZK010002177.1, from coordinate 775,458 downwards.
ACCTTTTGTGTGTGTTTTCTTAGAAATTTTACCTGCACCCATTGAATAACTTATCTAATGTCAGGGCCGCGTTTCTTACGATTTACGAATTTTGGTCTAAATTTGTGAAAAAAAATTCAATTCTCACGACCATCAATCATTAGTTAATACGGTCCTGCCCGAACACCTGCCCAAACAATAGAAACAATAGGAACAAAAGACTTGCCACCCGCTTTTGTGAAGAGATATTCGCATCAACCTTTTGTGTGTGTGTTTTCTTAGAAATACCTGACCATGTCGAATGTCAGGGGTGGATTTCTTACGAATTTTGGTCTAAATTTGAAAAAAATTCAATTCTCACGACCATCAATCATTAGTTAATACGGTCCCGAACACCTGGTCTAACAAAAGACTGCACCGCACAATAGGAACAATAGACCGGCTCGAACAATAGGAACAATAGGAACAATAGACCGGCCACCCGCTTTTGTGCAGAGATATTCGCGTCAACCTTTTGTGTGTGTGTGTTTTCTTAGAAATACCATGTCGAGTAACTAATGCCAGGGGTGGATTTCATACGATTTGCGAATTTTGGTCTAAATTTGTGAAAAAAATTCAATTCTCACGACCATCAATCATTAGTTAATACGGTCCTGCCCCCCGAAAAAAATTCAATTCTCACGACCATCAATCATTAGTTAATACGGTCCCGAACACCTGGTCTAACAAAATACTGCACCGCACAATAGGAACAATAGACCGGCTCGAACAATAGGAACAATAGACCGACCCAAACAATAGGAACATCTGGCATAACAATAGACCGCACACCTGCACCCAAACAATAGGAACAATAGACCGGCCATGATTTATGACCTTCAGCTGTCATCATCAATCATTTTTAATGGCTTCAAGTGAAGGTATTCTACTCATATTGAAATAGGTAAATTTCACATGTTTTGAATCACCTGCTGAAACACCTGCTGAAACACCATTCGACTGCGGCTAATTCGTATGTTTCTCAGGGAAGTGACACCACAGCAACGACCCTCAGCTTCTGTTTCACCATGCTGGGCATGCATCCAGAATTACAGGTAAATTTCAATTATTTCCTACGTTTCCAGTGTAATGGCGGTTTTATTCACAGGAGAAAATTCGGGAAGAAGTACTGGACGTCCTCGGCGAGGACAGGGATGTCACACCGGAAGATATGTCACGACTGAACCTACTGGAGAGATTCATCAAAGAAACTCTTCGCATATTCCCAGTTGCTCCTCTTGTTATTAGAGTTAACGACAAGGATATAGTCCTTGGTGGGTTTCTAAAGAGCAGAAATGTTTCATCCGAGAATTTTCATTTATTGTATATATATATATATATATATATATATATATATATATATATATATATATATATATATATATATATATATATATATATATATATATATATATATGTATATCACCGTTCAGATGGTACACAAAAGGAATATTGAGTGTATGTTTTGAATGCCTTTAAGCACACTCATCGTATTACACTATAAGCATGTTTTATTATATAGTATTCATGTAAATGCCAAATTTCTTGTATATTCGATTACTAATTGAATGTTTATGGTTTTAACACATTCAGCGTCAGTGAGATGACATCACTTTTTCAGGAGAACATCAGATTCCAGCGGGATGTTCGATGATTCTAGCCATATTAGGCGTTCAGAGAAACCCAAAGATCTGGAAAGATCCCTTGAAATTTGATACAGATAGATTTTCACCGGACGAGGTGGCAAAAAGACACCCTTATAGCTATCTTCCCTTCTCGGGTGGACCAAGAAACTGCATAGGTAATCTTCATTAAATTTCACGGAAAAAAAAGAAAATCTTCGTATATATATTACGACATTTTTTCCTGAACTAATGGATTGATAGTATGAAGTTTTCAGTAAACCACGACATTACGAACCAAGATGGTTTAATTAGAATTAGACCCTTTCTCCTTGACCAGTTAGTAGTCTATGTTTTTTTTTAACCCAGATTTGGACTTGGGTACACGCACTACATTTTGATCTGGCGTTCGACCAGTATACTCATCTGATGATCCTTGCGTTGCTAATTCATCAGTTTTTATATTTCCATCAATATATCTATGTCCTGGTACCCAGAATAGTGCAACCCTATTGTGATATATCAGTAACTCTTACTCGTTTCGACAATCTCAGCTAATAGATTACCTTTGGGCATGTGAGTGCTGTGCTGTCTGAACATATAAAAAAACAAAAAAGCAATTTATTTCCAACAGGGGTACCCAGTTACAGGAAATGTTAACATAAATAATATACTATCTTCTAAGTGACAGCAAGTAAGTATCTCGTAACAAATGATAAATGAAAAATATACTTAATTACCAAATATTAATACACGTGAAACCCAAAAAAAAAGTATTCAAATAGAATTGACTAACATTATCGTAACGTAACAATACAACACGATTATTATATGTTATTAACAATACATGACATAACAGCGCTCAAAGAGTCAAAATGAATATCACACACCCTACAAATTTTGTTGAAGCTATTGCACATAAAATTTACAGGTGATCGTATCATAACATTTGTTCGCGATGCTTCGCAATAAAATTTCAAACATTGTCGGCCTCCGATTCTAGGTACTAGGAAATTTATATCGTTTAGAAGAACACTACTATCGATATTGTTGTTAATTAATTTATACAAGAATTTTGTACCAAGTATAATTCTTCTTTTTTCCAAAGATATCATTTCAAATCGCGACAACAAAATGTTATGATCGATACCTCTTACAGGATACTGTCCATCGACTTTTAGACATAAATATTTTAGGAACTTTCTCTGTACACTTTCAATTGACTGTTTTTGGTAATCGTAGATTGGGTTCCATATCAAAGAGCCATATTCTAACCTGGATCTGGCATAAGCAAAATACAGCAACTTCAAAGTGGCAATATTTTTAAAGTTTTTACTATTTCTGTAAATGAAGCCAAGCATTCTATTCGCGTCTGCAACCGTATTTTTCATATGTGTGTTGAATGTAAGTTTACTGTCATATGTGATACCAAGGTCTTTCATCTCTAGTACGCGGTTAATTATTTTATTGTCAATTGCGTAACCATATATCAAAGTGCTCGATTTTTTTGTAAATGATATTATGTTACATTTTGTCACATTCAGTTGTAGACGATTATCGTTACACCAAAGTTTGATTGAGTCCAATTCGGACTGTACTCGGTGACAATCTGTAATGTTATCGATTTTATAATATAATTTAAGATCGTTGGCGAATAGTAGGCTAGGAATATTCAAAGAGGTTGCCAAGTCATTAATAAATATTAAAAACAGAAGAGGCCCCAGATTTGAACCTTGTGTCACGCCGGACGTAACTACGTATGAAGCAGATTTAAAAGATTCATTTTCTACAAATTGTTTTCTTTCAACTAGATATGATTTCATCAAAATTAGCAGTTGTCTAGAGAAACTCAATTTTTTAAATTTATTTAAAAGAATGTAATGGTCTATTTGATCGAAAGCCTTTTGAAAATCTAAGTACACAACATCAACTTGCTTTTGTTTGCCCAGATGAGTACACAGATACTGATCTAAACATGCAAGATTTGTTATACTCGTACATGATCTCTGTTGAACGAAACCATGTTGAGTAGGCGAAATAAATCTCCGAACATGAGAGTACATAACATTAATCAAACATATCTCAAAGAGTTTGGAAAAATTGCATGAAATAGAAATAGCTCTATAGTTCCTGATATCGCTAGAGTTTCCTTTCTTTAATATTGGGCAGACTCGAGCTATCTTCCACAACTCTGGGAAAACACAGGTTTTCAAAATTAGGTTGAATATTCCTATTAGAGGTACCGACAGTACTCCAATACAGTCTTTTACTACAAGACTGGAAATACTGTCGATACCTGCTGTGAGTTTGGTTTTTAGTTTTTTTGAGGCAGTAATAATATCATTTTCAGAAATAGCACCTATCTGTAAAATATCTAGATCTAAATTATTAGAGTTTTCTCGAATCATGTTTTCATCAGAAGTCAAGTATACACTTCTAAAATACCTTGCGAATCCGTTGACAATATCCTCAGGCTTGTCATGTACCTCATCGTCATATTTCATTATACCCGGTTTACGGGAGTGACCTTTTTTACTGTGTATGAATGACCAGAATTTCGAACTGTCTGATAAAATATTAGTTTCAACTGTGTTTGTGAATTTATTATATGCTATATCTATTTTATTTTTAACAGTCCTTCTCAGTTCCGAAAATTGATTTTGATAAAAGGCTGTTTTATGTTTCTTATAGTTTTTATGTGCCGTCTCCTTCATTTTTATGTGGCTAATAACATCAGCGTCGAACCACGGGGGAAATTTACGTGTTTTTACTGTTTTTAATGGAACTGTTGGAATAAAAATATTTGTTAATTTATGATATAGTAAGTTACATGCCGAGTTTACATCAGTACTTTCAGTGACGTCACTCCATTCGGTTGTTCTTATCAGTTCATACATGGTTGGGAAGTTTGCCTTACGAAAATTGATTTGCTTATTAGCATCTGTTGCATTAATAGAAAAGTTATTGATATGGGGAGTTATACAATGAAATAGAAAGTACAGGATGGTGAACATCTATGTTAACAAATGGCTGCTCATATTTAGATACGATACAATCTTCACAATTGGTTATTACAAGATCAAGCTTGCGATTATTGATGCTTGTTATTGAATTGTACTGTTGAGAAGCAGTTGCTTGCATAAAGTTGCGAACGCATTGAAATTTAGTGTCGCTAAAGTCTATATCGTACTTAGGAATGTTGAAATCACCAACCAATAGAAAATTTCCATCAGTGATAGGATCGGAACCCTCCAGGAAGTCGAATAGTGTTTCGTAGTGGGAATTAGAGCAACTAGGAGGAATATAAATTACAATGATGCTTAAAGTAAAGCTACCAAGCACTAATTTAGAGCCAACTATATCGACTTCAGGGAGTGCATCTCTTAAAACTGAAAACGAAATTGGTCAAAGCCTATAGCAGTCTCTGGACGCCAACAGGACACCACCCCCTTTGGTGACATCATTGGTTATCAGATCAAGATCGCATCGAAATATGTTATACATTGACGGGAATATTTCCTGATTGAATACATCATCCTGAAGATTTGTCCCTGAGAGGCAGACCATATCATTTCTCCACTAGATGCAGAATTATAAAAGAAACATATGTAACTATGTTGACCAGATGAACCCCTTATGTGTTTGTAATTGTCTTACATATTCTGTGTAATTGTCTTACATATTCTAGGATGGAAAATATTTTCGAGTGAAAAACAGTCGATTTTGGTTGCAGTGAAAGGTGAATATATCTTCCTGGTCATTCTCCAAAAATTCCGGCACTGGTACGCTCAAGAGTTTTATTTGATCCATCTGTGTACTAAAAAATCCTTGCTTGGGTAGTAGTGAGTTCTGTGACACCGTAAATGATACAGGTGCTTGGGAGACATTTGGTCTGATCTCATCTGTAAGAGTGGTGATTCCAAAGCTCCATATGACTTACTGATGCCATTTTATTTATTTGCATATATCACGAAGTGAAGAAAAGTGAGGTCTAAAAGCGTTGTTTTCATAGTTGAGGCATCGACTCAATTGCTCCTGTTATGCTGAAACAAGCCAGCCTTTGTATATTACTTAGTCTTAAGATTACTCTTTTCTGCATTACCTTGGGCTACCTCACCAAAAACGCATATGTTCTAGAAAGCACTATCACAATTTCGTATGTTCAGTATACCATATGTGGCTTGAACCGAGGCTTGAACCCCCATTTTCACCGTTTAGGCGTCTAGTTCCCTATTTTATCTCCCTCGATTGATGTATTTCATCACCTCGACGAATTCAAGTTACCAACCAATGTAATTTCTTCCTTGGGGTGAATTTAATTATTACTGTCTCCTGGGGATACCGAAGTTGTCTTCGCCTAGTTTTCAACAAATTTTGAAATCATCTGCATTCCATCCCTGACTTTTGTGGTGAAATTCCCATGTACTAGGATGACCAAGTCATCAGGGCATCCTAGAACTGTGAAGCCTTGCTGATTAAGTGTTCTTAGTAGCTCCTACATAACAATATCTCATAGCATAAGAGATAGAACTCCCCCTTGCGGAAAACCTCTTACCATCCGAGCCACCACAGTCGTACTTAGCAGTTCAGTAAATATATTATTCTGCACTCCAGCATGAAACCTATCTATCTGGAGCATATATTTTCTTGATTTGTATCAATGGTTATTTTTACTATCGATGAAGATGAGGTTTTGTCAAATTTTTCCTGAATATCCAACCGAACCCCCTCTTCTTCAATCGTTTTCTCTGCCAGTCTTGTATCCTGGTATTATTTCTGTTGATCTGTCTGTTTTATAGGCATGTTTGTCTCGATTAAAGGGTCTGAATCCTTCTATTCGATCCCATGAATACTTATTCAAAAGTTTTTCAATAATCTTCACTCCGAATGAAGCAACACTTGGGACTGAATGCTTTTGCCATCTTATGGTCTAGGCTTCCATGCTTTTGTATGGAAACCATTTTGGTCAGCTGCCACACTTTAAAAATTTAGCCTATAGCTTAGCTCGCTGTACGGAGTAAACATATTCTGCTCACTAGAAGGTCTGATCACTTCTAATGCATTGCTGACCAAATACTGTTTAGTGCCGGTGATTTGTATGATTTGAATAAGTTCACCGTTATTTTATTTTGCAGGTGTAATCAATTTCTTTGCAACCTACTAATCATACCTTATACCTATCCGATAGAAGTTCTCAGTTTTCCTTATTCATATTCAGTTTTCCTTATTCATATAATTATATCAGGTATTTGATCCAATAATTCCTGAGCCTGGCACATTCCGAGGTGCTTTCAATCTCTTCTCCAAGTTCTGTTCTGGCCTAGAGCAATTCTTTGTTCTGTTTTGTTAGATAGTTGTTATAGATCTTTCAATTTATTATCTAATTGTTTGGCCTTGTTAAAGTTTTTCTGACCTGCTTCCTTCTCTATGGTAATAATTGTTCTGAAAAAAGAGTTCCATATATACTTGAATACAAACTGAATCACGGGATAGTGAATTTTTCATGGATCTGCAGGTTTTTTATTAGCTATACCTACTTACTTCACGTATTGCGAGAACATACGTGGCCATAAAAAATAAAAAATTTAATTTACTTAGTATTTGTGGAATTCTGGACTTCCATTGTCTATAAAAATATATCTGAAACAAAAATGTGTAAACTCAGTTTACACTTGAGAACGGTTAGAGATACCCAACTAACCGAAACGTCGTGTATATTGTATAATTTTATTTTTTCACCATTTTCCAACTTATTATTTACTAATCTTATTTCATTTCTTTTTTCAGATACTACTAATTCATTGAATTTAATTTTTCAGCTATTTTCTTTTCTTGCCATTTACTAATCAAATTTCCTTTTCTTTTATTTTTGTTTCTGATATATTTTTATAGACAATGGAAGTCCAGAATTCCACAAATACAGAAGAAACATTGTCGAAACCATTCAAATTAATTTACTTAATTTTTGTCTCATGTTAACCTATTTTCATGAAAACAACTGATCAATTGCAGAAATATATTGAAATTTTCATTTTCATGCTATATGCTCTATGAAATGAAGGATAATAAACAAAACTATATAAAAATTGAAAGTGAAACATGAAAATTTGTTCCGATTATATTTTCAGCTTTTATAAATATTAATGACCCCTAAAAATTATGAAATTTTACGATAATTATAATTCAAATTTATCTGTTCTAATCTACATTGCTTATTGACTTTTCAATAATTCAAAACTTTTACAATTTTCAAGGTTACAAATATGCAATGATGACGATGAAAACCACCCTCGCTATGGTCTTGAGAAAATTCATCGTGAAGACGGAATATAAGACGATAGAGGAGATCAGGTTGAAAATAAACATCGTGTTGAAGCCTTCCGACGGTTACAAAATATCTGTGCTGTTGAGAAAATAAAAAATAGTATATTACACATACGTCGGGGCATACTTTTGTATGTGGGTCGTATACTATTTTTATTGCTCCAGCCGCCGAATTTACGTTCAACAATAAGGTTAATGCTTGAGAAAAGTATTAATATTATCTGTTGTCTCAATTTTATCATAAAAACTAGATTATAGTTATTAATTATAATACAGTTAAATTTTCGTGATGAATTCATGAAGTGTATATATTATATATATATATATATATATATATATATATATATATATATATATATATATATATATATATATATATATATATATATATATATATATAGGTATATATATATATTTTTTTTTTTTTGAGTTATATATTTACTTATTGTTATGCAGCTGTTTTATTTCTTTTGAGAATAATTATATTTTGAAGTTGTGTTTTTATACACAAACCCCGCACGACACTGTATACTTGCTGTACCTTTTACCGGCCCGAAAATCACGTAGCCCGATCGAGCAGGCCATGAAAAGTCGCTCTTTCTGGGGTTAAATGCGGCTAAAAAACCGTACATTCGGCGGATGGAGCAAGGAAAGATTATTTTTTTTAGAATTTGATGTAACCATTGTTCTAATAAAAAAATGGAAACTTCTGCAGATTGATTTATATATACAGGGTGTCCCACCGGGAAAGAACGCGATCTGTATATGGAAAACTACACATAGGAAACTTTTGAAAATTTGAAAGTATACTAATGTTGATAGGGGCAACTCGACTAAAATATTTTCAAGATGGTGGCACTTCCGGTTATACCGGAAGTAGATACCAACTTGCTTATTTTGAATTGGATACCCTATATATTAATACATTTTTAGATTTTACGCAAGATTTCAGGCAGATTTTATGTATTATGTCCTATACCTAAGTCTAAGCGTTTTTGACATATTTAGGTTTTTATGTCAAAAATGACGATTGCAAGCCCTAATATAATTATCAATTGTTCCTATAAGGATTCCCGTATTACTTACTTTGGGGTGGATCCCTTATTGAAAAAGACTTGCTTCAATAGATTTTGTATAGTATTTGGATAACTAATCATACAGGGTGTTCAAGAAATAAGATCTAAAATGAGATTGTGAAAACTGACAAAAATCAATTTTTTCAAATGGAAACCCCCTATTTTTCTTATTTTGTAGTATTTAGTATTTAAAAAGAAGGTAACTTTGTATGAAGTTATCTATACCTAAAATTTGAAGTTTTCGAAATATTGCCAATTTAATATTTTTATATGGCGATTTTGCATTTAATCGTTAAACAATTAGTTCTAGGATAGCCACGATCGTATTTGACATTTCAAATCATCGTAATGGTACTCCGGTTAAATTATACAAACGAAGATTATTTAAACTTATTTATTATTTATGGACAATGTGATAAATTATTTCAAGAACATGTGATACATGTGGGACCCGATATCCTCATAAACAAAAACCATCACCAAATACTGTTAAACGAATTATAGAAACCTTCAAGAATTTTGGATCCGTAAAGGCATGAGTGTACAAAAAGAAACCAGTTGTTAACAATGAAAATATTGAAAAGGCAATTTTGGGATATTTTGGAGCACATCCAACAAAATCATCAAGGCAGATAGCATTAGAATCAGGCTTATCTAAATCGTCAGTTCTAAGAATTTTACGGAAACACAAATATCATCCCTATGCTATCCATATTTTCATTAGTGCAGCATTTAGATGAAAATGATTTAGATAAGCCTTAAAAGTTTGAATAATTTTCGTTTATATAATTTAAACGGGGTGCCATTACGATGATTTGAAATGTCAAATACGATCGTGGCTATACTAGATCTAATTGTTTAACGATTGAATGAAAAATCGCCATATAAAAATATTAAATTGGCAATATTTCGAAAACTTCAAATTTTATGTATAAATAACTTTATACAAAGTTACCTTCTTTTTGAATACTAAATACTACAAAATAAGAAAAATGGGGGGTTTCCATTTGAAAAAATTGTCAGTTTTCCCAATCTCATTTTAGTTCTTTTTTTTCGAACACCCTGTATGATTAGTTATCCAAATACCATACAAAATCTATTGAAGCAAGTCCTATGCAATAAGGAATCCATCCCAAAGTAAGTAATACGGAAATCCTTATAGGAACAATTGATAATTATATTAGGGCTTGCAATCGTCATTTTTGACATAAAAACCTAAATATGTCAAAAACGCTTAGACTTAGGTATAGGACATAATACACAAAACCTGCCTAGAATCTTGCGTGGAATCTAAAAATGTATTAATATATAGGGTATCCAATATAAAATAAGCAAGTTGGTATCTACTTCCGGTATAACCGAAAGTGCCACCATCTTGAAAATATTTTAGTCGAGTTGCCCCTATGAACATTAGTATACTGTCAAATTTTCAAAAGTTTCCTATGTGTAGTTTTTCATAAACAGATCGCGTTCTTTCGCGGTGGGACACCCTGTATATATATATATATATATATATATATATATATATATATATATATATATATATATATATATATATATGTATATATATATATATATATATATATACATATATATATATATATATATATAAGTATATATATATATATATTTATATATATATATATATATATATTTATATATATATGTATATATATCTATATATATATATATATATATATATATATATATATATATATATATATATATATATATATATATATATATATATATATATATATATATATATATATATATTAATATGATTTGGCTATTTTTGTTTTTATTTAATTAATATTATGAATTTAAATTTTGATTGATATGATTCGGTTTATTAATTTAATAATTATCAATCCAATATATGAATAAACTATGTTGAGTGCCTTAAAATTTTGAAACTGATATTTATTTATCTCAATTTGATTCAACTCTATTTTATTCTCAGGGAAGGTTCTCTTTTCTTAAATTGAATCTTTTATTTGAAAACAATAAATTTAAAAAAACACACAATTTTCATAATACAATTCTAATTTAATTAATAACTATAACAATGACTCTCCAACAGACTGGATTATGGTACCTTTTCCACTTTTCAATAATTCCCCTTTAAATTTTGTATTTGCAAATATTACTATTCAAAATGTCAAATTGGCCAATTTATATATATATATATAGATATATATATATATATATATATATATATATATATATAGATATATATATATATATATATATATATATATATATATATCTACTCACTGTTTATTTGCACTAATTATCTTGCTTCCAATTGACACTTGTTCTTTTCTATCTGTGATCGATGTTCTGTATGGAAGATATCGTTGATATCTTCTTTATCGTCTTGATGATGTAATCCAAAAATGGCTGCTTCAGATGGATATTTTTATATACATACAACGATGTATATTAACACTGATATTGATCATATAGATATATCAATATTTTGAACTCACTTCCAGGTAATTTAATGACTCTTACTTGCACTTTTAACAATTAATTTCTACTTATACACTTTTCAGCTTATTTTCAATTCTAACAAACTAATATGGTTATTCAATAACAAATGAATATCAGATGAACACGAACGATGTCTACACGTTGAATGCAATCTAGGAACTCAAGTCGGAAGTCAACTCTACTTCCTTTTATAAACTCTTTTATTTTTCAAAAATCAAATCGCCTGGTATTATTATTCTTAAATATTCTGGTTTCCTTTTTGTGATTTTTAATCATATTTTAAATATTATAATAACAGGTACTGTAAATATTTTCATATCACTCAATTTAATTAAATATACAATAATTTTGGAAATTGATTTTTTTAATAATAACAGTTTCTTTATAATAATTTAAAATTTTTTAAACTCAATATTTCAACTTGATTATTTTGAAGAATTAAATGACATTTGTTCATATTTTTAATAAATTTGGAATAAAAACATATTTCTCGAGTGAAATAATTTAGTTAATCTCAACTACATAATATTCTGATCATTTTGTATTAAAAATTTCAATATTCTATCCATTAATTCAGTTATTATTGATTCTTGAAAAATTTGACATATCTATGTAACTAATTTCATATTCTAACTTGAAATTCCTCTTTATTATATTATTCTTAAGCAATTTTCTATTTGAAACAATTAATTAAATTCTTCTAATACCTTTATACATGATTGACTATATTCAATGACTTGAAATTAACTTATTATACGATATTCAAATTTAGTCAATTCTATGATACATAGTATTTCCAGAATTATATGTATTCTACATTAATTAAGTCTGTTATCTTGAATTAATCTATTCTAATTAATTTTTTCAAAAGTTCTATTACTTGTATTTTCATATATATTTGATATTTAATGAAATTCTTTCGAATTACTTGAGATCTCTTTCCAACGATTAATGATATTTTATGTTTTTGACATTCTATAAGGATTTCTCATATATTATTGATTTTAAAAGTTGATCTCGAACACTTATAATTAATACCTTCACATTAATCTTCCTTGCAAATCAGTTTTACTTCTTTAAATTCACATTAATTAAAATTTCTATAACATCATTACATTAATTAACAATTCACATACTTATTCCTTTTCATATGTTCAAATTTTATCATTGATTAGATATACATATATTTTATAACCATCTATCATTTACTAATATCTGTTTAAGTTTATTGAAGTTTTCCTTTCTCTGATCAATTCTTTTTCACATAGTACCATATATTTCTATAATAATATTGCAAATAAACAAACCATATCAATATATATATATATATATATATATATATATATATATATATATATATATATATATATATATATATATATATATATATATATATCGATGGCTTAGTGGTAATACCACGTATCATCAAATTTGGCGAAATCATGATTCTTAATTATTTCTGTCAGTTATCCAGTTTGACAACGTTGCGTGAAAGCTCGTGACGTTTGGACCAATGAAAATCTTTTATTTTAGCGTCATTATAAGACCACTATCATCCAGTAAATTCAATACCAGGTATCAACATATTTTATAGGTTAACAAAGTATTTGAATGGTCGCTGTGCATGTGGTGTGACATTTTCGGTGATTTTTTGCAATTTAAACTAAAAGGGTAAGTTAATTTCAAAATAAAATAGTTTGTTTCTTAATAAAATACATTCTAAAATAGTTTTTTCAGCACATTTTTATTAAATAAGGCCTATTATTCTTGAAACGGATGTTACGTGATATTGCTATTATGATTTTTTCTTTTCAAATAAGGCTGACCCGTGTACTCTATGTTGGATAATATGTTTTTACTGACTGTTACGTGTTATTTAATAAATTTAAAAACAAACTGGACAATACATGTCGTTATTATTTACTATTACTATACTAAAGTTTTTTGTTTCAGAAAATGAATAACTTCCCAATTTCACGTCATCTTTGTGGTAATATCAGAAGCAAGAACATGTTAGAAATGGCTTTAAATTATCCATTAATTATTACTGAGGAAACTTTGCCGATTATTGAAGATAGGTGTATTGAGGCACATTTAGATCCAGATATTAATAACGAGAACAATGAAATCCAAATAAATAATGAAAACCAAACCAAAAAAGGCACCACCTATATATCTAATGTCAATTTTGAAAAAGATAATTTGTTAGAAGATGTAACAAATATTACAGAAATTAGAATATTGGAACAAACAGTCATGGCAAATGGCGCAAATTTAGAAAATAACCATGAATCAGAGATTGACGACAATCTTGATGATCCTGATTATGAAGAAACCAACGAAACATTAGACTCAGAAGATGGGTTGGATAAGGCTGCAGCAGAAGAAGGAAGAAAGCGAAGAAAAAAACCGGCGAATGCCGAATGGGATAGAGAAAAAACAAGATTGAAAAGGATGAGGGGAGAAGAGTATTTAGGTTACACAAGAACCAAGGATGGCAAAGTATTTCACAATCAAATGAGACAGCCGAAGATTATGGGACCTTCTTGTACTTCATCGAAGTGTGTTAAATACAAAACCAGGTTCTGCAATACTATAAACATGGAGACAAGACAAGTAATTTTTAACAAATTTTGGAAAGAATTAGAATGGGACCAGAAAAAAACCTATGTAACAAGTTTAATGAAGAAAAAGAGTACTGCTAGAAAATTTGTAGCAGGGGAATCAAGAAGGTCATTCACGTATGAATATTTTTTGAGGATTGAAAATGAAGTTAAGCAGGTATGTAAAAAAATGTTCCTATCAACGTTGGGACTAAAAGAATGGATGGTATCACACTGGTGTTTGGAAAACATTCATGGTATGCACAGCCCCCGAGTTGTTGTTAATACTACTAGGAAACTTGATCGGCCACAACCAAGATCTATTCAAATTGCTGAGGAACAAAAATTATTCTTAAGATCATTTTTTGATAAATTACCGAAACAGAGCTCACATTACTGTAGAAAGGATAGTGATAAGCTATACCTAGAAGGAGATTTCTGTTCAAAAATGGATGTGTTTAGGCTCTACAAAAAACATTGTGACGAAAACAACCAACAAGCCCTGAGTGTGTTCACATTTTGGTCAATTTTTGAAGAAACGAACTTGTCTTTATTCAGCCCAAAAAAAGACCAGTGTAATATTTGCGTGTCTTATAGTGCTGGCAATGTGGCTGATGAGGAATATACAAGACATATTGAGTTAAAAGATGCAGCTCGATTGGAAAAAAGTGAAGATAGGAGAAAAGCCGAGATAGGCGACCAATACACTTTTGTCATGGATGTACAAGCAGTTAAACTATGTCCAGTTAATAATGCTAACAAGTTCTAATTTAAGACGAAACTTAAGTTGCATAATTTCACCATTTATAACTTGGCCAGTCACCAATGTACAAACTACTGGTGGAACGAATCAGAAGCAGATCTTGTCTCATCTGTTTTTACCACTATTATAATAAGCCATTTAGAAAAATATTGTACTGAAGATAAACCCACTGTTTTATGGAGTGACGGTTGCCCTTACCAAAACCGCAACGTGGTTCTGGCTAATGCTCTATTAAACTATGCTGCAAAATATAAAAAACAAGTGATCCAAAAGTAATTAGAATTGGGGCACACTCAAATGGAGTGTGACTCGGTTCACAGCGTTATTGAAAGAAAGCTCAAAAATAGAGACATTTTCTCACCATATGATTATGTGAATATAACAAAAAATGCTAGACTTAAACCTTTCCCATATGACGCCGAGTACCTTGAATATCCATTTTTTTAAAAATATGATAACCCAAACTTGATGAGATACATGAGCATTCGGCCTGGACGTGGAACAAGAGATCCAACAGTAACTGAGCTTCGAGTAATCCATTATGGGATAGATGGCAAAATTAAATATAAACTAAACTTTTCCCACGATTTGAAAAATTTGCCTCAAAGATACAAGGAAATTAGTGTTAATGTATTACCCCAAAACTTGTTCCAGAGAAGAATCAAAATATCAAAATTAAAGTTTGATCATCTACAAGATATCAAAACGACCTTACCAAGAGAATTTCACCACTATTATGAAAATTTGCCTTTTCAGTGATTTTAAATTTTTTATATTTTTTTAGAAATAGGTTTTTGTACAATTACTTGCAATAGTGACTTTTATTTCATTTAATGAGTTAGTTTGTTGATTATAATGATATTTTCTATTTTATCCACAATGTTTCATTGTTAAGAATAAAATGTATTAACCCGTATCATCACAATTTTTTTTTGCAACAACTCGTATCACACCTAATAATGACAAATATATTTTTTTCACGCTATCTAGCATAACAATTTGATATGTACCTAAAAACATTAACTATTTGCAGAAAATAACACTGTCATACTCAAAACCGGACCACATATACATTTTTATCATTTCCTGAAAACTTGGAAAAATGTTAATACGTGTTATTGCCACTTAGCCATCGATATATATATATATATATATATATATATATATATATATATATATATATATATATATATATATATATATATATATATATATATATATATATATATATATATATATATATATTTATATATATAACAATATATATATATAATATATATATATATTATATATATATATATATATATATATATATATATATATATATATACACATTGTGAGGTTTCTACAATAAGATCCAGATTCCACTAAAAGGACTACTGGAATTTAGCTTACTGGATGGTAGCTATTCGGTACAGCTATTATCTAACAAACTCTTTAATTGTGACTTTTACTTCTATGGTGTTACTTTAAGGTTAAGGGAGAACGCCAGAATGCTTTCCTTATACTACTAGAATCTCTCAATGAAAAACAGATGTTCTATCTGCATAAGCTATATTGTGCTTATAAATACTGAATACTAAACTCATCTTATACTACTAGTCAGTGGCGTAGATAGCTTTTTGCGATGGGGGGGGGATATGACTTAGTATGAAATTTTCCACTAAAGTTTTATTTTTGCTGATAAATAATCTTTCATGTAGTACAAAATAAGTAGAAAAATTAAATTGAATAGTAAAGTTGAAATGAATTGAATTGAAAAAAATTAATTGAAAATTAGTAAAAAATTATATCAAATTGGATTTTTACATCTTTGAAAACTTTTTTGGGAAAATAAGAGCAGAAAATCGAGGTTTCGCCGTTATTGACATTCATTTGTAGCCCAGTCAATAAAGGTTTTGATGGGAAAAAAATTAGCGTATAGCTGAATTTTTTTCCATTGATAAACCACTACCAGAGGATCATTTTCACAAAAATCCCCTTGGAGCTTCATCCTTATCCCCTCTTAAAGAATGAAAATGTCAATAACTGCGGAAAGCCCTAAATCTACGATACTAATAATCGGATCAAGTTGAATGCATTTTCTTCATATTTTTGCGTATAGGCTTTTTGGATATCATATTACAGAAAAAAACCTTAAATGAAAATGGTGAATCATTTAATTGTGAATTTATTGGTGTGAAGGTTTCCTTATTCCCGCGCGGGCTGGCACAGTAGAGGGGAGGATGCACCAATTTTTAGCTGCCATTACGGGGGGCTGACTATTTCGTTGATTAGTCGTAGTGTATTAAAATATACGAAATATGAAGTCATATATTGCTTATGCTAATTTTGGTTCGGAGGCAAGGAATTCCCTAATCATTTTATTTGATTTAAGTTCCATTATCCACCACATATGGATCTGCCGTGTCTAATTATGGCAAAATCGGCAGCTGTTTACCACGAGGATCTAATCTATATTCTTTGGAAGAAATCGGCGAGTTTGAACATGACAACCCATTACAATTCTCACACATTGCAGAACAAACTATGTTAACTTTCCTGCACCCACAATATCTTCCACATCCTTGTTTGCAAGCACAAGACAGTTGATGCAAAATATCATCTGGAGCAAATGGTTTTGACGTTGTAACTGGTTTCAGTGTTTTTTTCAATCTTCCATTGTTTTCTAGAGTTTCCATTTTCCATCGCCACTCTGTTTCGGGAAGTTTATTCTGTAACCAACTCTGTACTTGTAAAAGAACTCTAAGTAAATGTTGATGGCACGCTTCGAAGGTTGGTGGCAGTTTTGCCAGGTCAAAGTGACATCTTAGTGTACTCTTCTTTATCAAAGTTGTAAATCTGTTATATCGGGCATTGTTCAAAGTTGAATCTTTTTTCAAACCACATGAATGCAGTATATTTCTCTTCTGCAGGCATCAATACCTCATACCTCTTCAGATGTGTGAATAACTCAGTCAAGTCTTAAGTGTCAGGTAACTCAATCTATTCTATTGCTTTTAATTTACCTATGCCAAAAAATAAGAGGTGATATCACAACCTGTTAGTGCATGTGCAAATAGTAGAAGTTTTTGTGAACTCTGGTGCTAGTTAATAGAAGCTTCCATCTTGTTAATGGTTGTTGATTATTTAGCACCCCCTTTCACTTTTAAAAAATTTATATTTTTCTGTTCAGGAGCCAGCGCAATTGAAAATGTTATTAGATATGTATCTGAGCCCACAACTACAACAATATAAGTAGTGTTAATTCGGTTTATAGCTGTCATGCAATATCTACAGCGGCATATTTTTCTTCTGTTATTACCCTCGGACCATGAGTTTAAAGTTCTGACACCAGAGCAAGCAGCAAGTTCTCTTCACTATTCTTATTCCCCAAAAAGTCCTTTCTTGCTGTAACACAAACAGCGTTTCTCCCGAACGCGATAGCGCAAGATGAATGGCTTGATACCCTTCAGTTCAGCTCTTCATTCTTGGTAGTAGGCTCTTCTGGATATCTGTCAAAATCAATTATAATATTTTTCTAGATTTCATGTTTTCGGGCCTTTATTGACTGGGCTATTATGACTTCGTCACCTATGATTCCAATGTCATGATGAATTTCCAGAGCAGCCAAACCATTCAATAACAAAAAATAAGATAACCATGAGTTTTTAATTTGCAATTAATTTCATATAGTCAGAAGGGTCATTACAAACTCACTTCTTTTATCGTGCTCCTTTGAATCGTTTTTATTCTCTTCAAACGTCGATACCGGCAACGTAGCGGATATTGATATTAGGCAAAAAAAAATAATTTAATGACTTTTTAGGCCTAATATCGCCTCTACGAATTTAATATTTTTTCCACACTTTCAACTCAACGAGAACAGCAGGTGTGGCAGTAAGAAATTTTTGATTAAACTCGTCAGTTTTGATGAATTTATCAGCTGCTTTATCAATTTCGTATAAATCATTCTTGAAAAGTACCGAAAATCCTTCTAATATATTGTCATGATTAGTAATTCTTCTTTTTTCTGAGTCTCATGGGGGGGGATTGATCCCCTTGATCCCCCCCCTATCTACGCCACTGCTACTAGTAACTCCAGCAATTTATTGGCTTCACCCAATGTTGACTCCGAGTATTGATATAAATATTGCACACGTTAGCGATGTTAATGATAGGCGCTCAATTGTTGGAGATATTTGTGCGTGCTTATGCAAACTTAGAAATAGCCTACACATAGTCATCGTAGCAATTTACATTTCTCCGAATCCAAAAATTGGACGAGAATATATGATATATTCTTATTTCAGGTACCATAAACCTATAGTTTCAATGATAGGAATTCGTGAATACATGTATTGTAAGATAATGAAAATATTTTAAACGATATTAACTTCTCATTTATCCAATATAAAAAAATTGTTTTCTTATCGGTCACCACGCTCAAAAAGTGTAACTTGGAGTAATATCAAAGAAAAAATAAAAAAATACTGCTTACATAAAAAGTAAATGAACAATTATAATTGCATCAGTTGATAAAAAATGCTATGCATTAGCTTTACCGCGGCAGTCCCCGAGTGCCACACGTTTTTTTTTTCAATCAGAATATATCATGAGTCTGTCAGACATCTTGATATATCGAAAATAAACAGGTCCCATGGTCTCAACACAAAATTAATTCTTTTTAGAAATGAATAATTTTCGATAACGCAGGACAAAATTAGTATTTTATATTTGGTAGTTTATTTTGATTTCATAGTATTAGTGAATATTTGTTAGATTCAATAATAGTATTTATATATTTTTATAATAAACCACAGTTTCATCATGCTAAAATATATCTGGTAATCGTAGATATAACATATATATATTCATATATATATATATATATATATATATATATATATATATATATATATATATATATATATATATATATATATATATATATATATATCGGGTAGCGCGAAAGTCTGGCAACAAGGTATTTTCTGGAAAAGATTGAATGTATAATTATCAAATTTCAGGGTTATATACAGGATTGTATTTTTCGTTTTTCAGAGGTCCTGTCAAACTTGAGTGACGTCAGCATTCAGTGTACCGCCACCATCTTGAATTTTTTTAAGTAGCAGCGTAGGTCGAGTGATATATCGTAGAAAAGCTGATTCCGTCCTCTTTTCAAAAATACAGAATACGTACCACATTACTAAAAAATAAGAGAAACTATTTTCAAAGACATACAATATATAATTTTATAATTAATACTAACTCACAAAAATATTAATAGTTTCCTTATAATAGGAGGTCAAAATGTTGGCCACCCTTGTCTTAGCAATAATACAATCTGTATTTGAAGCTTCAAATAAAATTTTTTAACATTTATGGGGAAATTGTTTGCATCTCAAGACATTTGAGAGTTTTTGAATCAGTTATGTCTGTTATAAAGTAGATTCAAGTCGTTAGATCTTGCCGGTCACTTAATTAGACTTCTTTAAACAATCCATCTCTGAGTAAAATTTGATGATTATACGTTTAATCGTCTCAAAAAAAAACCTTGTTGTCAGACTTTCTCGCTACCTTGTATATATACGTATATATATATATATATATATATATATATATATATATATATATATATATATATATATATATATATATATATATATATATATATATATATATATATATATATATATATATATATATATATATATATATATATATATATATATATATATGTCAATGAACTCATTTAACATTAACCAATATTTGACATTTTCGATCTATGTATAGTTATTACATAAGATTTAAGCATTTAATATTCATTAACATTTATATTCTCATATACCTTAAAAAATGCACGCCTCTGGTAACTCAAACGGTCGGCTGGGGAAAATAATAACAAACTGTGCCACGTTGCAGCAAGTTGGAATTATCAGGTTCTTTGACTCTTCTTTCTTTGTCTTGCATATAGGCAAAAATTGATGCAAAACAAATGCACATTGTGAATGAATGGTTATGTCTATCCGTTGTAAGGTCTTTGGTCTTTACATATTGGCTATATACGAGTGAGTTGCAGAAATGATGTTATTATTGCTAATATATTCATTCCTCAGTTCATTCGGTAGGAATTTTCAATAGATACCTACTCGCAAATGAATCGCTTGTATGGGGTTTCATCCATTCAATCGATTGTAATATAGTAACCTTTTATTAGTCGATCAATTATGAATTTAATATATATAAGGTTGAATAAGTATAATGAGGGTTATCGATGAACTTTATGGAAATAATTTTTAATACAAAAGAAACAAATTTATTTTTTCTGATTTTCAGTTTATTTTTACGAGAATACAACCAGAAACAGTCGTCGAAACCAGTCATATTCTTGTAGAATTAAAGCAAAAATCGAGCAAATAGTTTCTAGATGGAAAAACTGTATGACAGCAGCTGTCAGCAGTTTTTTCGAGTTTACCCGCGGCAAAACTTGACAGTTGTTGTCACCAAAAATTACAATACCTTTGAAAAAAAAAATTATGATCTCCTAGGACACCAGAAGACGACGCTAATCAATTTTTGTAATTTTATTGTCAATTTTTACCCCGAGGCGAATACTGGTCCGATTTTAAAAATTTTAACGGATATCGATAAAACACATATGATTTCATAAGAAAAGTGTTTGTTTTTTGTCCATAGACATGTGGTGCTATCTATAAATCTCAAACCTAAACGGATTTTTACAATAATGAAATAAAATGATAGCATTTAATGGGTAGTTTTTTAATTTATATAATACATTCAAAAAATTTTGACGACATGCACATGCGCCGACGGGTTTTATCATTCCTAGTGCTACGCAGTAGGGTGTCCGGATTTTATTGTGATATTGTTTTAAAACAGCTAGTCAGCTTATGTAGTGACAATGAGTCGGTTTGGAAGTGATTTTTTGACTAATATTGATCAGGCGATTGCGAAAAGTATTCCGCACAATACCGTTAAAACCCATACGTCAATATGGAAGAAGTTTTTGGAATTACCTGTTTTCCTATAAAAAATGCATGCAGAATAATCTGTTACTCATGAAATATTCTACGCAAATACCATTCAGGCATCTAATTTTTCCTGTGAAAAAAATCAAAATGCAAATCAATACTTTTTAACAAATGCTTCTTGTTGAAATTTTACTCAGCAACGCGTTTTTTCGATTTTTTTCGGAAAAACTAGATGCCCCTATGATATTACTTACGAATAAATATTCTATATCTACCTATATGTCAATTAGCGATCATAGGTTATTCATAAGAACTGCTCTACCAACTTATATTCTGCTTATACCTAAACCACCAATAGTAGGTACTAATTTTCTTCAATGTAAATTTTTTCATAAGAGCTAAGAATCATAATTTAGGTTTTTTCTCATTTGTACAATTTATAAATGACCGAGTTCTACAAACTCGCCCACTCAATTCAGATCATGACTCATCATGTCAAATGCGATGATTGTGATGGTAATGATATTCACTTCATACAAATTTATATGGATATATAGCTACATGCAGAGCGCACTATATTTGAAATAAAGAAACTATATTTTCTTTACATCTCCCCTCCTTCAGGGTGAGAATTGCTAAGGCGATTCTCATCAAAACTTTTTTCATTCTTCTTCATCTGCGCATTCCTGTGTTTCTGATGCTGGAATAAGTTTCGTAACATGAAATAAATTTGTATCAATTTTTCTATCACTTATTTTTATCTTGTATAATGTGTCCGAAACTTTTTCTATTATATGAAATGGTCCAATCCTTAAATTATCTAGTTTTTTCTTGTTTAGTTTGTTTCCGTTTTCAATATATATTAAATCTCCTATATTAAACTCGTAATGTTTTCTGTTTTTATCGAACAAATTTTTATGTGTGAGATTTTATTGTCCGTTCCAATGCTGTTTTTCTGTCTCTAATCCAACTCTCTCTATTTATCTCTTTCCGTAATTCTTGAGGTAGGGTGCTAGTGTTTTTACCCTCTAATAAATACGCCGGTGCAAAGCCTGTTACCGAATGTTCAGTTTCATTGTACTTCTTTAAACACTCTCTTGCAATTGACGTCCACGCTTTCTTCTCTCTTTTCTCATTTAACTTGCATCTCATTTTATTTATTAATGTTTGATTAAGTCTCTCATTCAAACCATTTGAGAACGGAGTTTTAACAGCTGTAAAAACAAGTCTAACATCATTTCCCTCCAAGAAATCTTTAAATTCCTTTGAGTTTATTCCTGGATATTGATCCGTTAAAATCATATCGATTTTTTCTGTTTCCAACACCATTTTTACTAGTTTAATGAAATCTGTAGCATTTTGCGTTTTTGATGTCAGAATAAACGCATATCGGGTGAAATGATCGACTAGTAGATGAAGGTATTTCTTAGTTGATCTCTGTCCTCCAAAGCCTCCTATCGTGTCTATCGACATTATTTGGAACGGTTTATTTGCTGGTCCCAGGTGGGACATTAGTCCATATTTATCTTGGCCCCTAGATTTATTTTTTATGCAGATTTCACAATTTCTACATATCTTCTTTATATTAGCTGTAAGGTTTTTAGCTGTATAGTAAGGACATACTTTATAAATCATCTGTCTAATTCCAATATGACACCACTCAGAGTGTATCTCTTTGATCATTTTAATACTTAATTTTTCAGATATAATAATCTTCTCTTTATTTCTAATTTTCTTGTAAAATACTTTGTCGTGCACTATTAATTTTGTTTTCATACTCTGTAAAGTGCTATTATTTTCCTGGTCCGATCTTATTTCATCTATTTGTACTAAATTTATTATTTTCAAAATATCTTCTGTATTATCATTAGATTCAATTACTGGGTTTCGGCTTAAGCAATCAGCCTCTGCATTATCTTTTCCTGGAACGTAATGTATTTGAAAATCATATTGAGATAGGTAGTAGGTCAATTCACCTAGCTCTTCATCTACTCTGGCTTTTATATTCATGTTTTCGAGGGGTTTGTGATCAAAATATACATCAAAATGTCTCCCAATTAGCCAGTGCTGCCAGTACTTAACTGCTTCTTTAATAGCTAAGCATTCAAGATATATAGCTTTTTTTCTCTTCTGACTTTGATTCAATTTTTTTGAAAAATATGCCACTGGTCTATCTTTTCCATCAGATTGTTTCTGTTTTAGTATTGCACCAATGCCTTCTATTGATGCATCTGTGAAAATTTTAATTGGCAGGTCCTTATCAAAGATTTCCAGTACTGGTTGAGAGCATAATAGATTTTTTATTTCTTTAAACGACTTCTCACATTCTTCTGACCATATGAACTTCACGTTTTTTCTTAATAATGTATGTAATGGATCTAAGATTATGGAACTTCTAGGTATGTATTCATGATAAAAGTTTACTTTGCCCAGGAATTGTCTGATATTTTTCTGTATTCTGGGCGTTGGAAAATTTCTGATTGATATTAAAATTATCTTTAATAGGTCTTACTGTATTATTTTCAATTATATGTCCGAGAATTTTGCTGTTTTTTGATGCAAATTTACACTTTTTGAATTTCAACAACCTAAATCCTTCATTGATTATTGCCTCCAATACTTTCTCTATATGCTTTATATGTTCTTCAAATGTTCTTGAAAAAATTAATATATCATCAATATATTTTTCTGAGAATTCTTTGAGGTCATGTTTTCTCAAAATGTTTGATAAAATTCTCTGAAAAATTGCTGGTGAGGTCTTCAGTCCGAAAGGTAAGCACGTCCACTGAAAGTGTCCATCTTGTGTAATAAATCCTGTTTTTTTTCTGTCTTCTATACGCAATGGAATGGACCAAAAAGCGGAATTTATATCTAATGTAGTGAAATATTGGCAGTTTCTCGTTTTTATGATTAGATCGTCTATCAGAGGAAATGGTTGAGCTTGTGGTATTATTATCTTGTTTGAATCTCTAAAATCTATGCAAATACGAGATTTCTTTACTTCATCTCTCTTAAAAGCTAACGTTACTGGTGCAGCAAAAGGACTATACGATTCTTCAATCAAATTTCCTTCTAATAATTTTGCCACTTGCGTTTCAATTTCTTTTTTATCTTCCACTGAACATCTGTATGGTCTTTTACTACAGTACTTATCCAGTATCAGGTCTAATCTTGCTTCGTAATTCTTCACTGTACCAATATCATATTTGTCTCTTGCAAGAACGCCTTTGTACTTCTCAATTAATTGTTCTATTTTAGTTTTCTTCCAATTATTTTAGACTGATCTGAAATTCGTCTATCTCTATATGTTCATTAAAATTGACTGAACATTGTTCAATTATATTATCTCTGGTGATTATCCCAGTTATTTCTTTTATCTTCGGGTTTTCTACCTGTTTTATTTTCAAGTTTTCATCTTGGATTAATTTGAACTTCTTTATCATATCTAATCCTATAATAAATTCTTCGAAATCATCTTTCTCTACAATGAACACATCTACATACTGCTCTTCATCAAAAATTTTTATCTTTATGGTTATCAACCCATTTGTGTTTGTCACACCATTGACTGTCCTTAGAAATATTTTATTCATATCTTCCGACTTCTTTTTTATTTTAACTAATCTAGAATTAATCAGAGATACTTGGGAACCTGGATCATATGTTCCGTTTACCTTTAACTTATTTTCTAATAGTATTGTCAATTTAATCAATGGTGTGATAATTCGTTTTTTTGTTCATTATTCAAATCTACTTCTAACACTGAGTTGCTTCCAATGATTGTAGTTTCGTTTTTGTGTTTTTCAAACCAGCATGAATCCTCCGGATGATACCTGGTACCCTTATTCAATTGTTCACAATTTTTGCATTGTTTCTTTTCTTCAAATTTCTTTCTACTATTACGTTTTTCCTCTTTCTTTCTCATGAAACTATTTTTACTCACAAAACTTTCACATTTTTTTATTTCATGTAGAAGTCCAGTAGAGTTTTCACGTTCTTCTCTATCTATTTTTTTCTGATAAATTCTGGTAATCTTGCTACTATAAGCATTATAAGAGTCTGAACACTAATATCCTTATCCATGTCTAGCAATAGTTTCTCTTTTCTCATAGCGTAATCTATCAATGAACCTTCTTTATATCTATAAGCTATAGCATATATTCCTAAACTCCATCCTTCATCTGAAAAAGCTTCCAAAAATTTTTCTTTCCATTCAACTTCAACTTTACACTGAGACGCCACTGTCAACGTTGTTAAAGTTGCTGAGTACCAATCTAGACACGATTTTTCAAGAAACAATCTCAATATCTCAATCTTAGTAGTATCTTCAGTGATTTCAAATCTTGAGCATTCTTTCTCAAATATCTCCATCCATTGTTTAGCATTTGCATGTTTGGATGTAAATTTTTCGATCATAAACCTTTCTGCTACATTTTTCAAATTCAAATGACTTTCTTTTGGTATGTGTTTCATTGATTCATCAGTTTTTTTAACATGTTCTAAATAAATATCATTAAACATTACGTTACCCTCTTCATCAAAATACATCTTTTCTAACTCTCCTGTTAATGTAATCCAGACTGTCCTTTCTTCGCCTCTTAAACTAAAACTTTTTTTTACTCTTTTAAATACCTCTGTCTTCATTAATTCTACGTATTCACTAGTTAACATCATATCTTGTGGTAATACATATTCTTTATCTTCTTCTGTTCTAATCGATTTTATTGCGATTACATTTGTTTTCTTATCTTTTGGTGATGCTACCACTTTCAATGTAAATTGCAATCTTCTCGCCATTGTCATAAACAAAAATTGTCGTTTTATAAGACAATTATTATAGATAGATGATATATAATAAACCGAAATTTATTTCTCTGTAAACAAAGGTTAAATTTTATCCACTAATTACAACGACTATTTACACTATACAATCTTACCTGTGAACAAAGAAACGACAATTTGAGTCTATTAATATCACTTCCTTATGCACAGTTATTAATCTACTTAATATTAATAGATATGTCAAGTTTGGCAATGATGTATCAATTGCAGTTGAAGTTTAGCGATCTCATACAAATTTATATGGATATATAGCTACATGCAGAGCGCACTATATTTGAAATAAAGAAACTATATTTTCTTTACATATATATATATATATATATATATATATATATATATATATATATATATATATATATTAAAATATATATAAATATATTATATATATATATAAATTTATTATTATATTTAATATATATATATATATATATATATATATATATATATATATATATATATATATATATATATATATATATATATATATATATATATATATATATATATAACCCACCCAAATGGCCTGGGTTCCACCTAATTGTTTTGATTGGGAGCTACTCGATTTACCATTGCCCTAAATACCAGTATATTTGGCTTTTAAATATCTGAAAGTCCCCCCGCCCAAAAGTCGGGCCTGGATCCGCGCCTGAATACCTATATAAAACATTCCATTGAGACCTTCCACAGGTATAGATAATTTTTAGCCAGGCAGTCTTAAACGTTGAAAACAACTAATATAAATGAAGTTGGCCATGGAGCCAGTGTCCAGCAGAACACGAATTGATTGGTTAGAGATTAAGGGCGAAACTGAAGATTGATTAAAAGATGAAATTTTATTTGGCGATTGATTAAAATGTAAAGTGGTGTGAAGAGGCCATTTGCAAGTTTTACATTTATAAGAAGAACTACAATTTCTTTTGGAATGAGGTGAAATCAAACAGTTAACACATAAATTTTGCCGCTTGATTAAATAAAAGCGTTATTGTGGCGTTTTTGCCAGAAATGTTTGATATCTATATATAGGATGCAAGCAAGAGCACAAAAGGCATTTTGTACTTTGGTTCGTTTGAACGAGTTGCGAGTTGGCATTAATAAAGCTAGACGTACCTAGCTGGTTTTCTGTGAGAAACTTGAGAAGATTTTTGCCGAATCTTTTCGGTTGCGACGAGAGAAAAAGAATAACCAAGTTGAACCGATTCTATCGCGGTACACTTAGACGAGCGGCGTACCCCCAAAATTATGACACCTACCCATAACTTTTTGGTAACCGACAATTGTTGGTACCAAAATGTTTGTTGCAAAAATAGGCACAACTTTTCTCAATAAAATATTTCGATTGGAGTGGGGGAACATTGTGTTTTTTGAGAAAAACTGGTTTTTTTTTCGAAAGTAATACGCGCGCGGATTACGATTCAACTCGCTGTCAATTTTTTCCACTTTTATATATTGAAATGAAACTTTTACGGTTTGATTGTGATATTAAGCACTTTTAAAATATGTTAAGATTGATAACCAAAGTTGACCTGTTTTGATGTTACGTAACTATATATAATTATTTAACGAATAATCGGGTTTTTATCTTCGTCGAATAAAAGAGTCGAGGAAATTTTCAAAATGAAGCTTACAATTAATAATTATATATAGTTACGTAACATCAAAACAGGACAACTTTGGTTATCAGTCTAAACATTTTTTGAAAGTGCCCAATATCACGATCAAACCGTAAAAGTTTCATTTCAATATATAATAGTGGAAAAAATTGACAGCGAGTTGAATCGTAATCCGCGCGCGTATTACTTTCGAAAAAGAACCAGTTTTTCTCAAAAAACACAATGTTCCCCTACTCCAATCGAAATATTTTATGAGGAAGAGTTGTGCTTATTTTTGCAACAAACATTTTGGTACCAAAATTTGTCGGTTACCAAAAAGTTATGGGTTCTTCATTAACGAGAGGTCTTTTTTGGGGTACGCCGCTCGCCTGTCTTTCTAGAAATGAGACTAATTGTCTATAGGTAGAAATGTCGTGACTTATGCTATTTTATTAGGTTTCTTCTCATTTTTACAATTTATAAATGACCGAGTTCTACAAACTCGCCCACTCAATTCAGCTCATGACTCATCATGTCAAATGCGATGATTGTGATGATATTCAATTCATGAATTCAATACATATATAAAATGACATAGTAACATTGTATTTATTTTTAACTTCACTTTTTTGGAAATAACTAAAAATTTGAGTTAGACAACTGACTTAATTTTACAGTTCATATTCCGCCACGGATTTTGTCAGAACGTTTGGGGGATTCGATGAAAAAAGTTTTTATATAGGTAGTGAAATAGACACAAATTTAGAGATAAAATATATATAATATATATATATATATATATATATATATATATATATATATATATATATATATATATATATATATATATATTAGTTATTTATGTACCAAGTGCGTTATATAGATAGTAACGCACTTGGTGCATACAAGATTTTATTTTTCACGAAAAAATTATTTTTTTTTAATAAAAAATTTTAAAATTGTTGCAACTAAATAATGGGACAGTATGGAGTAACTGTCAAATGATAGTTCCTTTTGTGTATTTATGTATTATTATATATTGTATTAATTAGACTAACTTTAATGAATTGAATTCAAACATATCAATTGCGACCATTAGTCATTATCATTTAATTTAATTCGGTTTGAGTTTTGAGCGATAACAAAAGCATTAAGTACACTTGTTTGTTATTTTTCAGCAATGGTGCAGATTGTAGATTCTCTCATTTCCAGGTAATTACACACATTTATCTTATTTCTTTTTCTTGTCTGACTGCTGAAGAACTCATATTGACGTATCTTGAGGATGGTTCCATTTCAGCTAGGTCACTGAAGGTTGATGCTAAGTGATGAAAACTAGGAGGGGAAGCCATGGATACATAATCCCTCTCTTTATCTTGGAGGCTCATAGTATTCATCATCACATATGGATCGTTCAGTTTTATATAATGCTAAAAAATTTCTGGGTCATCAAATATTAAGTAGAAGAGATTATTTAATACCGTTCTCAAACTGTCGTCTAGCAACAGGCTTATACGTTCTGATAATTTAGAGAATGTTGGTCGATTCTGTGGATTTTCCAACCAACAGTCTAGCATAATTTGGTATCTGAAATCATATTTAACATAAAACTCATTCAATGTGTATTTGAAAAAGTTCACCTATTATTATACCTTACTATCAGCAAATAAAAAAATTGACTGAAAGAATTGAAATTTATGAATGTTCGAATGAATAGGTACTTCATCAGCAAAACAGATGAAATTTGATAACAATTTTCCATGGAATATTTTCTAACCTAAAAACTATGATGAATTCAATGCTTACATAACAGAATTAGAATATTTTGGAGCTTCCATCCTATACCCGTTTTCTAATTTTGCAAATAATTTTTCGTCAGCTTCCATTCCAGGGTATGGTGTATTTGCCAGAGAAAATAACTCCCATAAAACTATTCCAAATGACCATACGTCTGACTCTGCAGAAAATACTTTATCCCTTATCGATTCTATAGCCATCCACTTTACTGGTAAAGGACCCTAAAAATCGGAAACATAAATTCATTGGACAAAGACACTGATGAAAATTGGCATTTGCTTGGAAATAGTGTTGATAATCATAATTTTATTGAAAAAGTGATATGTAAAAAATCGTTTTTGCACTTGATGAAAACAAAAATTGAATACAAACAATGAATGTGAATAGATTATTGAAGAATCTAAATGAATTTTCATGTGAGTTGATTGAATAATTTTATGAACAGGAATTTCACATTTCTTCATATGATAATATAGAGCGATAATAACATAAAAACTCACAAAAAACGGACAACTGTTAATATCGTAACGGTTCCCATTAATGCTTAACACTAAAGAGGATGAGAATACTTCAACGAAAGTTTTATGGACAGTCAAAAGACATTGAAACTGCAGTTTTTGAAAGAATGTCATTTTATCATTTTATTATATTGAACGTAGAGATATATTTGTATTTGTAGTGTATTTGTAGACAGTTATTTGTGAAGAAGTTTTATACTACTTATTTGTTTTTATTACAGACAATATATAAATTCTTTTAATGCTGAAGAAGGAGGAAAGACCTCCGGAACGTCCAAACTATTGTATGTTAATTCAATTTCAATACACACCTATAACAGCCAATAAATTCATGAATTGATATGATATACTGGATAAAGATAGGTGATAAAGGAAATGTTTATTTGTAAATATATATATATATATATATATATATATATATATATATATATATATATATATATATATAAATATATATATATATATATATATATATATATATATATATATATATATATATAGAACAGTAACGGGGTACTAGTAAGTATTAGATCAAAGGTGTAACGATGGGATACCCCTATATTATAGAGGAAGCAATAAAAGATCTAGGGTGCTTCTAAAGTTGTGCCTTTATTCTAAGTTCAAGCTTTCGTCCATGTTTACAGACTTCTTCAGGAAAAATTAAAAATTATGAAAACATTCAATTTACAGGTCTCGGATACATTCCGTCTCTTAAATTTAACTTACCAGAATTAGCATTAAAACTCTAAAAATTGGCTATCACAGCTTTCAGGATTCATTTCTTCCATAACCTCATACCTGATGTTGAAGTTTTTGAACAAATTTGTGTAAAATAGACAAAAAAAACGTCAAACATTAAAACAATTTTAAATTATATACATTCTACTGATAGTTTCTTTGATGATTATAGATTTTTACAATTACATGATCAAATTAGGATAATTATTAAAACATTAAAACGTGTTGATTCAGTTATACTGGCAATATCAGAAATATCAGAATGTCAACTGTCAACAAAGTTGCTTCCTCTATAATATTGGGTATCCCATCGTTACACCTTTGATCTATATATATATATATATATATATATATATATATATATATAATATATATATATATATATATATATATATATATATATATATATATATATATCTATATATATATATATATATATATTATATATATATATATATATATATATCGTATTGTCTCCGATTCCTCCTAATTCGATTCGTGGAGTAGGCAGATTGAGGCCACGATTCTGAATTATTACCCTTCTTATTCTCCTGAAGATGGCTTCGCAAAAGGAGCCGAAACGTCGAGATTTTTCAAACCTTTTACGCGGTTCATCCCGAGAACCAAGTGTTTCAAATACTTCCGACCGCGGAAATCTTTCTGCACAACATATAAATATATATATATATATATATATATATATATATATATATATATATATATATATATATATATATATATATATATATATATATATATATATATATATATATAGATATAGATATAGATATAGAAATTGAGTTTTTCGTGCCAAGCATCATAAAAAGTCATGAAATGAAAAACTATCTTGGTCCTAGGTCCAATTTTGCTAATCGCATCCATTTTAATAAGCAGCTTCTCAAAGTGAAAACCTGCTAAAAATAGTTCATAAAATTTACTTCTCAAATGGCTGCTAAATTGACAATAATATTTCTTTCAACATTGAAGCTTACAAATTTACCTTTGAACATAGGGTTGCCATAACCTAAATTGCTGACGCCGGACAAAAAATTTAATAACTCTGGACATTTGGGTGGAATTTAGTTCTTTCCCGGACACCCCGTAAAATATATTTTTTTTGAATAAAATGAAACATCATTTATATTTTAATTTTTTAATTTATTCAAACAAACAAAAAACAAATAAAATATGTACTTATATAACACAGTTTACAGTTTTCTCTTTTTGAGGTAATATGGTAACAAAAATAATCAGAAAAACCCTTTTTTTTTCGATATCATCAAATAAAAAGCAACTTAGAATCATATTTTTTTGGTAGATCAAAATAGATCAAATAGACTACATTCTACATTGTCATAACAAATTATAGGATAGATCATTTAGTTCAGTTAGATAGTTTAGGTAAACGAAAGCCTAAATTATTTATTAACTATAAATTAAATGTAAGTAACAAGTTTTAATTTTAACGAGGTCAAGTTTTTTTCACTAATTCAACTTAACTTGATATTTTTCAGACTTGCCTCATTTATTCAAACAAACAACAAAAAACAAATAAAATATCAACTTATATAACACAGTTTATAGTTTTCTCTTTTTGAGGTAATCTGGTAACAAAAATAATCAGAAAAACCCTTTTTTTTCGATATCATAAAATAAAAAACAACTTAGAGTGATATTTTTTTGGTAGATCAAAACAGATCAAATAGACTACATTCTACATTGTCATAACAAATTATAGGATAGATCATTTAGTTCAGTTAGATAGTTTAGGTAAACGAAAGCCTAAATTATTTATTAACTATATATTAAATGTAAGTAACAAGTTTTAATTTTAACGAGGTCAAGTTTTTTTTACTAATTTAACTTAGCTTGTTATTTTTCAGACTTGCCTCATTTATTCAAACAAACAACAAAAAACAAATAAAATATCTACTTATATAACACAGTTTACAGTTTTCTCTTTTTGAGGTAACCTGGTAACAAAAATAATAAGAAAACCCCTTTTTTTTCGATATCATCAAATAAAAAACAACTTAGAATGATATTCTTTTGGTAGATCAAAATAGATCAAATAGACTACATTCTACATTGTCATAACAAATTATAGGATAGATCATTTAGTTCAGTTAGATAGTTTAGTTACGAAAGCCTAAATTATTTATTAACTATAAATTAAATGTAAGTAACAAGTTTTAATTTTAACGAGGTCAAGTTTTTTTTACTAATTTAACTTAACTTGATATTTTTCAGACTTGCCAATTTCTGCCAAAATTTCTTTTTTTCCATCAGGAATTTTTAAAAGAGGGAGCAACTCAAATCATTAAAACTATACTTTATTTTGGCCAGAGGAGAAACCGTCTGTGTAATTATCAAGTTCTCTCTGGATTTAGCTTGTATGCGGCTTACGATTAGAAATTAATTTTAAACTATGATTTATTTTAATATATTGCCCATCTTTGAATCAATCGGGATTCCCTGATTGTCCTAAACTAGGACAAATCTGAGAAAACCCGGACCCGGAAAATGATTCCGAATTACCCATTTAAACTAAATCTCTGTTTGAGATATGTAAGTGATATTTTTGATATTTGGCAACATGGTGAAAATGAACTCAACAACTTCTTAAAATATCTGAATAACAAAGAGGGGACCATAAAATTCACAATGAAAAAATAAAAAGGTGGGAAGTTACCATTTCTTGATGTTCTATTGTATAGGAAGCAGGCCACACAGTGTATAGAAAACCCACGTACACTAACAGGTATTTACACGCAGATTCTCACCACCATCCTCCTCAATTGAACGGGATATTAAAGATATTGATTACTAGACCAGAAAGACTCACAAATAGTTAGAATCTGAACTCAGAATTGCAGAACTTAAGAAAAGCTTTCACACAAAATGGTTTCAGAGAAAACCAAATAAACAATGCATTTAGGACGGTAAAAAGAACTACAACTGCAAGAGAACCCCTCTCTGAAAACAAGGTTATTTTACTATATGTCAAGGGAGTCACGGAAAAAATAGGTCGAATCCTCAAAAAAAAAAGAATATAACACCGGTTTTCAAACCCTTGAAAACGATCCAAAATATAATAAAGAGTCCAAAGGATAATATCGCTCTCGCAAACCAAGAAGTCTACAGCATTCCGTGCCATAATTGTGACAAAGTGTATCTTGGACAAACAAACAGAATGCATTGCTTGCAGAATAAGAGAACATCGACTCTTGTTCAATATATGCAAGAAACAGAACACAAAATTGACTTTGACGGAGCCAAACAATTGGCGAACATACAAAACTATAGTCAGAGAATAATAAGGGAAGCCATTAGGATAGAGACACGTAACAATTTCAACAAACGAGGTGACAGTCTAAATTTAGCGCAGTCGTGGAAAATTGTTCTAGAAACACAGAAACCAAACAATTAGGAACTTGACTATGAACAACAGGCGCCGAGGCGCCTACCAACCAATATAGTTCAACGATTGCCCCGCTACAATTTCCGGTCAACACAACGTAACCATAACGAACGTACATGTACCTTCATTAGTGACTCACCAACGGCTTGATAAGGATGAATGAGATTTCATCGAAACGTCGCCACGACGAATTGGACAAAATTCGTACTTTGTGACGTCCTTTCTTCGGATTTGTTCAGGCGCCAGACTATTTTCCCTTGATTAGGCGTCACCCTATTCGAACCTCCGCTTAGTAGTGGAACTGTTCGAGCCCTAGTAGATTCAGATGGAGATAAAGGGGTTCAATCGTATTATATTAGTATGCTTTACACTATTCTACTAGAAGGAAAGTTAAAACACAATTACAGGTAAACTTCTCTATTGATAAATTATATACATTGATAGCGATGAAAGGCGGTCATACATGTAAAATCGCATATAAACGGTAAACAAGCGGTACTTATGTAGAATGAGAGAGAGAGAGAGACAGGATGAGAGCGGAAACGTGTGGTTAGTACTATAACTAAGAAGCGAGAATAGATAAGCAATTTCGTGCATAAATACATAAATAACGGTCAAACGACGTGATTAGATACTCAGTAGCATGCTTAACTATACTGCGGTTACGTGAGGGAATCGGAACGGATAATACGGTCTGGCACAGGTTACGCTCCGGCATCCGTTATTCTGATGGCATTTCAGCGTGTTCTAACAAAGATGCAATCACTACCCCAGCATCCGCTGCAAGCATTTATTGCATTTACCACAGCTATGCAGAGTTATGTACCCAGTGTCCACTGAAACACAGAACACCACCGAGCTGGTCGTTAGACTCTGCTGTGCCCCCTCCCCCCTACGTTGGACGCAGGAAAGGTCTGACGGGAGTATAGGCACTACTCCAGCATCCGCTGCAAGTATTTCCTGCACCACTTTCAACTGCGAGGATAGATGTACCCAGTATCCACTGCAATACAGCCACCCTACCCAATTGATCGCCAGATGCCTAACTATACGCTCTGTTTCTTCCGCCAGTGATCCCCAGCATCCGCTGCAAGACAACTGTCACAAGAAAACAGCGTACCTACGGTCAACCGGTATTGGATGCACCTTCCCTTCAACCAAATGCGGGCGCAGCGGTTTCGGCGCACAAATGGTTGATTTACCTGATTTGTCGTCTGACACTTCACTCACTGGACTAGTCACTACTCACTTCTACTCTATTCTACTTGACCACAACTACACTATTCAACTTGACCCGCGGGACTGACTGTTCCGCCGTCCGCTCTCTCGTACCAGTCGTACCTACTCTCCGCGCTCCCACTACAACGTTGCCCCCCCACTAGTGTTGTAAATATCCGTATCCTTTCGATATTCGGATAATCGGTATTCGGAACCAAGAAAAATCCGTATCCAGTGCCCGGATACGTATCCAAAAGTTCAATCATATAAAAGGCAACCATAAATACACCACGACATCGGACCTGGGCGAACAAAGGATACGGAATCGGACTGGATACTGAATCGGATCGGATACGAATTCTATGCAAACGCAACAGCGCAGAGAGCAAATAAAAATAAAATGAAGAACTAAACAAACAGAATAAATATAAAATAATTAGAGAGCTTTAAAGTCCGTGAGACACGGGTTCATTTTGGCAAAAAAATTTGTAAATATTTAATATTAATTTTTCATGAATTTATTGCAGCGCGTATACAAAACGCGTGAATAACAAAAAACAACATAAAAATTTGACAAAACACAAATATCTGTCAAATTTTCATGTCAATTTTGTTTTGATTTCCGACCTACACTGCAATATTTTATGAAAAATTATGCAAAATATTTAAGTATATTTTTTCTCAAAACCGACACCGCGTCTTTTGGGCTTGAAATATCATAACATACATTTTATGCGAAACAAGGTAGTGTTACGAATTTTGTCAGAAGTTAGAATAAATTGAAGATTTCAAATAATTACTGAAAGATCGGTATTCCTCATTAAAAATATTTAGATCTACCATTAAATTGATTCAGTTAGCAACGCTGCAGGCGTAACCGCGTAACGCATGAAAATTTTTAGTCATAATGTAGGGAGTGAAAATGAAATAGGACGATGGATACGGAACCACTGCTAGCAACCGTCAGTGACGATTGCCAGCACTGCCACCGGTTCCGTATCCAATCTTCATGGCGCATTCGCTTCGCGCATTCGGAATTTGTTTCCATTCAGCACGCACTAGCCATCCACTTTGATTCCGTATCCAAATATTCCGAATCCGTATTCACACAGACTGATTCCGGAATATGCGGATCCTTTCAATATTCGGATTCAACGGAAATTTGGATACGTATCCAGACATCACTAGCCCCCACCAGTCATGCGCATGTAGCCGAAGCAATACGCTCATCGTCCGTCGCATGCAAGGTGCGCCGTTTGACTTCTGAACGAGTGATTCGTTACAACCTTAAGAACACAGACGAATTCCCGAAAGACTACCAACACTATATATATATATATACCGTCAAGCGGGGTTACTTTGGCCAAAAATATGTCATGTTCAAAGTTTATTTATCACATTTTCCAAAAAAATGCCAATATATAATTGTGAACCACATTAAAACAATTATCATATGATTCTGTAGCCATGGATACTCATTATAGCAGTTTTAGGCAGTTGAATATATTTTTTTTGTATTTTTTCAAAAATGGCCAAAGTTACCCAGGGGTTGGGGTTACTTTAGCCACTTCATGTTTTCTCATTTAAAACCCATAGTAAATATATTGTAGGTCAAAGTAGTCCCAACACCTGGGTAACTTTGGCATGAGGTGCAGTTAATAGACCAATATCATATAAAAAACTGGTTACTTTGGCCACTCCCAGGCCTGGCCAAAGTAACCCCATCGTAGGCTCAAATAGGTAATGTTACGACATTATAATAAATAATAAAATTTACTTAAATTATATCAGTTCAACCCTTTGGCTAAGGGTTAACAACTATTTTTTTATTGTATTTAAGTACTTACCTACTATTTAAAGGCATATCAGGCAGTTGTACAGATGAAAGTATTTCAGAAGGTTCTATTGACAAATGGTAAACAACAAAATAAAACAGCCAGTAATACCAACCTATCGATTTTTAAAAACGAAATTTCCCACATAATATGTTTACTACAACCATAATGTACAATGTGTATATTTATAAATGTAAATATTTTTCTTCTTCTGTTATTTATGAAAATAAATTTTTTTTTACCTAAGGGTGGCCAAAGTTACCCCAGGCTGGCCAAAGTAACCCCGCTTGACGGTATATATATATATATATATATATATATATATATATATATATATATATATATATATATATATATATAATTTTACATAAATATTAATAAAGTGTTCATAGTTGTTTGTCATCATAATAAGATATAAACAATATTCCTCAATTAAGAACAAAATTACTATGCTTCAACCTTGAGCCATGAAGCATTGTAGCCAGTAATGCGTAGATAATTCGATAGGTTTGAATATAATATTTATACCTATCATTTTCTTTCCATATGGAACCAAGTTTTATTAGGATATTTAAACTAGAAATATGTTGAACTTGCTTCAATTACAGGAGAAAACATTCATGTAGTAGGGAGATGAATGAATAAATAAGTCAACTCGAGTTTGATCATAATGAAATATTGGATTATAACGATAAAATCAAATGAATCCTCCACAACAAACAAAATATGGCGGGTGATGCAGACGCTTCTGACCAAGAGTCTCTTGAAAATGAGAAAAATATTGAGATTGTTAGTGATAAAATTTATAAATGTTGTGCCAAAGTATGCAAAAGTGTCTCTTGTAGTGGATGTAACTTAATTTACCACATTAGTTGTGCTAAACGGATGAAAAATGTGAAATTTGTCGGTGACAAGGTATTCTGTTGCACTGGAAGTGAAAATAAATCCAAGAACAAATATGATGGTGATATGTCCA
Source organism: Cynegetis impunctata (assembly GCA_030704885.1). Classification (NCBI taxonomy): domain Eukaryota; kingdom Metazoa; phylum Arthropoda; class Insecta; order Coleoptera; family Coccinellidae; genus Cynegetis; species Cynegetis impunctata. Next base: position 736,648 of record JARQZK010002177.1, on the reverse strand, counting down.
AATTACAAATAGAAGTTGCATATTTGAAGCAATTGAATGTTGAATTAAAGGAAATGAATAATGTGCTAAGTATGAATAATGCCCTTCTGTTAGAAAAAATAGATCGTGATAACAAATTAATCGATAATAATGAAATACTCATAAAAAAGTTTGAACTATTGGAGACAAACATCGTAAAAAAGGTATACAATAACCTACAAGATCATAAGGATAAGGATCAAGCACTCATTTCCGTGAGTAGTCATGGTCATAGAGAAGAATTCAATGAGACGTCAGAACTACCATATGAGGTAACTACTAAATGGGATGAAATCTGTGATAATAGACTTCAACATAACCCCAATGTGTTTCCCAGAAATGTTAAGAGCGCCGTAGAAAATAGTACTTCAAGTGCAGATAAAAATTCTCTTACTGAACCTGCTAAAAAAGGGGATACTGAAAACATAAAAGACCGAATAAAATCAAATACGAAAAATCTAAACAATGGTATGTCAAACGTAAAATACGCCACTTACGCAGCTAGAGTGGCAGCAGCATCCGCATCTACGAGTGAAATGTCAACAAGATCGACGTCAGCTTCCTCGAAAATAAAACAAAACAACACAAAAAGTGCTGAAATTGCTAAACAGAAAAACACCGCCGTCATATCGGCAAAGGATGTTAATGCTGCCATTATTCAGGCGCAAACAAACTGCAAAATGCAAGAAATCTATAAATTGGGAAACTCCGAACCCAGAAAGGGAAATAGCGGAGAGTGGCAAATGACTAGGCCCCGGAGGACACGTAGATACGTTGTGGGAAAGAACGACGATCAAAATAACCAAATTCAAGCAGTGCCTAAATTCACTTCACTGCATGTAACTCGACTAGCGCCTGGCACAGCTCCACAGGACCTTCAGGCTTTTCTTAAGCCTAACTTTCCAGAAGTGAGGTGTGAGGAACATGTGTCTAAACATCCTGAATTCTACACATCAATGAAAGTTACGATAAAACAAGATGATTTTGAAAACGCAGGGAAACGGGAAGCCTGGCCAACTGGAGCCATCGTTTCTAGGTTTTTTGTGAAGAGAAGGATGCTGCCAACTCAGGAAGGTCCTTAAATCAGACACATAGACCCATAGCAGAAAGCATCGGAATAAATATACAAGTTTACTACCAGAATGTTCGGGGCCTTCGAACTAAGACTGCCCGACTCTACACAGGCATTTTGGCGGAAGATTATGATATCATTGTCCTAACTGAAACATGGCTTACTGACGGTTTCCACAATGGTGAACTGATTGATAATAGATATACAGTTTTTAGACGAGATAGACTTGATGATAGAAGAGGAGGAGGAGTTCTTGTGGGTGCAAAGAAGGGCCTCTGCATGGAAAATGTTGTGATGAACAGTGATATCTTTAGTGACGGTCGTCTTGAGTGCTTACTAGTTAAAATTAGATTTAAAAAGAAACTGTTTTATTTGTGTGCAGTATATATTCCGCCAAATGCAAATGTTGGTGTTTATGAGACATTTTTTAATATGTTTGAGAATATCTTAGATAAGGATGTAAATATGATAATTATGGGAGATTTCAACCTGCCCCTTTATACAATAGAAGGCTGTGAGAAGAGTAAGTTATTAAATAATTTTTTAAACTTTTACAATCTGAACCAGTGTAATACTGTTTTTAATGTAATGCAGAGAAAGCTTGATCTTATATTGACGAGCATGCATGTGACTGATTTGGCAAATTGTGAGGGACCTATATTGGAGGAGGATCTATATCATCCTGCCCTGAGTTTGACAATTCCTGTATTGGGTATCAGTAACATAGATTGTATGAGTAATAAGCATGAATATACTTATGATTATTCCAGGGGGGATTTCGGTGCGCTGTATAGGTTGCTGGGGGATGTTGATTGGTCAGACCTTGGGACGGCGTTGTCAGCGGAGGCATGCATTCAGATGTTTTATGATAAGGTTTCATTATGTCTGGACCAAGCGATACCAAAAAGGGTTGTAAAAAATGGCCCCTATAAGCGTAATGCCTATCCAATTTATTTCTCTTCTGAATTGAAGAAGAACATTAAATTAAAAAAGCGACTTCATGGGCAAGTGAAAAACAGTGATGTTTGCTTGGACCTGAAGAATGAATACAGTAACGTAAGAGCTATGGTTAAGTATCAAACTCTTCGAGATTTCGAGGATTATCATAGGACCATTGAGGGTAACGTCAAGACTGACCCGAACAGTTTTTGGGACTTTGTAAGATCTAAGCGTGCGAAATCTGGTATTCCATCGAGGGTGTTGTATGAGGGTCGTGTTGTTGGTGGCGCCGGGGAAGTGGCTAATGTGTTTGCCTCATACTTTACTTCAGTGTTCCAGGGGTCCATGGAGCCTGACCCAGATATTAGTTACGGTAACTTTACATTTCCCACTATCTCCAAAGAACGGATTCAAACTAGCATCAAGAGGTTAAAGTCAAAAAAATCTACTGGTAGCGATGGAATTCCCTCATACATCTATAAGGGATGTTCTGATGTCCTGTGCGCACCATTAATGATAATTTTCAATATGTGTCTAAAGTCGTGCACATTCCCTGAACAAATGAAGATTGGGATTGTAACCCCGGTCTTCAAGTCAGGAGATGTAAGTGTGGTCAATAACTATAGGCCAATTAGTGTTCTGAATTCATTGGCGAAAATATTTGAGGGTGTTCTATACCAGGACATCATGGACTTCTTTGTGAATGATTTTTGCCCTGAGCAGCATGGCTTCCTACCGGGTGCCTCAACCGTTACCAACCTAACCATTCTGGCGGAGGCGGCTGCTAGGGCTATAGATAATAGAGAACAGTTAGATGTTGTGTTGACAGATTGTGCGAAGGCTTTCGATAGGGTTGACCATGGATTGCAGGTTGCTAAGCTGGGCAAATTTGGTTTTTCATCGGATGCATGCAAATTTATGAAATCATATCTTACCATGAGACCTCAGCAGGTTAAAGTGGGTGGGGAACTATCTGAGCGGTACATGGCGACCTCCGGGGTGCCACAGGGCAGTAACCTTGGACCCTTGTTATTTTCAATTTTCATAAATGACTTACCTGATTGTGTGAGGCATTCACAAAGCCTCCTTTTTGCCGATGAATTCAAGTTGTTTAGACACGTATCATCTGCTGATGACTGTCATCGACTGCAGAGTGATTTGAATTCTGTGTCTCAGTGGTTTAGCGAAAATAGAATGTCGATAAATATTGGCAAGTGTCATGTATTGTCCTTCACGCGCAGAAGACAGTTCATGGGGTTTGACTATATGATAGATTCTTCATTGTTGAGTAGGGCGAGTAGCTGTAGGGACCTTGGAGTATGCTTTCAAACAAACCTAAACTTTAGTCAGCATTATGAAAATATTGTGAATCATTCATACAAAATTCTTGGTTTCGTAATTAGAAATACCCGGTATTTCAAAGATATTAAAACGATAATAACATTGTACAATTCACTGGTAAGACCTAACTTGGAATATGCTTCAGTTGTCTGGGCGCCACGGTCCGCTGTTCATGTTGATATGATTGAAAGAGTACAAAAGAGATTCCTAAGATATCTATATTTAAGAGCACACGAAACCTATCCCTATATGGTTTCTTATGGGAGTATGTTAGCTGAATTTGAGATGGTGAGATTGAAGGTCAGACGAGACCTGAATGATGTGTTGTTTATATACAATGTTGTCAACAACTTGAAATATAAGAAATTTTCTCTAATTAACAGCATGTCATTCAGAGTTCCAAAGATCAGTTTGAGAGTCAGGGAAAGAAGTCTGTTCCAATGTGTGCCTGTAGGTGTTTCCCCTGTGAATAGAATGTTGAGTGAGTGTAATGAAGTGATAAAGAAATGTGATATAGATCTCTTCACTACTTCAGTGAGGCAGATCAGGACTGTAATTTCAAATTGAATATCGCAAAGTGTGTACTGACATATACGTTAAGTTATTATTCTATATCATTGTATTGTTCTGTGTATTATATTTTGTTCGTGTCTTTTTTGTCTTTCTTTCTCTTTTAATTAATCTTAGTACGTAGTAGTGTAGCTGGTGAGCACTCATACATGTAATTACAATAGATTGTGTTTGTAGGAGTATAAATAAATAAATAAATAAAATAAATAAATAAAATCTCAAAATGTAATGGTAATTAAAAGTCAAAAAGAGAAAACATACGTCACTGGTCTTCTTGTAGTCTTCTATTTTGTATGTCCGTTTCGCTAAACCAAAATCACAAATTTTGACAACATTGTCGTTAGATAGGAGTATATTTCTTGCAGCAAGATCTCCATGAATAACTCGTTTTGATACAAGATACTCCATTCCCCTTGATACTTGGAAGCTCCATGACAACAAGTCTTCTGATGATATTTGTTTTACTTTTTCTTTATTGCCTTTGCCAATGGAGTTAGATTTTTTTTCTGTTAATAATTGCTGAATTAGCTACATACATACATATACAAATGAATATATAAGTATTAAAGATATTTAGTATTATATATATTTATTTATATATATATTTATTTATATATATATTTATTTATATATATATATATATATATATATATATATATATATATATATATATATATAAAATGAAGTGAACTAGGACATTTATTTGAAACTAATCAAACAAACCTCCTAGCGGAGCTGGTTATACGAGTTCATGAAACATCGAAATGCCTCCATATACCTTAGGATGGTGTACGTTAGAAACATTAAGTTGTCTATCACAATCAATGGAAATGATAGACAGTCTGTTTCGCCCTTATTTGGGGCTCATCAGTATCATCCATCCATCGAAAGTGATAACCAACCAAATATTTCTAACGGCGTTATATTTTCTTTCCAGTGACTATATGGCATATAAATATGACACAGCGCCACCAGTCGGAAACAAATGAACCACATCCCACAGATAGAAGAAAACATTTCGGCAACGAGAACTCGTACGTCCTGACACCCGAAGGTGGTTTTGTTTCCGACTGGTGGTTTATATATATATATATATATATATATATATATATATATATATATATATATATATATATATATATATATATATATATATATATATATATATATATATATATATATATATTTAAATATACAACAAGCCACTTTTTGATAAAATGTATTATATCTGCGTAACGATAGCAATCAAGTTAACAGAACCTGGGAAAAACATGTAGCAAAGCATGCAGGCAGTCCAACGGCTATGATGAAAATATAAAGCACCATTTGAAATAAGGAAGTTGATAGAGACTTCCGGTATAAACGGAAATACCATTCGGATTAATTTATTTCACAAATATAGCTCTCTACTGTTCATGGCCGTGTTCAAATTTCAAGGTATTCAAATAGGTCTATTAGGCCAATTATAAAAATCACCATATATATATATACATATATATATATATATATATATATATATATATATATATATATATATATATATATATATATATATATATATATATATATATATATATATATATATATATATACTGTCGAAAGCCAGTCAGAAGACTTGGATATCCTTCCAGTTCCTGGCGTCAAACAGAAGACTTCTAACAGAGGAAGAAAACATACGACTGCAAAGGTTATAACGTCTTCTCCTTACAAAAACCAGTTGTCGGAATCCTTGCAATTAGCAGAAACTCGAAAGGGACGAGGACGAGGACAAGTATGTGGACGTAGCCGGGGTAGAGGCCATGTTCGCGGACGTGAACCCATCAGCTCTGATGAGAGTGACAGCTCGAATGACCATGAAATCAGGAGCAATAGCAGTGATAACTCAGATTATGGAGACAATCTGCAAGCAGATAGGCCTACCGAAAATGAAGATATAAGTTGTATTTTTTGCGACACTGCTTACTCCGATGATCGACGAGGCGAAGAGTGGATACAATGCCAAAGTTGCCTTCTGTGGGCTCATAACGCCTGTGCGGGGCCTGAAGGAGAGCACTATATCTGCGATTTTTGTCGTTAATTTGTTCGTACTTTTAATATGGCCCCCAGGGTGTCATAATACCCTCTTCATATCTCAATTAGTTGAATTTGTACTTTTTTAAAATAATAAATGTTCACAACAAATTAATTGGATTTTATCAAATACAAACTCAAACACGAATGAACAGATAATTGCTCAATCTTTTAACGTATAATATCAATTTATAGACCTATTATTTCAAATATTATAAGCTAAAAACAAAATGGGGGGTCACATTACCACCTTCTCCTCTATATATATATATATATATATATATATATATATATATATATATATATATATATATATATATATATATATATATATATATATATATATATATATATATATATATATATATATATATATATATATATATATATATATATATATATATACATATATATATATATATATATAAGTGTATATATATATATATATATATATATATATATATATATATATATATATATATATATATATATATATATATTCATTCGAATTGTTGCTGCCTGTGAACTATTTTTAATCTTTTGATAGCTATTAGCAATAACAGGCTTCTTGAATCTCAAAAAACTCGATTTTATTGAAAAGTTGACGTTTCGCCACGACATTCGTGGCTTTATCAAAATTTTTGAAAAAATTGAAATTTCTTTGACATTTATTGATTTGAAAAAATTTGAATAGAAAAAGACTACTATGTCTCACTAAAATTTTTTTTGGCTGTGGCCGTTCTTTGTTATTTATTACGTGCTATTCAGTCCAATATTAACATTCAAATCTGTTATTATTAGATGGTTAGGAAAACCACAGAAACCTTTACCCACGTAATGTTCGAAATAGGTTCAAATTATTTTGATTTTGAAAAGTCAAAGAATAGGGTACTATTTATCTTATTTTCAAAAATTTCTCACTGCGGCTGTGGCTGTCTTCAGTTATGAATTACGTGCTATTTAGTCCAATATCAACAGATAGGTCTGTTGATATTAGATGGGAAGGGAACCACAGAAACCTTCACCCACGTAATGTACAAAATAGGTTTAAAATATTTAATTGTTGTCTTTAAAAAGACATTACTTGTAATTTTGGAGATCACATGTTCTAAACTATACCTTCTCTTTAGAAAAATTGAAAATTCTAGATGTTTTTATATTTTATTAGTGCTGTGGTTTGTTCTGGTATATTTGTGTGCTTTTAGTGTTTCTTCTAAATTTTGAAAAGTTTGTCCTATATATGATTTATTACAATTATTACAGGGTATACTATAAACAACATGAGATTTTTGCAGAAGAGGTGTTTTTACCATTAAGACTTATTGTATCTTATATTCAATCACCCCTTTATAATCTTTCTAAATTTCTTTCTTCAATATTAAAAAATATAGTAATTCATAATCCTTTTTATATCAAAAATTCTCTCGATCTAGTAGGCCATCTTAAAACTTTGAAAATACCTAACAATTACAAAGTTTTCTTATTAGATGTTGTTTCTCTTTATACCAATATTCCAAATTCTTTGGTTCCAATAAAAATTAATGATAAATGGAATAACATCAAAAATTATACAAATATTCCTAAAACCGATTTTATAGAAGCAATTCAATTTGCACTTGGTACAAACTATTTTCAATATGAAAATAACTTCTTCCAACAAATTGATGGTGTAGCAATGGGAAGTCCTATTTCCAGTGTTATAGCTCAATTAGTTTTAGAATATTTAGAAGAATATGTATTGAATAATTCGAATGAACGAATTATAACTTTCAAAAGGTATGTTGATGATTGCCTTATAATAACATCAGAAGATTTTATTGATGATATTCTCAAAAAATTCAACGACTTTAATAGAAAATTACAATTTACTCTAGAAAAAGAAACGAACAATACATTAAATTTTCTTGATATCACTCTCATACACAAAAACAATGAAATTATCACAAAATGGCATAAAAAAGAAATTTTTTCACAAAGAACATTGAACTACAACAGTACACATCATTTGTCACAACAAAGCACTTAAACTTACTTCACCTACACACAGACATGAAATATTACAAGATGTCCATAAATTACTCATAAAAACGATTACCCAATAAAACTTATACAGAAAATCACTGGAAATAGAATTCGTAAACTTTACAACACATTAGAAACATCAAAACTATATTCCTGATTTAAGTAATAAATTTTCACAAATTTTAAATCCACACGATATTAAAGTAGCCCACACTGCACAAAATCAAATAAAACAAATATATTCTAAATTAAAAAGTAAAACACCTCTTCTGCAAAAATCTCATGTTATCTATAGTATACCCTGTAATAATTGTAATAAATCATATATAGGACAATTTTTTCGAAATTTAGAAGAAAGACTTAAAGCACACAAATCTACCAGAACACAAACCACAGCACTAATAAAACATAGAAACGATGAGAATCATACTTTCAACTTTAATAGCACGAAAATTTCAGAAATAGAAAAAGATCAAAAACGCAGAGAAATTTTAGAAATGTTACATATTCAAAAAAATTTAAATAAAGTCGTAAATGATAGAACAGTTCAATGTACGCAGTTCAATATACGCAGTTTTTATTCTTTAATTTTTCTAAGAAACAACATAAATCAAAACAAACAAACTCTAACCATAACAACTCATCTTCTTAGACAAAATCTAAACATCTAGAATTTTCAATTTTTCTAAAAAGAAAGTATAGTTCAGAACATGTGATCTCCAAAATTACAAGTAATTTATTTTTAAAGATAACAATCAAATATTTTAAACCTATTTTGTACATTACGTGGGTGAAGGTTTCTGTGGTTCCCTTCCCATCTAATATCAACAGACCTATCTGTTGATATTGGACTAAATAGCACGTAATTAATAACTGAAGACGGCCACAGTCGCAGTGAGAAATTTTTGAAAATAAAATAAATAGTACCCTATTCTTTGACTTTTCAAAATCAAAATAATTTGAACCTATTTCGAACATTACGTGGGTGAAGGTTTCTGTGGTTTTCCTTACCATCTAATAATAACAGATTTGAATGTTAATATTGGACTGAATAGCACGTAATAAATAACAAAGAAAAAAATTTTGTGAGATATAGTAGTCTTTTTCTATTCAAATTTTTTTAAATCAATTTCAATTTTTTCAACAGTTTTGATAAAGCCACGAATGTCGTGGCGAAACGTCAACTTTTTAATAAAATCGAGTTTTTTGAGATTCAACAAGCCTGTTATTGCTAATAATTATCAAAAGATTATATATATATATATATATATATATATATATATATATATATATATATATATATATATATATATATATATATATATATATATATATATAAATATATATATATTTGCAATCAAACAGATTCATGCAGTAAATTTTGATGACACCAGGATTCTTGACATGGAAAAGTACATTTTAAAACGTTTTTCTTCTAGAAAGTATTCAAATTCGTAAAGAAAACAATTCAATGAACAAGAAGTATGATATCTACAATCTCAGCTCCATCTACAAGTATATTCTTAAATTACATGACAAATTTAAAAATAAAAATAATTCAACTAACATTTCATTTTAACACAATTCAGCACATTACTAGTTTTTTGTTGTTAAAAATATACAAATATATATGATAAAAGTCATCCAGATGTCACATGTCATACATCAATCAGTTCTCCTCACGTTATTAACCTCAAACAAGGTCCTTCACTGAACCATGTGTTTTCTGTTCAACGACCTTTTTAGTAAACGTTTAAAACATTATCACATGAACAAAACTAATCCATAGATTCAGACAAAAAATGATTGACAAATTTTTCTGAATGTAATGAAGTGGCTAGTTTCCTTCAAAACTCACGCTATTAAGTAGTCTCATTCGTTATTACTAAATTCTACTTATATTAATTGTTCACAATTCTTAAGTAAGTCCTGAAGAAGAGAGTAAATAATTCTTGAAAGGTTTACATAATACCAAAGGAGTTTCTTTCTTGTTCCTTGGCAGCCTCAAAATTGACTGCAACCTCACAAATAGATACCCTTCACTTGGTTCCCAAGTTCTTTATATATATATATATATATATATATATATATATATATATATATATATATATATATATATATATATATATATAGGGTGAGTCATTTTTTTGTAGCAGGACTTTAACATCTTGTGAGAGACATTTTTTCATGATGAAAATCTTATATAGACATATATGTTCAGGAGCTTCGTTTCTGATATACAGGGTGCCAAAGTTTTATATTTTTCTGTTTTTTTCTAAGTTTCCTCCTATAATTTTCAGAATAACTGAATGAAATTTGGCACACCCATTTCACATCAATAACTCAATATTTGGGGCTATTAGGCATTTTTGAATACCTACAGGGTGATACACCTTTAGGGGCCGTACCCAATTCAACCCTCTCGAACTTTTATGCGTGCCGCCTCTGATTCCAATGAAACATCAATTTAAACTTTCTCTTTATTTTGGATACTTTTTGCTCTCTTGTATGTTTTTCTAAAACTGCATGGTTGTCGAGATGAATACCAAAAAGAATTGACACACATTTTTCAATAATACATATGAATCCTGGAACTCGCAAACTTTACGGATTAATAAAAAACCACAAAGAAAATAGCCCAATACGACCTGTAGTTTCTTACATAAATAGCCCAACGTATGAATTAGCGAAAGATCTGAATTCACATTCAGAAAATTAACCAATTTCACTCCAAACTATACTGTAAAGAACTCTGTTGATTTATTACAGAAACTGAAAAACTTTGTAACTCCTGCTAACTCTTTTCTTGTTAGCTTCCATGTTGATAATATGTTCTCCAATATACCAGCAGATGAGTGACCACTTGTCTCAGATATTTTGCAACATTCCACTAAGGATATTATTAAAATTAATGATATTATTTTCTTATTAAATATATGTCATAGTCAAAATTACTTCCAATTTGATAACAAAATTTTTGAACAATCTAGTGGGATGGCTATGGGTTCCCCCTTAAGTCCGCTTATTGCTGAAATTTTCGTGTCACATATAGAGAACATAATATTCAATTCTACAAAAGCATGACGTATAAGTTTTTGGCATAGATACGTTGATGATGTAATTGCTTTGTTTTAAGGGCACCGCGAGACAAATAGATCAGTTTTTGAATTATATTAATAGCATTCACACAAATATAACGTTCAAAATTGAAAAAGAATTGTATCGACAGATGAGTTTCTTGGATTTAACTATCTTTCATAATAATAATACTTTGAGTTTCGATATATATAGAAAACCAACTTTCACGGATATATGTATTTCGTCGGATTCAAATCATCCTCTTTCCCATAAACATTCAGCTTTTAATTCAATGATCCACAGAGTGTTTTCAATTGCATTATCCGTAACAAATTTAGCAAAATAAATTTCGACTATAAATATAATTGCTTGAAATAATGGTTTTCATACAAGTTTGATAGATAAAATGATAAACAAGAAACGTAGTCAACTAGCGTACAACAGCATATATCCTCAATTAAAAGTAGAAAAATCGGAAAAATTCTTCAACATATTTTGGTCCTTTAACAGAAAAAGTTGCTAATGTCATACCAGAATGTAATATTAAAATTGCTTTCAAACCTCTCAGGATTTTTATTCAATGCCAAAGATATCACTTCAAAATTTGAAAGTTCAGGAGTTTATAAGTTGATTTGTCCTGTATGTAAAGGAGTGTATATAGGTCAGACTGGTCGATCGTTCAAGACAAGATTTAAAGAACACCAAAAATCTTTTTTGAAAAATAAAACGGATTCAACGTTTTCAAATCATTGCCGTGAAAACCACCACCCATTTCCACAAATAGATAATTTTCAAATCGTGCACAAATTACCGAAAGGAACCAAACTTACTTACTTAGATTCATTAGAAATTTTTAAACTCAATCATAATGCAAAAGATATCTTGCTGAACGACCAGATTGACTTGATATCTTCTCCTATATTTATTGTATTCAAACAATAACGATTTTTCTAAAGAAAATTGTATTGTACCAGTTTGGGAAATCCAATCGATAAGCCCTTCTTGAAATATGTTCTTCTTGTCTATTTAGGTACCTGCAATAATTCCTTCCCACCCGTAAGCGCAAATCTATAATTATGTATTCAGTTCTTAACTCAATCTGCCCGATGATGGTCTACTGACCGAAATTACAATTGCAAAAAATCTTTTTCAAAATATTTTGTGATAATAAACGTAGTAAATTCAAATTTAGTTTTTGTTCATCATGTTAAATTATCACGTAGTAACGACGGATTCCATCAACTATTGTATTTTCGTTCATTTCTTGCTTAATTTTTTTAAAAGCAATTTGGCGTTGGCTTTTCTAATACCACGGTATAGATTTGTGTAACAACTTGTTCGGAGGATGAATGATTATGCTCAGTTTTCATATGGTACTACCATAGTAATTAAATAATTCCAGAAATACACGTAAATCATCTTTATTTGTCGGAACTGGAATTTTATTGATTGCCTCAATTTTATTTGGCGATTTCTTGATCCCTTATTCTCTCGTTATCACATACCCACAATATTCAATCCGATGTGACATAAATGTACATTTTTCAAAATTTTCTTCAACATTATATTCATGAAATCTGTTTTAAACCAGCTTCAATCTATCAGTGTGAAGTTCATCGTTAGGAGAAGTTATACGGACATCATCGATATTTTGTAATATTACTTCAATTGTTTTTTGCCAAAGTGCAGGTGCTGAAGCTACTCCGTACACAGTGTCTACTTTTAAAAGTATCTCCGTTATTTTTGAAAATAGAGGGTTGCGTTTTTCGCAACACTGTGCTACATTTTCGTGAAACTGAAGATGCCGTCAACAGAATTTTAATAGGCCTCTTAGTTTTTAAGATAAAGGGCATTTTTGAAATTTTTGCGTTAGCCTTCATCTTATCGAAAAGGAGTAGAAGAGCGGCACTTGAAGCCATTAAAAATGATTGATGATGACAGCTCAAGGTCATAAATCATGGCCGGTCTATTGTTCCTATTGTTTGGGTGCAGGTGTGCAGCCAATTGTGATGCCAGGTGTTTCTTTTGTTAGGGCCGGTCTATTGTTCCTATTGTTCGAGCCGGTCTATTGTTCCTATTGTGCGGTGCAGTCTTTTGTTAGACCAGGTGTTTGAGGCAGGTGTTCAGGACAGGACCGTATTAACTAATGATTGAGGATCGTGAGAATTGGATATTTTTTACAAATTTAGACCAAAATTCGTAAATCGTATGAAATCCACCCCTGACATTAGTTATTCGACATGGCCAGGTATTTCTAAGAAAACACACACACAAAAGGTTGAAGCGAATATCTTTGCACAAAAGCGGGTAGCAGTTCTTTTGTTCCTATTGTTTCTTTTGTTTGGGCAGGTGGTCCTATTGTTTGGGCAAGTGTTAGACAGGACCGTATTAACTAATGATTGATGGTCGTGAGAATTGAATTTTTTTTCACAAATTTAGACCAAAATTCGTAAATCGTATGAAATCCACCCCTGGCAGTTATTCAACGTGGGTGGTTATTTCTAAGAAAACACACACACAAACGGTGGAATAATACCACAAAACTTGGAGGGGGTAAGGGCTTAAAAACAGCTCACTGCAAACAAATAGGCAGTTATTCTTCAATATCTACCAGCAGTTAAATACCATGTACAGTAAAAACGAGACTGTTCGATCGCAAAGATGGCCGTCGAAATCGGAGAAATCAAGAAAAGCAGTGCAAGAAACGAGAACTCAGAAGAAATACACCACCGGCTACCACTACACGCCGCAAACGTCATCAATAGATGGTAATTACAGTTCAACAAACATGGTTCCTTATCCTGAAGATGTGTACCACAACACCGTAAATCGTAGGATGGAGCGTGAGATGCATCGGCTCGTGAGTGAAGACATATACAATTTGAATCTCTCAGGCAGTAAATATGTAAGCATTGGTCTGGATCCTTTCAATGATTTTCAATGTTTACTTAGAATATGTCGACATGGTTATCTTGATTTCATTTCATTCACGAAAAAAGAAGTAGATGAACTTACTGTTAAAATGCCTGGGTTACTGAAGGAGTTAGCAAAAAACAGCGAAATTGAAGTATATCTGGATACAATTGGATTATATTCACTGTATTCTACATGTAACAACGTGTTGATATTCAAGGAAAGTAACTTCCCAAAACTTTTTCTGGCTGTTGATTCTTTAAAAACTCTTGCAGCAGGCATGAATCACTTTGTACGGAAGATGGATGAAAAAATTGAAAGTGACGATGCTATTACCCGGTATTGCACAATTGATTATTTCGAAGATTTCATTCTCACTGAAATGCGTAAGCAACATTTACGTGTAATCGATATACAAACTTGTGCTGAATTCATAAAATTGAGTTACAATGACTCACCCCATATGTATGAATTGCTTGTAAAATATTATTATAATATTGAGAATATTGTATTGGATAGTGTAAGCTGGTAGATATGTTATTGTATATACATATGATTAAATGTATTATATAAAAATAAACTTAATCAGAAAATTTATTTATCTAATTACAAACCTTTTTATTTGAAACACTAAATTATTTAAAAAAATGTAATTTGAACCATTCGTTTACATGCATTATAACAGGTCTCTCATACTAGAGGAAAAAAGAGTACACATATAAACTTTTAAAAAACCTAAATCCCATGTGTGATAAATCAGTTGTAAATATCGTATATTATTACGATGAATGACGGACTGCTTTTTGAATAAAAAACTTTTCATATGAAATATAGACAAAACCTCCTAGTGTTTAAAAATTATGATACTAATACGATCAATATTATATAAATAAATTGATAGGAAGTTAAGTATTATGTATTTAATTCAACTTAGATTATAAATTATAACCCATACTTTGTATGAAGTAGTAATAAAGTTAAATTATTAATTCATTCTATTATTCTACATTGAAAATTTAATAATTTTATAATTGTATGAACACTTTTAAACAATCACATACCTTGCCATGCCAAAAAAAAAGCCCACACATATCTATACTAAACGGATAAAATTGAATATATGATTCATGCATTCATTGTATAAATGATTTATCCATGCGTTCAATTTGGTGAATATCGAAATTAAATAACTTATGCAATTTTTATAAGATTCATGAAATTTTTTCATCTGGAATATTTAATTTTTTTGTAAAAACACGTTCGTACAATACGTTTTGAATAGGATTTGCATATCCTACCTCTCTTGTGGGTGTCTACGTAGCCAAATTTCAAGTTAATCGGGTGTATAATATATATATATATATATATATATATATATATATATATATATATATATATATATATATATATATATATATATATATATATATATATATATATATATATATATATATATGTTAACGGTATCCCTTTACACCCCCTTTATGCTCCCCATCATTGATGTAAATATCGTATATTATTACGATGAACGACGGCCAGCTTTTTGAATAAGAAAAACTTTTCATATAAAATATAGACAAAATCTCCTAGTGTTTAAAAATTATGATGCTAATACGATACTTTAGAATGTTTCACTGTAGAAATAGAAAGAAATAATAATAACACTGTCTTGAAATTGCACATTGGTTTGAAATATGGAATAAGAGATTACTTTTCAAATATAAATAATAGTATTCGACTTTAGAACTATGCAAATGATCAGGTGTAAATATCGTATATTATTACGATGAATGACGGACAGCTTTTTGAATAAGAAAAACTTTTCATATAAAATATAGACAAAAACCTCCTAGTGTTTAAAAATTATGATACTAATACGATCAATATTTTATAAATAAATTGATAGGAAGTTAAGTATTATGTATTTAATTCAACTTAGATTATAAATTATAACCCATACTTTGTATGAAGTAGTAATAAAGTTAAATTATTAATTCATTCTATTAATTCATTCTATTATTCTACATTGAAAATTTAATAATTTTATAATTGTGTACATACTTTTAAACAATCACATACCTTGCCATGCCAAAAAAAGCCCACACATATCTATACTAAACGGATAAAATTGAATATATGATTCATGCATTCATTGTATAAATGATTTATCCATGCGTTCAATTTGGTGAACATCGAAATTAAATAACTTATGCAATTTTTATAAGATTTATGAAATTTTTTCATGAATATCATCTGGAATATTTAATTTTTTTTGTAAAAACACGTTCGTACAACACGTTTTGAATAGGATTTGCATATCCTACCTCTCTTGTGGGTGTCTACGTAGCCAAATTTCAAGTTAATCGGGTGTATAATATATATATATATATATATATATATATATATATATATATATATATATATATATATATATATATATATATATATATATGTTAACGGTATCCCTATACACCCCCTTTACGCTCCCCATCATTGATGTGAATATCGTATATTATTACGATGAACGACGGCCAGCTTTTTGAATAAGAAAAACTTTTCAAATAAAATATAGACAAAATCTCCTAGTGTTTAAAAATTATGATGCTAATACGATACTTTAGAATGTTTCACTGTAGAAATAGAAAGAAATAATAATAACACTGTCTTGAAATTGCATATTGGTTTGAAATATGGAATAAGAGATTGCTTTTCAAATATAAATAACAGTATTCGACTTTAAAACTATGCAAATGAAAAACGCTATATAAAATATCGAACGAACATAAATGTTAAACTTTTTCATATAGGTAAGAAACCCACATTACTTTACTTTCCACGACCCCCACCATTCCTCCATGCTTACCTGTTATTGTGCAAGCTCCGAAAATTACCGAAGAAACCCGAACTCCTGTCCACGATTGTTGTGAATAAAAGCGTCTAAAATATTAGAAATAAAGATATCCGGTAATTATAAACATATAATAGTACCTAGTCCTCCAAAATGAAATTGTGCATTTCATATTGCTTTAATCATTTATATTGGCCAAACTCATAAACTTATCAATCAAAACTGTTATTCCATTAAATCTTTTTAGATGTAATTACGAACAAAAATCTGAAATTTCATAAAACCTATTAGGTAATTATATGAATATAAATAATTAATTGAATTTATGATTCCTGGTTACCTTTTACTAATGATTTGTATATTCAATTTGGTGAGATTGAATAATTTATTGAACTTTTGTCATATAAGATTCACAAATTTTTTTATGGAAGAACAAAATAATTTAAGTAACTATTTTCCTATAAAATGCATGAAATTCATCAGGTCCATCAGATTTTATTTTTTTTTGATTGGGCAGAATGCGAAATTTTTTATTATAGATCTCATATTTTCTTTTTTAGACAAAACCTCCTAGTGTTTAAAAATTATGATACTAATACGATCAATATTATATAAATAAATTGATAGGAAGTTAAGTATTATGTATTTAATTCAACTTAGATTATAAATTATAACCCATACTTTGTATGAAGTAGTAATAAAGTTAAATTATTAATTCATTCTATTATTCTACATTGAAAATTTAATAATTTTATAATTGTATGCATACTTATAAACAATCACATACCTTGTCATGTCAAAAAAAAAATCCCACACACATCTATACTAAACAGATAAAATTGTTATTGAATATATGAGTCCTACATTAATCGTATAAATGATTTGTCCATGCATTCAATTTGGTGAACATCGAAATTAAATAACTTATGCAATTTTTATAAGATTCATGAAGAACAAAATAACTTAGGGAACTTTATTACAGAAAATTTATTTATCTAATTACAAACCTTTTTATTTGAAACACTAAATTATTTTAAAAAATGTCAAATATTAGGAGTAAATAAAACGTAGACGATAAATGTAAACGATTGATGAATATCTTAAAATCATAACATTACTAGAAATACTGTTTTAGAAAATATAAACATGTATTCGATTAGGATAGAATAAAATATAGAGGATAAACATATCCAACGATAAGTATATTTTTATTAAATAAAAGAATTCTTTTTTGAATATAAATAATTTTATTTGAATTTAGAACTCTACATATGAAAAACGCTGTATAAAATGGTGCTCAATGTTTTTTCTGAGAAATTGTTCAATTACTTACGCAATTATTAAATCTGGTAAAACATATGAATTACATAACTTGCTTGTGAAACATAAAACTACTTTTGAAAGATATGAAACTTTATTACCAAATTTGGCAGAATGTCCATAAAATATATTTCACAACTTGAAAAGTTGGGTAGGCTATCGAAATTTTCAGAAAGCAGACGTCTTCTATTAAATTGTACCGAATAAATTTTAGATTCTGGTTGCTACACTATATGATAATTTTGATAACGTGCTATTTTTTCTAGGGATCTGAAATTCGTTCACAATACTCTTGAATTTTTAGGAAGTTTTTCCCGTTGATCGCAAAAACTGTTGAAAAAGATTTTCCGAAATATCATTACATACCTTTGAAAGTACTATTCCATATATTTAGTTTTGATCATTACTACAATTAGATGACCATCAGCTATTTTCTAGTTTTAATTTCAAAAATTGAATTTACGTATTCTGCAAATAACCCGTCCTTTTGTTTCTTGAAAAATCAAAATTGATATGATTGAAACTTTTTTCGTATACATGAAACGGTTCGAATGCTTAAATAGACTTTATGGAACTTTTTTTCATATAAGATTCACAAATCTTTTATGGAAAAACAAAAATAACTTTGCATGCAATAAGATGCCTGAAATTTTTTTTCATCAGATTTTATTTCTTAAGACTTGCTCAGGGAACGCATTCATAAGTGAAAAAAATTTGAATTTGTATTATTTTATCATTGACAGTTTACACGCGATCTAAGTTATATTTGATAAACTCACTAGAACTTATGCTAATCTGTGAAAAATGTTAGTATGTTTCTTTGCTCTTATTAGTGGTTTCTGATGATGCCGTCCTCGTTGAATACGCTGATTGTTCACCTGTTGTGCTTCCAAGTTGGTTGAAGTGAAGTGGAGGGAGTCTCTATGAACCAACCTTACCACTTTCGACTAGATATGCACGTTTCTGGTCGATCACAACAATAAAGCAGTTGCACGTTATCGATTAATGTTCACTGGTCCGAATTTATTCGGATTTATTGATCAATATCCGTATCGATTAACCAAATGTTAAGCGTTATAGAGTTGTGGACTGTATATGTACGTTTTTATAGATAAACACCATGGTGTATTTAGATATATATTTTATGTTAAAATTGAGATGATATATACACAAGGGTGACTAAGAATTGACGTCTTGTTACTGTCTCTTAGCGTCTCTCGTTCGTATTTTCGCTACCTGCTTCTACCATCGCACACCCTAAAAGCTAGAGCAGGGATAACAATTTTTAGCGTTCTAATTTATTTCTTCGTTCAAAAATATTTTTAATCATCGCAACAGTTAAACTATGCATATGTTAATTTTTTTTTGCATCGCTCAGATATCTTTTGCAAAAAAGTGTCGCATATCAGGACAAAAACCTGTTGCAATGATTAAAAATATTTTTGAACGAAGAAATAAATTAGAACGCTAAAAATTGTTATCCCTGCTCTGTCTTTTAGGGTGTGCGATGGTAGAAGCAGGTAGCGAAAATACGAACGAGAGACGCTAAGAGACAGTAACAAGACGTCAATTCTTAGTCACCCTTGTGTATATATCATCTCAATTTTAACATAAAATATATATCTAAATACACCATGGTGTTTATCTATAAAAACGTACATATACAGTCCACAACTCTATAACGCTTAACATTTGGTTAATCGATACGGATATTGATCAATAAATCCGAATAAATTCGGACCAGTGAACATTAATCGATAACGTGCAACTGCTTTATTGTTGTGATCGACCAGAAACGTGCATATCTAGTCGAAAGTGGTAAGGTTGGTTCATAGAGACTCCCTCCACTTCACTTCAACCAACTTGGAAGCACAACAGGTGAACAATCAGCGTATTCAACGAGGACGGCATCATCAGAAACCACTAATAAGAGCAAAGAAACATACTAACATTTTTCACAGATTAGCATAAGTTCTAGTGAGTTTATCAAATATAACTTAGATCGCGTGTAAACTGTCAATGATAAAATAATACAAATTCAAATTTTTTTCACTTATGAATGCGTTCCCTGAGCAAGTCTTAAGAAATAAAATCTGATGAAAAAAAATTTCAGGCATCTTATTGCATGCAAAGTTATTTTTGTTTTTCCATAAAAGATTTGTGAATCTTATATGAAAAAAAGTTCCATAAAGTCTATTTAAGCATTCGAACCGTTTCATGTATACGAAAAAAGTTTCAATCATATCAATTTTGATTTTTCAAGAAACAAAAGGACGGGTTATTTGCAGAATACGTAAATTCAATTTTTGAAATTAAAACTAGAAAATAGCTGATGGTCATCTAATTGTAGTAATGATCAAAACTAAATATATGGAATAGTACTTTCAAAGGTATGTAATGATATTTCGGAAAATCTTTTTCAACAGTTTTTGCGATCAACGGGAAAAACTTCCTAAAAATTCAAGAGTATTGTGAACGAATTTCAGATCCCTAGAAAAAATAGCACGTTATCAAAATTATCATATAGTGTAGCAACCAGAATCTAAAATTTATTCGGTACAATTTAATAAAAGACGTCTGCTTCCTGAAAATTTCGATAGCCTACCCAACTTTTCAAGTTGTGAAATATATTTTATGGACATTCTGCCAAATTTGGTAATAAAGTTTCATATCTTTCAAAAGTAGTTTTATGTTTCACAAGCAAGTTATGTAATTCATATGTTTTACCAGATTTAATAATTGCGTAAGTAATTGAACAATTTCTCAGAAAAAACATTGAGCACCATTTTATACAGCGTTTTTCATATGTAGAGTTCTAAATTCAAATAAAATTATTTATATTCAAAAAAGAATTCTTTTATTTAATAAAAATATACTTATCGTTGGATATGTTTATCCTCTATATTTTATTCTATCCTAATCGAATACATGTTTATATTTTCTAAAACAGTATTTCTAGTAATGTTATGATTTTAAGATATTCATCAATCGTTTACATTTATCGTCTACGTTTTATTTACTCCTAATATTTGACATTTTTTAAAATAATTTAGTGTTTCAAATAAAAAGGTTTGTAATTAGATAAATAAATTTTCTGTAATAAAGTTCCCTAAGTTATTTTGTTCTTCATGAATCTTATAAAAATTGCATAAGTTATTTAATTTCGATGTTCACCAAATTGAATGCATGGACAAATCATTTATACGATTAATGTAGGACTCATATATTCAATAACAATTTTATCCGTTTAGTATAGATGTGTGTGGGATTTTTTTTTTGACATGACAAGGTATGTGATTGTTTATAAGTATGCATACAATTATAAAATTATTAAATTTTCAATGTAGAATAATAGAATGAATTAATAATTTAACTTTATTACTACTTCATACAAAGTATGGGTTATAATTTATAATCTAAGTTGAATTAAATACATAATACTTAACTTCCTATCAATTTATTTATATAATATTGATCGTATTAGTATCATAATTTTTAAACACTAGGAGGTTTTGTCTAAAAAAGAAAATATGAGATCTATAATAAAAAATTTCGCATTCTGCCCAATCAAAAAAAATAAAATCTGATGGACCTGATGAATTTCATGCATTTTATAGGAAAATAGTTACTTAAATTATTTTGTTCTTCCATAAAAAAATTTGTGAATCTTATATGACAAAAGTTCAATAAATTATTCAATCTCACCAAATTGAATACACAAATCATTAGTAAAAGGTAACCAGGAATCATAAATTCAATTAATTATTTATATTCATATAATTACCTAATAGGTTTTATGAAATTTCAGATTTTTGTTCGTAATTACATCTAAAAAGATTTGATTGAATAACAGTTTTGATTGATAAGGTTATGAGTTTGGCCAATATAAATGATTAAAGCAATATGAAATGCACAATTTCATTTTGGAGGACTAGGTACTATTATATGTTTATAATTACCGGATATCTTTATTTCTAATATTTTAGACGCTTTTATTCACAACAATCGTGGACAGGAGTTCGGGTTTCTTCGGTAATTTTCGGAGCTTGCACAATAACAGGTAAGCATGGAGGAATGGTGGGGGTCGTGGAAAGTAAAGTAATGTGGGTTTCTTACCTATATGAAAAAGTTTAACATTTATGTTCGTTCGATATTTTATATAGCGTTTTTCATTTGCATAGTTTTAAAGTCGAATACTGTTATTTATATTTGAAAAAGCAATCTCTTATTCCATATTTCAAACCAATATGCAATTTCAAGACAGTGTTATTATTATTTCTTTCTATTTCTACAGTGAAACATTCTAAAGTATCGTATTAGCATCATAATTTTTAAACACTAGGAGATTTTGTCTATATTTTATTTGAAAAGTTTTTTCTTATTCAAAAAGCTGGCCGTCGTTCATCGTAATAATATACGATATTCACATCAAAGATGGGGAGAGTAAAGGGGGTGTATAGAGATACCGTAAAAATATATATATATATATATATATATATATATATATATATATATATATATATATATATATATATATATATATATATATATATATATATATATATATATATATATATATATATTATACACCCGATTAATTTGATATTTGTCTACATAGACACACACAAGAGAGGGAGGATATGCAAAATCTATTCAAAACGAGTTGTATGAACGTGTTTTTACAAAAAAAATTAAATATTCCAGATGATATTCATGAAAAAATTTCATAAATCTTATAAAAATTGCATAAGTTATTTAATTTCGATGTTCACCAAATTGAACGCATGGATAAATCATTTATACAATGAATGCATGAATCATATATTCAATTTTATCCGTTTAGTATAGATATGTGTGGGCTTTTTTTGGCATGGCAAGGTATGTGATTGTTTAAAAGTATGTACACAATTATAAAATTATTAAATTTTCAATGTAGAATAATAGAATGAATTAATAGAATGAATTAATAATTTAACTTTATTACTACTTCATACAAAGTATGGGTTATAATTTATAATCTAAGTTGAATTAAATACATAATACTTAACTTCCTATCAATTTATTTATAAAATATTGATCGTATTAGTATCATAATTTTTAAACACTAGGAGGTTTTTGTCTATATTTTATATGAAAAGTTTTTCTTATTCAAAAAGCTGTCCGTGTGTCATCGTAATAATATACGATATTTACACCTGATCATTTGCATAGTTCTAAAGTCGAATACTATTATTTATATTTGAAAAGTAATCTCTTATTCCATATTTCAAACCAATGTGCAATTTCAAGACAGTGTTATTATTATTTCTTTCTATTTCTACAGTGAAACATTCTAAAGTATCGTATTAGCATCATAATTTTTAAACACTAGGAGATTTTGTCTATATTTTATATGAAAAGTTTTTCTTATTCAAAAAGCTGGCCGTCGTTCATCGTAATAATATACGATATTTACATCAATGATGGGGAGCATAAAGGGGGTGTAAAGGGATACCGTTAACATATATATATATATATATATATATATATATATATATATATATATATATATATATATATATATATATATATATATATATATATATATATTATACACCCGATTAACTTGAAATTTGGCTACGTAGACACCCACAAGAGAGGTAGGATATGCAAATCCTATTCAAAACGTATTGTACGAACGTGTTTTTACAAAAAAATTAAATATTCCAGATGAAAAAATTTCATGAATCTTATAAAAATTGCATAAGTTATTTAATTTCGATATTCACCAAATTGAACGCATGGATAAATCATTTATACAATGAATGCATGAATCATATATTCAATTTTATCCGTTTAGTATAGATATGTGTGGGCTTTTTTTTTGGCATGGCAAGGTATGTGATTGTTTAAAAGTGTTCATACAATTATAAAATTATTAAATTTTCAATGTAGAATAATAGAATGAATTAATAATTTAACTTTATTACTACTTCATACAAAGTATGGGTTATAATTTATAATCTAAGTTGAATTAAATACATAATACTTAACTTCCTATCAATTTATTTATATAATATTGATCGTATTAGTATCATAATTTTTAAACACTAGGAGGTTTTGTCTATATTTCATATGAAAAG
Organism: Cynegetis impunctata; assembly: GCA_030704885.1. Lineage (NCBI taxonomy): Eukaryota > Metazoa > Arthropoda > Insecta > Coleoptera > Coccinellidae > Cynegetis > Cynegetis impunctata. The sequence goes on along the minus strand of JARQZK010002177.1, from coordinate 712,335 downwards.
TTTTTTATTCAAAAAGCAGTCCGTCATTCATCGTAATAATATACGATATTTACAACTGATTTATCACACATGGGATTTAGGTTTTTTAAAAATTTATATGTGTACTCTTTTTTCCTCTAGTATGAGAGACCTGTTATAATGCATGTAAACGAATGGTTCAAATTACATTTTTTTAAATAATTTAGTGTTTCAAATAAAAAGGTTTGTAATTAGAAAAATAAAATTACAGATTAAGTTAATTTTTATATAATACATTTAATCATATGTATATACAATAACATATCTACCAGCTTACACTATCCAATACAATATTCTCAATATTATAATAATATTTTACAAGCAATTCATACATATGGGGTGAGTCATTGTAACTCAATTTTATGAATTCAGCACAAGTTTGTATATCGATTACACGTAAATGTTGCTTACGCATTTCAGTGAGAATGAAATCTGCGAAAATAATCAATTGTGCAATACCGGGTAATAGCATCGTCACTTTCAATTTTTTCATCCATCTTCCGTACAAAGAGATTCATGCCTGCTGCAAGAGTTTTTTAAAGAATCAACAGCCATAAAAAGTTTTGGGAAGTTACTTTCCTTGAATATCAACACGTTGTTACATGTAGAATACAGTGAATATAATCCAATTGTATCCAGATATACTTCAATTTCGCTGTTTTTCGCTAACTCCTTCAGTAACCCAGGCATTTTAACAGTAAGTTCATCTACTTCTTTTTTCGTGAATGAAATGAAATCAAGATAACCATGTCGACATATTCTAAGTAAACATTGAAAATCATTGAAAGGATCCAGACCAATGCTTACATATTTACTGCCTGAGAGATTCAAATTGTATATGTCTTCACTCACGAGCCGATGCATCTCACGCTCCATCCTACGATTTACGGTGTTGTGGTACACATCTTCAGGATAAGGAACCATGTTTGTTGAACTGTAATTACCATCTATTGATGACGTTTGCGGCGTGTAGTGGTAGCCGGTGGTGTATTTCTTCTGAGTTCTCGTTTCTTGCACTGCTTTTCTTGATTTCTCCGATTTCGACGGCCATCTTTGCGATCGAACAGTCTCGTTTTTACTGTACATGGTATTTAACTGCTGGTAGATATTGAAGAATAACTGCCTATTTGTTTGCAGTGAGCTGTTTTTAAGCCCTTACCCCCTCCAAGTTTTGTGGTATTATTCTACCGTTTGTGTGTGTGTTTTCTTAGAAATAACCACCCACGTTGAATAACTGCCAGGGGTGGATTTCATACGATTTACGAATTTTGGTCTAAATTTGTGAAAAAAAATTCAATTCTCACGACCATCAATCATTAGTTAATACGGTCCTGTCTAACACTTGCCCAAACAATAGGACCACCTGCCCAAACAAAAGAAACAATAGGAACAAAAGAACTGCTACCCGCCTTTGTGCAAAGATATTCGCTTCAACCTTTTGTGTGTGTGTTTTCTTAGAAATACCTGGACATGTCGAATAACTAATGTCAGGGGTGGATTTCATACGATTTACGAATTTTGGTCTAAATTTGTAAAAAATATCCAATTCTCACGATCCTCAATCATTAGTTAATACGGTCCTGTCCTGAACACCTGCCCCAAACACCTGGTCTAACAAAAGACTGCACCGCACAATAGGAACAATAGACCGGCTCGAACAATAGGAACAATAGACCGGCCCTAACAAAAGAAACACCTGGCATCACAATTGGCTGCACACCTGCACCCAAACAATAGGAACAATAGACCGGCCATGATTTATGACCTTGAGCTGTCATCATCAATCATTTTTAATGGCTTCAAGTGCCGCTCTTCTACTAAAAGGTAATATAACATTCTTAAAAAAATGTTGCCGTAAAATGCAGTGGTGTAGATAATTTTTGTTACATATTCACTAATTTCGAGTTATAAAGCAAACTTATGTTTTTTTGAATAGAATACCCTGTATATTTATAGACTTAAAAATTTGTCTTTTTTTCACCTTTCAAAATTATATGATAGTATAAATTTTTTCAGAGAAACGCGCAAATAAAGAACAATATTTTGAAATTAAATGCATAATTTAATAGTAGGCCATGGATATTGTTCACGACAAGAAACAAAAATGAATGTCAAACCAATATCATCGGTTTTTGGATCGACTTTTGGTTTACATAGGTGTTCAATTTCGTTCTTTTGGTATTATTATTTAATTGATATTAATCAATAACTTAGAATAATGCAGCGAATGGAAATTATGAAAAATATGATATGCCGGTATGTTTTATACAGAGTAATGAAAATGCTGAAGAAGCTTCGGAATTATATTTCCTGAGGTAAGTAAGCTATGATGGCTATGAAAATATCTATTATCATTTTAATTATTTTCTTGTTATATATCCAGAAAGAAGGCAATCGTTTTATGAGATATATGCTCGTTTAAGAGCAAATTAGTTGAGAATGGATCATTTGATCGCCCGCGTGCTAAAATATACAACAAAGAGAATAGGGAAAGAGAAGAGATAGATACTTTGGGATATATAGAAGCAACACCTTTGTCCTTATAGACAAATTGAGAAGGAAATTGGTGTGCCAAAAACTGACAGCATTGCAGAACTTCGAGAGGCAATTCATTTAGCCTTTCGAAATCTACGAATGCGAAAAAAGGTTCTTTTAAACGCTTTTCAAAGAATTACAAAGATGTGCCAATTTTGCATCAGAAAAAATGGTCGTCAATTTGAACATCACCTTCAATTTTTTTTTAATAATGTTATTCATTTGTATTTGTAATATTGTTACTTTACGCTACAAAACTGTTTCCACTAACTAACTGTTAGAAAAAAGATCTGAAGGTATTTTTTAAGTAAAATATACCTATATGCAAGGTATCCAATTCTTCGTTAGTAATATGTAACTTTCACTTGTTCATTGTTGTTATCCATGGCCTTCTATTACGCTACAAAACTGTTTCCACTAACTAACTGTTAGAAAAAAGATCTAAAGGTATTTTTTAAGTAAAATATTCCTATATGCAAGGTATCCAATTCTTCGTTAGTAATATGTATCTTTCACTTGTTCATTGTTGTTATCCATGGCCTTCTATTGATTTATGCATGTAATTGCAGAAAATTTACCTTTATTTGCACGCTTCTGAGAAAAAGTACCGCATGATCTTTCACCTGTAACCTAGCTTGAATATTTTTTATTTTTCCCACAATTTTTTGGAAAATTGGTTTGTAATATTCACTCATGTTATTCAATTTGGAATTATTAAACTTCTATGTATTTATTTTCAGAAGTTCCCCTAAATTTAAATTTAATTTCCAAATTCGTTTAAGATCAAAGAATGTATTATCATTTGTATGTTCCGGGTGTCTGATTAAAAGAGGCACGCGGCTGTATCTCACAAACTATTCGTCGTAGAGACTTACGGTAAAAAATTTTATAAACAAAGTGACCAACAGAAAATCCTGGAAATTATTTGCAGGTTTCTAAGATGGACGACAGGGGGCGTAACCGCCATCTGAAACTTTTAAATTGATTTTTTTCTGAAATGCATCTATTGAATATACCAAACAAATATTTTTTGTTTAAAGCTGAGATTTATTCGAGTTATTTTTATTTGACACTTTTTGACATATCTACTGAAATGAAGGGCTGGGGGGTGATTCAATGTTTTTTTGAATGAACAGCTGTAACTCCTGAACGACTGAACGGACTTCAACAAAGTTAATCTCATTGGGAAAACTATTTATTGCTTCATCGAAAACATTTTATCTGTGGTCTGTCAAATTTTAGTTATGCCGGTAGAAAGCGTTTTTTGATATAATAACAGAAAATTGTTAATTTCTCTAAAAAATTAAATGCAATAACATTACTTTTTTTCCATAAAAATGTATTATGATGATGCCAAAATAGGCTAGTGAAACCCGTATCTCGATATTTTATTCCTAGCATAAAATATCGAAGAAAGAAAATTCAGTTATCATATGATTCAAACAGACGCCATTACACCGGTTTTTATTTTCATTTATCTATATTTTTCCAAGAATCAATGATGAAATTTCATCATTCAATGATATATATTATATAGGTACTAGTATTCTTAGTTCAATAAAATTTTATAAAATCGTTTAGGGGCATAATAATCAATAAATATAATTTGTGAAAGTGCAAGAAGGTAGTCAGAATAAGAAGAGACGGCCATGAAGGAAAAATAAATGCCTTAAATCAACTTGTCAACAAATATTAAAAATGAACTTATAATGGCTGTGTAATGAGTTTTTGTGGCACACACAAGTAAGGACTGAAAACGATTGAAATGCATTTACGAACAATGAAGATGTTGATATGTTTGCGGTATATTTTGAAAGTTTTCAAAATGCGGCAATGGCACAAAGATTATATAGAACTCGATTTCCAAATTGGCGTTCACGCCATGCGAGAATTTGTTGGGCATATTTGAAGAAAATAGAGAATTTTCATCTGAAATTTATAGGGTCGAAGCTTCCAGTACTACGCAAATTTCGGACTAAATGCGGAAAAATACTCGCATGGCGTAGACGCCGAATATAGAGCACTGTATATTCTTTGTGCCAATGCCACATTTTGAGGAATTTCAAAATATATCGTCAGTGATATCAACAGCTTCATTGTTTGTAAAATGTTTTTCAATCTTTTTTAATCCTTACTTCTGTGTGCCACAAAAATTTATTAAACTGCCACTATATGTATAATTTTAGTATTTCTTGACAAGTTGATTTTAGGCATATGATTTTCCTCCATGGCTTGCTCTTCATTATACTGACTATATTGTACTTGCATATTATTACATTGGTTATTATGCTGCCACTCGATTTTTTTTGAAGTTTTTGAAATGAGAATGTTATTTTTTGAAAATCAGGAAATTATTAAATTTCATCATTGATTCTTGGAGAAAATACAGATAAATGAAAATGAATACCGGTGTAATGGCATCTTTTCGAATCATATGATAACTTAATTTTCTTTCTTCTATATATTAGGCTAAGAATGAGGTATCGAGATACAGTTTTCACTAGCCTATTTTGGCATCATCACAATAAATTTTTAATGAAAAAAAGTTATGTTATTGCATTTAATTTTTTAGAGAAATTAGCAATTTTCTGTTATTATATCAAAAAACGCTTTCTACCGGCATAACTTAAAATTTGACAGACCACAGATAAAATGTTTTCAATGAAGCAATAAATGCTTTTACCAAGGAAATCAACTTTGTTGAAATCTGTTCAGTCGTTCAGGAGTTACAGCTGTTTATTCAAAAAAACATTCAATCAACCCCCACTACTTCATTTCAATAGATACGTCATAAAGTGTCAAATAAAAATGTCTCGAATGAAGCTCAGCTTCAAACGGAAAATATTTTTTTGGTATATTCGCTAGATGAATTTCAGAAAAAAATCATTTAAGATTTTCAGATGGCGGTTACGCCCCCTGACGACCATCTTAGAAACCTGAAAATAATTTCCAGGATTTTCTGTTGGCCACTTCGGTAATAAAATTTTTTACCGTAAGTCTCTACGACGTATAGTTTGTGAGATACAGCCGCGCGACTCTCTTAATCAGACACCCGGTACATATACATTGTAAATTATATACAACATTGTTATATGAAACTTATACATCAGTATAACCCTAGACATTGAGTGGTGTACCACTATATGTAAATAGTTTCAGTTCACATCAAAATCATTTTTGCTCACTATACTCAACGCAGTCCCATTTTCTAGCTCAATTTTCATTCTTTTCCTGTTAACTTTTATAGAAACCCAAAACTTATCCCTTAAGGACTCTCTGTGTGTAGATACTTGATAAAGTAAAGAACACAATTATTTAAAAATAATCAAATTATGAAATTTCATCATCGATTCTTGGAACAGGACAAATAAATAAAAATACTTAAATAACAGTGTAATGAAGTGTTCTTAGAATTTCAGGATAACTAAATTTTCTTTCTTCAATATTTTAGACTAGGAATAAGATATCGATATACGGTTTTCACTTGCCTTCTAAAGTGTCATAACACTACATTTCTGTGGAAAAAAAGTCAGGTTATTGATTTGATTTTTTAGAGAAATTGGCAATTTTCTGTTATTATATCAAAAAACGCGCTCTAGCGGCATCACTTAGAACTTAACATACCACGGATAAAATGGGTTTGATATAGCAATAAATGCTCGTCCCAACGAGACCAACTCTGTTGAAATCGTTCAGAAGTTACAGCCGTTTTTTAAAAAAAGCATTGATTTTCTGTTGGCCCCTTTATTCATAATATTTTTTACCACAAGTCACTACGACGAAAAGTTCACGAGATACAGCACTTTGCATTCTTATCTGGCCACCCGGTACAAAAAGGTTATTGAAGATTTTCATCATTATCCGCTTTAGAAGAAATAAACTGACCTTGCAATCATTGTCTCTGGAGTACAGTGTAAAATTTCTATAAAATAAAAAAGTGTCAATATTGAATATATTGTGATATAATAATTCTTAGCTTAATGAAAAGATATCAGTTTAAAAACCTAGCTATAAAGTGCTTTCTGACCTGAGATATAACAGATCTTAACTAGGATTATTTAGAGCTATGTTCGCGTAGTCGAAGCAATAGGTACCTACGTAAAGGAATTTCGAATATGAAACTGAACCAGCAATTTCAGTTGCTATAAATATAATATAATTCTCCATTTCGCAGTACTCGCCTCTTAAAAAAGTTTTCAATTCATTTTGAATATCATTAGTTTCATTCAAACTGAAGCAGAAAAACAAATAAATTTAAAAACTCGACCTATTCAATAGTATCTTATTCCTATTTCTTTCTAGTATAGAACTAAAACGGTGAAAATTTTGAAATCAAAATACTTTCTATTCATTATTATGAGTTGAGTGAAAACTGTACTTAAGATTATACATGCTCTATTCCACAAATCCTTGATTTCAAATTTACCTTCCATTTCATTGATGCTTTCCTCTGAAACTTCAGGACATGTTGAAAATTGTCTCGGAATTTTCACATCAATTTGGTAATTTTCTGCGGTCGATTCATAATCACACTCTGACATATTCAGCCTGAAGATGAAATAATTAGTTTTTGAGTGACGTTATTTATATTCCAACTCACCAAGTACTATCGTCTGAAGAAGCATCGTGCCTCGAATCATAGTGAATGCGCCCTGTCACATAATCAATTTGATGGATGAAACTATCTCTTCCTCGATATAAATATGTTTGCAGATTTCCATATCTACAATATTCCTCAATCACTAGGAGTTCTCCTTGAAATAAAATAAAGACATAATATATATATATATATATATATATATATATATATATAAATATATATATATATATATATATATATATATATATATATATATATATATATATATATATATATATATATATATATATATATATATATATATTTATATATATATATATATATATATATATATATATATATATATATATATATATATATATATATATATATATATATATATATATATATATATATATATATATATATTAATATATATATATATATATATATATATATATATATATATATATATATATATATATATATATACAGGGTGATTCATTAATATGTGTAAATATTTCAACGGAAAAATTTTAAGCTCAAAATATGAAGATCTAACCCAATTTGCTTATACAAAATATTTCTCCTTACTGATTTACAGGGTGTTATATTTAGATTATTAAAAATGAATTTTGTCCATTACTTTAATGCTGCTTGATATTTCTTTATGATATTTGGCAGTAAGTTGAAGTAGTTTGGGACACATCAAATAATAGTAAAGAAGACTTTCTCGCTATCACCAGTGGCGTACGGCAGGGGTACGGGAAGAGTTCTCGTTTACTAAATTCTACTCCACTGGCAGAATTGTCATGTTAGTATAATTTTTCGATTCTCCAATATTCTCTCTGTAAATGAGGCATTTTTTTTACGTAACGCTAGAGCCACTATTTTTCGAGATATTTAACGTTTAACATATGGCTGCACAAATCTTTTGATTTTTATGTACGAGTCATGTCGGTGTTTTTTGTCATACGATTGCATGTATTACGCAAAATAAACGTTATTGGATATTTTTCTTCAATTTATAATAATATCAGCAAACAATTCAAAACAGAACAAATACAAAAATATCCCAAACGATAAATACTCGCCAGGAACTATGGCAGCCAATTGTAAATTCCGCTAATTTTATTGCGAATCAGCCAAACATATTTTTCAAAGTTAGAAGATCGTTTAGCGAAAGAATGAATAAACTCATTGAGGTGAACGGAGATCACATTGACCATTTGTTGTAAATTGTTTTTGAGTTTTGTTCTTAAATTTGATACTCTTCCAAAAATTGTGAAGAAGATCTTGATAATTAAGTATTTATTTTGAACTTTTTCATGCAGCGCTGGATATATTTGTAGTTGTTCTGTTTTAAATTGTTTGCGAATATCATTATAAATTGAAAAAAATACCTAATACTGTTTATTTTACGTAATATATGCAATCGTATGACAAAAAACACCGATATGAAAATCAAAAAAATTGTGCAGCCTAATGTTCAATGTTAAATATCTCGAAAAATAGTGGCTCTACCGTTACGAAAAAGAAGTGCCTTATTTACAGAGAAAATATTGGAGAATCGAAAACTTTTACTAAAATGATAATTCTGCCAGTGGCGTAGAATTTAGGGAACGAGAACTCTTCCCGTGCCCCTGCCGTACGCCACTGGTGATAGCAAGAAAGTCTTCTTCACTATTATTTAATGTGTCCCAAACTTCTTCAACTTACTGCCAAATATCATGAATAAATATCAAGCAGGATTAAAGTAATGAACAAAATTCATTTTTAATAATCTAAATAAAACACCCTGTAAATCAGTAAGGAGCAATATTCTGTATGAGCAAATTGGGTTAGATCTTCATATTTTGAGCTCGAAAGTTTCCCGTTAAAATATTTACACATATTAATGAATCACCCTGTATATATATATATATATATATATATATATATATATATATATATATATATATATATATATATATATATATATATATATATATATATATATAATATATATATATATATATATATATATATATATATATATATATATATATATATATAAATATATATATATATATATATATATATATATATATATATAGGAGAGGATAACTATTTGTAGGGGGTGCAGTCCCTACAAATAGTTATCCTCTCCTATATATATATATATATATATATATATATATATATATATATATATATATATATATATATATATATATATATATATATATATATATATATATATAGGAGAGGATAACTATTTGTAGGGACTGCACCAATGTAAAAGGAAACTCTTTGAAGTTTTTCCAAGCTTTCGGAATCGTTTATTCCATCGTCAGGGAGAATCTATCATGAGAATGATTACATAGATGTTGATAATACGATATAAGAATCATTGAAAATGATGCTATTTGTTAAAAAATTATAAAAATTGATACATTTTTGAATTTATAATTAAATTACTGAACGAAATGACAAATCGGAGTCACTCATTTTTTTAAAATTTTCAAATTGAAGTTTGACATTATTTCGTTACGTTAAATTAATTCGATTTTGTGTTATTTTATATCAAGTGAAAGTAAAAAAGAATAAATTTCACTCAAATGGCGTATATCTGTTTTTTTATTCATGGATTTATTGTCTTGATAAATAAAGGCCATTTCTAAAAAAGACCTTTTTGAAAGATGTGATTCTCTTGCAAGAACAGTTGTTGAAAGGTAGTTCATCTGGTGGTCACAATCATTGACATGTTTAGCTAAAGCACATCTCTCAGGGTGTAATCTACTATCACTCTTATGAGAAGTGATTCTGTCTTTTAATAATCTTTTTGTTTGGCCAATATAATTCTTATCACAATCAAGACAAGGGATATTATAAACAACATTTGTGAGTGATAAAATAGGAATTTTGTCTTTTACTTTCGAATATATTTGTCTCATTGAAATAACTGTTTTATTTGCAATTTTGATGTTTTCAAAAGATTGAAAAATTCTGGTCAGTTTAGGTGTTATTTCTTTTATATAAGGTAACGAGGCAAAAAAAAATTGAAACTTGACTCATATCTGTAACAAGTTCATTATGATAAATGTTATTTTGTCCTATAATTTCATTTTCTGATAAGGATGTGCTAAATAAAATTTTCTTGACTAAAGATGGTGGGTAGGAATTTTGTATGAAAAGTTCTTGAAGTTTATTCAAATTTTTGTTATGAAGAGATATATCAGAAATTTTGAGTACTCTGTTCTTCATTTGTTTTAACAAATTCACTTTCATCGAAAATTTGTGATAAGAAAAGAAATTCAAATACCTTCCTAAACTGCATGCTTTTCTATACCAATCAATCAATATTATGTATATATTAAAGTAAAAGACAAAATTCCTATTTTATCACTCACAAATGTTGTTTATAATATCCCTTGTCTTGATTGTGATAAGAATTATATTGGCCAAACAAAAAGATTATTAAAAGACAGAATCACTTCTCATAAGAGTGATAGTAGATTACACCCTGAGAGATGTGCTTTAGCTAAACATGTCAATGATTGTGACCACCAGATGAACTACCTTTCAACAACTGTTCTTGCAAGAGAATCACATCTTTCAAAACGATCTTTTTTAGAAATGGCCTTTATTTATCAAGACAATAAATCCATGAATAAAAAAACAGATATAAGCCATTTGAGTGAAATTTATTCTGAATAAAGTATAAACTTTAAAATAAAAACACTTGGCTTATGTTTCACAATATAAGAAATATTTAGATACTGTATTTAGCAGTAATAATAAGTCGACATGTTTCGAGCTATGAACTCATTATCAAGACTGACTACAGGAGAGTATTGCATCGTAATTTATAAAACAGACAAAAGCAAAGGTGATACCTGAAAATCAATTTGTTCATTTAAAAAGGGGTAATTGACTATTATGGGCGGAACTTATTTCGAGAATTTCGAGAAGGTCAAGACGTTTACCCTTGTTACCTGAATGTAACAATTTGGTTTTGTTGAAATCCAGGAAGTGATTGAATTTTATACAATGTTCAGAGAAGCCAGTGGTATTTTTGTTTTGTAAAATTGACTTTTTATGTTCTTCAACACGAATATTTATATTCCTTCCTGTCTGTCCAATATAGAAAGCAGGACATTCGTCGCAAAATATTTTGTAAATAATGAATTCAAAACGCCCGCTTATTGTACAAGGAGAAATGAAGCAAATTTCATTGATTAAATACCTCATAATCCTTGTCGTATACGACTCTGGATTTCTCCGATGTTAGATTTTTCTTTATTATTGACCAAGAATGACTTCAAGTTTCTTTTATTTGTACAAATTGTTTTAACGTTATTTTTCGATAGTCTGTTACAAATTTTGGTACTCAAATTAGGCACATAATTTATTGGGAAGTATTTTTGTTCTTCATTAATAGTTTGCGTGGGGTATATTGAATGCAACAGATACTTTCTTCGTTTTTTCCCAATGAGCTTGTCGATAAGACTTTCATTGTAACCGTTATTGATGGCTAATAATTTAATTGTATTAACTTCAGTTTGAAAATTTGTTTCCGATAATGGAATCGTGAACAACCTATGTATGAACGACTGAAAAGCACTGAGTTTTATTTTAATGTGTTGGTTACTGTCGCTGTGAATTAAAGTATCTGTGAAGGTTGGTTTTCTATAAATGTTGAAAGTAAGAGAATTCAAATTCCTAGCAATCTGAACGTCTAAGAAATTCAAGGTACCGTTTTCGTTTTCTATTTCTTTTGTAAATTGAATCGAGTTGTAGAAAGTATTTATATATTTAAGGAAATTAAATACTTTCTACAACTCGATTCAATTTACAAAAGAAATAGAAAACGAAAACGGTACCTTGAATTTCTTAGACGTTCAGATTGCTAGGAATTTGAATTCTCTTACTTTCAACATTTATAGAAAACCAACCTTCACAGATACTTTAATTCACAGCGACAGTAACCAACACATTAAAATAAAACTCAGTGCTTTTCATTCGTTCATACACGATTCCATTATCGGAAACAAATTTTCAAACTGAAGTTAATACAATTAAATTATTAGCCATCAATAACGGTTACAATGAAAGTCTTATCGACAAGCTCATTGGGAAAAAACGAAGAAAGTATCTGTTGCATTCAATATACCCCACGCAAACTATTAATGAAGAACAAAAATACTTCCCAATAAATTATGTGCCTAATTTGAGTACCAAAATTTGTAACAGACTATCGAAAAATAACGTTAAAACAATTTGTACAAATAAAAGAAACTTGAAGTCATTCTTGGTCAATAATAAAGAAAAATCTAACATCGGAGAAAACAGTGGTATTTACAAAATATTTCGCGACGAATGTCCTGCTTTCTATATTGGACAGACAGGAAGGAATATAAATGTTCGTGTTGAAGAACATAAAAAGTCAATTTTACAAAACAAAAATACCACTGGCTTCTCTGAACATTGTATAAAATTCAATCACTTCCTGGATTTCAACAAAACCAAATTGTTACATTCAGGTAACAAGGGTAAACGTCTTGACCTTCTCGAAATTCTCGAAATAAGTTCCGCCCATAATAGTCAACTACCCCTTGTAAATGAACAAATTGATTTTCAGGTATCACCTTTGCTTTTGTCTGTTTTATAAATTACGATGCAATACTCTCCTGTAGTCAGTCTTGATAATGAGTTCATAGCTCGAAACATGTCGACTTATTATAACTGCTAAATACAGTATCTAAATATTTCTTATATTGTGAAACATAAGCCAAGTGTTTTTATTTTAAAGTATATACTTTATTCTTTATGATGTTTCACCAAGTGATGTGCGAGAATTCAATCTCAGTTATGAAATTTATTCTTTTTTACTTTCACTTGATATAAAATAACACAAAATCGAATTAATTTAACGTAACGAAATAATGTCAAACTTCAATTTGAAAATTTAAAAAAAATGAGTGACTCCGATTTGTCATTTCGTTCAGTAATTTAATTATAACTTCAAAAATGTATCAATTTTTATAATTTTTTAACAAATAGCATCATTTTCAATGATTCTTATATCGTATTATCAACATCTATGTAATCATTCTCATGATAGATTCTCCCTGACGATGGAATAAACGATTCCGAAAGCTTGGAAAAACTTCAAAGAGTTTCCTTTTACATTGCTGCAGTCCCTACAAATAGTTATCCTCTACACTAGTCAGCGACTATCCTCCTCTTATATATATATATATATATATATATATATATATATATATATATATATATATATATATATATATATATATATATATATATATATACAGAGGCGCCGACTTATAAAAAATATAAGGGGGGCATGATTAGAGTCATGATCAACATCAGAACCCCGAAAACCGAAAACTCGACTCTTCGGGAAACTCGGCAAGCCTGACACATTTTTTGGCTTTGAAAAACGAAATGCAAAGGTCATTTTCGTAAAAAGCTAATCTAATATAAAATGATAATTATGCTTTCAGGCTATTACTGAGCTTTGAATATATAGCTCTGAAAAGACTGAAATTATATTTTAATAAATCCTAAACTACATTACATAAAAAACTATCATTTAAAGAATAAAACATTAAATATTGCTGTCGCACAGTAACAGCACTTTGATTAGTGAGTGAACTAGCGAATTTAAGCATAATTTAAATAAACCTTAGGGTTCATTAAATAAAAACAATATTTCAAAGTTAATGCCTTAGAAATATTTGAGTAGGTATTATAAAATATGAATGAAAAAATATGTGAGTATTTGAAAATAAATAATACAGTACTCTATTAATATAGTGATACAGTACTGAATTATTACTAATATTTGAACTTAAAATTCAACATTCTGTTTAATTCTCTATTTCATAAAGATTTCAATATTGCTCTAAATTAGTAAATGATTGAAATGAAAAGTGCCAACATAATTTTGTGATTTTACAAAGCATGATATAAGTAATAATTTTCTTATATTATTGGTGGGGGCGGAGCCCCCTGATTATATTTCTGAGGGGGCTTGAGTCCCTCAGGCCCTTAGCGTACGCTGGCTAGTATTTGCGAGGTCTCGAGTTCAAACCTCGGGGCCGACTGGTCTGCCATGATTTTTTTGCAGAGGTTTCCTCATGGTAACGTAAGTCATTGCTTGCAAATTTATAAGGCGAATGCTGGGCCACTATTAGTCCTCTGAACCCTACCCACACTATGTTCCATAAATATCCCCTCTCACCTATCCTTAATGCACTTGTACATACAAGTGTATCCTCTGATCTGGCTGAAGGAGTTTGTAATGACTGGTCCTAGTTATGAAATAATACACAGGTTCATCTTATACTTTAGCCTTTATTTACAGTAGACTTTAGACTTCTCGCTAAACCCTCAGGCAGCGTGGCGAGTGTCTAAGTCTAGCTAAGTCTAACTAATCTCTCTATCAGAGATTTCCTCTAGTCTATATATCATTAATAGGTATGGGCACAGAGATACCAACGACATGAGACCTTGGCCTCGCGTAATTGCCGTATTGATTATAAACAATTACGAAACATAACCTCCTTCATCTGATATGAAATAAAACAATGCTGACACTGACCTACTTGTATACTTCCAGTCCAAGTTAATCTCAAACTTAAGCTGCCCGGGTCCCTGACACATACTTCAGGGAGGAATGAAACACGTGTGTTTCCTTTCACCTTCATCAGACGCTAAAGGCAAACTAGCTATGTTTCTCCATTATATCTAAACAGAAAAGTGATAACTGTAAAATGCTCTAAAAATATTAAGCCATGGATAACACAGGCGATAATTAACTCGATAAAACATAGAGACAAATTGAAGTTTAAAGCCATTAGGAGTAATAATGTGTCACTGTTCGATGAATACAAATCATATCGAAATCAACTCAATAAAATTATAAACACAACAAAAAATAATTATTATAAACAGGCAGTCAATGAAAATAAAAATGATATGAGAAAGTTGTTCAAAGTGGTTGCTGAATTAAGCAATACTGATAACGGGAAAAATAGTGACACAATAGATATTCACGATGAAATTGATGCAGTTTTTGATAATGATGGTGACATGGCAAACTATTGCAATGAATATTTTAACGTAATTGGCATACAAATGACCAGTAAAATTAAAAAATCTGACGAATACAAAAACAGTTACCCAATTACTATCGAATCAATGTTCTTATATCCAGCTACTGAAAACATAATAATCCAACATATTAATACACTAAAAAATAACTCTTCTCCAGGAATAGATAGGATAACAACTAAAGCTATAAAACTTATACATCCATTTATTATATCCCCACTAATGTATATAATCAACTTAATATTTGAAACAGGTATAGTCCCACACCAACTCAAGACTTCAATGGTGACCCCAATTTATAAAAATGGCAATGCCAGAGATATTTCTAACTATAGGCCAATCAGTTTAATAAGTAACTTTTCCAAAATTTTCGAAAAATGCATTAAAACGAGACTTAATGATCATCTGCATAGGCATAAAATATTAAACAAAAATCAATTTGACTTCAGGGAAGGTAAAAGCACCTCTGACGCAATGTTCGAAGTAGTAAACTCAATAAAGGATAGCTTGGAAAAAAATAACAAATGCATTGCCGTCTTCTTGGACTTAGCAAGAGCGTTTGACACAGTCCCATATAGTGGACTCCTTGACGTTTTGGAACATTATGGGGTTCGAGGGGTAGTGTTAGAAATATTTAAGAACTATCTTTGTGATAGAAAACAATTTGTAAAAATTAGGAACCCATTAAGTGAACCCTTGAAAGTACAACTTGGCATACCCCAGGGAACGGTATTGGGGCCTTTACTCTTTATTGTATACATAAATTCACTGCTATGTCTTAATACAAATAAATCCATAATCTCATATGCAGATGACACTGTGCTGATATTTGAAGACGACTCTTGGGAAGGTGTTAAAGAAAGAGCTACTCAAGGTATCCAAGATGTTAAGGAGTGGCTTGATTTCAGTAAACTCTCACTTAATATAAAAAAAAAACAAAATACATAGCATTCTCTATTACAAAGTATAACAGACCTAGTTACCATAATCTGGCATTTGAGACCTCGACTGAACTTATAGCAGAATGTGATCATATCAGGTATTTAGGTGTTACCATCGACAAATGTCTTAGATGGGATCAGCATGTTCTTGAGCTGGTGAAAAAAATCCGTAGGCTTATATACAAAATGTACCATATCTGTGCTATTCTAAATAAAGAACAACTGTTGATTATATACAGAGCTCTTGTAGAATCAATTGTAAGATATGGCAAACTGGTATGGGGTGGAATATATGACAACATATTACATCAATTAAATATAGTTAAAAATTACATACTAAAAGTTGTGTTCAGTAGAGATAGGTACTTTCCAACTGTTTTTTTGTATGATGAAAATATTTTGAATGTCAGATGTCTTTATTTCCTTACAGTTTCAACATTCTACTATAAAAATGGTCATAATCTCCAGCAAATATCTCATTCTCATGACACTAGAGCAAGAAGCAATATGGAGGTGGTAGTGCCACTGTTCAAGAAAGACTCATCTCATCGATTTGTTGTATATATTGCACCGAAAGTTTTTAATATGCTGCCTCTAGAAATAAGAACATTGGGCACTGAAAGGGGTTCCAACAAAAAGTGTAAAAAGTATATCTGTTCAAACTATGATAAGTTTGAAGCATTGCTATGAAGTGGGTTGTAGTTTTTGTTTGTTGTTTTTGTGACTTGTGGGTGTAGAATTAGTGAGTGGTCATTTGATGTTAGGTTTATTTTTCTCTGTTTCCTATATACAGATATAATTGGACATATATATGTTAGCCGAAATTTGCACATACAAGTGTTGTACACTTAGGTGCAATTAACAAAATTATGAAACTTAGAAAAGTCTTTACATTTGTATTCTGCTGAGATTTGTATATTTTATGTGCAAAAATAAATAAATAAATAAATAAATAAATAAATAAATAAATATCGAAAACAAGAAATAAGGAGTCAGGTAGTTCGGTAATTTTGAAGAAATTGAGAAGGGGGCTTGAAGTATGATCGATTTGGCTAGGTAATTTTGAAAAGATTGAGAAGTATGATAGATTTGGCTATTCAAGAGGGGACCGAAATGCTTGTATTTATTTATCTGTAATGATTCTGAAAAATTAAGTTTGCCTTACTTTCAGCATTTAATATTTTGAAATCATAATTGAACAAGAAATAAAGACGTGTGATTTTCTTGAAAAATCAAGAAAATCACACATCTTTATTTCTTGTTTTCGATATAACGGAGTAACATAGTTAGTTGGCCTTTAGCAACTGAAGAAGTTGAAGTTTTACGGTGCGTCATGCTTATTTAAATTAATAAATGTGTAAATTGTTATAATTCACCATTGTTTTAATACGTTTATAAATTCACACCATGTATCGGCCCAATCAATCCAGAAAATAATAAAGTTGTCCCTGAACCGATGAGCCCAATTTTTGACAAATGCGTTTTACTGTATACTGATACCTAGTACACGAGTAAGGCGTAAGCCAAAGCGTAGAGAGGAAGAGAAACTCGCCTAATGTGAATGCATAGAAAAACCGGAAAAGTGTATAGTAAGTACATAACTTTTAATGAAAGTGATATAGTTAGGCCCGAAAAATATGGCGCAACCGTTTTTAAATTGAAAAAATCAAACGAATATATTGATGCTTTCTGTGACTAGATGAGCTATCATTGAAGTCGTTCAAAATCATTAAAAAATATACTTGCAAAATTTAGGAATGTTTCACTCCACTATACGTCCACTATTCTACTTAGCAAGCTGTGATGGAAGACACGGCCATAACAGATTTGTTGTTTGTTTAAGTATACATCAACGTATACGAAGTGTACTTGACCCAACCTAGGTCCTAGAATTTCCATACAGTCTAGTATAAGAACAGTTTTTTGTCAAAATAGTTAACACACGCTTTAGATATATCGATATATCGGAAAACATGGTTATATTTAGTAAAAGTTAAAATCTGAATAGACCATTCCGACAATGTTTTTCAGAAAGTTGATTATTAGTCCACAGACATTCACTTATATAATACTGCCACTGAACAAGAAACATAATAAGTCTATTTTGTGATGTTCTTTTTATAGACTTTTCGTGATGTTTATTTAAAACGTTAAAAAGATATCCCCTAAATGTTCAAATTTTATAACCAACTTCATTAACTTCCATGTTATGTAATTAAAACATATTTTAGATGTACACAATACTACTTGAATTCGCAGTGATTTACACATCCTATGAACTTCTTTTCAGCAACTTCTTTGAGGAAACATCTATACGATGTTAATTTGTATAGGTCTCACTAATGTTACATACAGAACATTACTGCAATATTACAAATTAATATGTTTCTGAGATGATCACATTTTGTAGTTACTTTTACAACTTTCGAACTATTCTTTAGTAACTTTCTGCGACTGGGTGAGCTGTTTGAATGATGTATTCGTAAAAATATAAAAAAGAAGAAAACAGAAGACGAAAAAAACAATGGCAAGCATGATATATGGCGGATCGTGGCGTGCAAGTAGGTTATAAGTGATGGCAGCGTCGTTTTCAGTTTCTTGTTATAATGAACGAACAACAGTTATCGGTAAGTACTTATTCCAAAATCATAATTATTAAAACTTAAATATACTCATTTTAATATTTTAATCGGCTATTCAACATTGAAATTCCGGGTGGATATACCGTTGATATATCGTACCGTTTCGTAAAGTTTTGATAGTTCGAAATTTTTAAAGTTTCAATATTAAACAATTATTCTAATAAATATTCTGTAAACCAGCTATAAGGTATCAGTAATCTTTATCAATTCAGTTTTAAATCGTGTTACGTTTATAGCAACTACAGCTTGATATATACAGTTGCACACAAATTCAATTTTTGTTAAGATGTGTCATATATCACTTTCCACACTTGTTATGTAATATGCTTACAATATTATATTTTTTTAGGTTGGATTCCCGGACAGGATATTTGTTTTTAGGTTGGATTTCTTGTTCTGGACAAGATATTTATTTAAAGGCTGGATTTGTTTTATTTTTATTTTCAGTGTTCTATTTATTGATAGTTAATATACTATTCAAATCTTTTATTGCTTTTTTATTATAAATGTACAGGGTGAACAACTAAGAACGGCTGTAGGCCACATCTCAGAAAAGAATATTGATACAAATAAAAAATATTACCTTTTGGAAAGAAAAATCGCTAGAAAATATATATGAGTTTCTAAAATATCCACTAGGGGTGGAATGAGCACTTCAAATCATAATACCTACTGTGATTATCTCTAAAAAAGACATATACCAAAAGGTGACCTAAAAATGCAACTTTTGAAATCTTTATGATTGTATATTTAGGATACCTTAGTTTTTCTTTCTCGGTGATAATCACCTTATTATATGTTTTTAAGTGTTCTTTCCATTCCCTAGCGGATATTTTAGTAACACAAAAATATTTTTTAGGTTCATTTTCCTCGAGGTATTTTTTTTAAGTTGAATCATGATTCTTTTTTGAGATATGGCCGGCAGCCGGCGTTTTTAGTTGTTCACCGTGTATTTGCTGAAACATCTATAGGATGTAATCTAGAATGTTTGAGGTATATTATTTAGAGGTTTAAGTAATATCCATACAACATCTAAAAGAAAATACTGTATCGTTTTTGAAATGTTGCATTCAGTTCATTGGTAAGATGTTGTTTCATAGACATTGCATCAACATGTACTAGATGTTAAAAGGCATTTCTGATTGTAACAGAAATGTCGCTTTTAGTTCATTATAAAGACTTTCTTTTGAGAAAGTTCTAGTAACATCACAGTAATGTAAAAAGGCAGCGCTTTAACATCGCTGAGAAGTTCAGTTGTAACATCACAAAAGTTAACAGCCCTAAGCTGGGCATAAGCGGTTGTGAAGATGTGCATGTGATGAAAACAAGAGGGAAAAAAGGGAAGAACATTAGCACAATGTGATGTTAAATTAACGTGACTGTAACAATTATTTGCATAGTAGGTGTTCCAAGTTTATGATGCCTGGCATATATGAAAATTACTTTTTGCTATATTCTTTGTGCATGCGCCTAGAAGATTCACAATATTCAGATGCTTTCCCAGATATATCAAGATTTTGAGTTCCGCAACTAGAGCTCTTATGTGTAATTGTTGAGCATTTCGATCTACCATTTTCACTGCAACTATCGTCATTTTTTCATCCGGAAGAATACCTTTAGCTTCACCTTTCACAACCACTCCAAATGCACCAGATCCCAAAATTTTTCCTGAAATTTATTTATTTTATGGAATTATGGAACAATGAAATGATTATTCGAAAATTTCAGATTAACCTTCCAGTACACGGGTGAAAAAAAATTGCGCCAGTAGACGCGTCGGGTCTCTCAGACCCTAACTCAATATATTTTTTTTTTTGAAAATTTTTTTTTCTAGTTTCATTTATGTTTTATTTCGAGGTACTGAAGAGTTTCCTTCAACTTAAATAATAAGAAAGCCAATTTTCTTAACTTTTTATATTTTTAATAATTCAAATTGAAATTTATTCTTTTTTCGAGATTATTATCAAGAACAATAAAAAGTGATGAAAAAATGCCTGAACAAAAAATGGCGATGTAAGGATTCTTTGAACAAGAGGTTATATAAACTTCATCAACTCAAATAAGACAACTAATTCAACAACAGGAATAAAAAAGTTCATATGATAAATCTACTACTTTTGTTCACTATGTTCGAAACAAAAAAATCACAACGTGCTCTAAACATAAGAAATAATTACAATCTTCACAGTAATAATTTGTTTTACGTTCTTTACAATATTTTGTGTTCTAAAATTTCTACGAATTCGGAATCTAAAATTCCTAGGAATTCGGGATCTAAAATTTCTACGAAGTCGGGATCGGCAATCATCATCGGTTATCTACTTCGACATCGGTTTCAACTTCCTCGAACAATTTATCAAGTCTATTTACTTCAACCTCATAAGGATCCATAATAAAACAAAATATAATGTGTACTTGTCCAGGATATTACAATGAAGACAGCTGAAAAATAACTCGAATATTCCCCGAATACTTACACCAACGCACGGGTTGGGTCTGACAATACGTTTTTCGTGATCTATCATACCCTAAGTAATAAACTTGACTGAAAACAATACTAATCGTTAGAGAAGAAGCCTACCGAAAGGTACAGCGTGGCTCCTCACCCAATTCAATGACATCAGAAAATAGCGCCATAAAAACAAAACGGGTCTGTTAGAGCCAACCCGTGCACTGAAAGGTTAATATAATTCGAAAATTTATAAAATTCGTTATGGTATCACTTATCACCTAATTTCAAATTTTTAACGGAAAACTCATATCTACGATCGTAAGGCAACAGTTCCACTTGATCGCCTATTCCTAGATCGTGATTCCAATTATTCAACTGACCTTCCTCAAACTTCGACAAACCTGCATCCTCAAGATATTTCTTTAGTTTCTGAAAGTCAAAATTATGAACAAAATATAATCAGAAAAAACATGCCTTCGATATACTCACATTTTTTTTGATGTGATTTGCCATTGTTGTAACAGATGCTAACACAACCAACAATATCAATATTGGAATAACTAGTCCATACCATCTCAAGCTAGATTTTTCTGAAAAAATTACTCAACAGTGGGATACAAGTGAAATGCAGTTTTCGAAATCATAGTTATTTTGGTTTATAGTTGCACACGTTTACTTATATGACAAATATTTCAAAATATATTCTCGTAAAAACACATAGGTTACTAAAATCATCCTGATTCTGATATAATATTCGAGATATATATATATATATATATATATATATATATTATTTGAAACTAATCAAACAAACCTCCTAGCGGAGCTGGTTATAAGAGTTCACGAAGCATCGAAATGTCAACAACTACCCTAGACGGTAATTGTTGAAATTAACATTTCGAACAATTACCGTCTAGGGTAGTTGTTGACATTTCGATGCTTCGTGAACTCTTATAACCAGCTCCGCTAGGAGGTTTGTTTGATTAGTTTCAAATAAATGTCCTAGTTCATTTAATTTTATAATCACGGGCGTGTTTTCCGTTTAACACGAATAATTCTCACTTATATTCATTTGCCATTGCGATAAAATTCGGGGCGATTGCTGCCTGCGGTGTGTAATGTTGAATCACATCGAATTGATGTGTCAGCTTTACTCTTGCTTAGCGAATATGGTAGCCACCTTCGGGTGTTCCGGGCGTAATTGTTCTCGTGGCCGAAATGTTTTCTTCTGTTCTGAAAGACGTGGTTCAATTGTTTCCGACTGGTGGCGCTGTGTCATATTTATATGTCATGGAGTTGCTAGAAGAAATAAGTATGACCGTTTGAAATGTTGGTTTGGTTATCACTCCCGGTGGATGGATGATACTGATGAGCCCCGATAAGGGCGAAACAGTCTGTCTATCAATTTCCATCGATTGTGATAATCAAATTAACATTTCGAACAATTACCGTCTAGGGTAGTTGTTGACATTTCGATGCTTCGTGAACTCTTATAACCAGCTCCGCTAGGAGGTTTGTTTGATTAGTTTCAAATAAATGTCCTAGTTCATTTAATTTTATAATCACGGGCGTGTTTTCCGTTTAACACGAATAATTCTTACTTATATTCATTTGCCATTGCGATAAAATTCGGGGCGATTGCTGCCTGCGGTGTGTAATGTTTGAATCACATCGAATTGATGTGTCAGCTTTACTCTTGCTTAGCGAATATGGTAGCCACCTTCGGGTGTTCCGGGCGTAATTGTTCTCGTGGCCGAAATGTTTTCTTCTGTTCTGAAAGACGTGGTTCAATTGTTTCCGACTGGTGGCGCTGTGTCATATTTATATGTCATGGAGTTGCTAGAAGAAATAAGTATGACCGTTTGAAATGTTGGTTTGGTTATCACTCCCGGTGGATGGATGATACTGATGAGCCCCGATAAGGGCGAAACAGTCTGTCTATCAATTTCCATCGATTGTGATAATCAAATTAACATTTCGAACAATTACCGTCTAGGGTAGTTGTTGACATTTCGATGCTTCGTGAACTCTTATAACCAGCTCCGCTAGGAGGTTTGTTTGATTAGTTTCAAATAAATGTCCTAGTTCATTTAATTTTATAATCACGGGCGTGTTTTCCGTTTAACACGAATAATTCTTACTTATATTCATTTGCCATTGCGATAAAATTCGGGGCGATTGCTGCCTGCGGTGTGTAATGTTGAATCACATCGAATTGATGTGTCAGCTTTACTCTTGCTTAGCGAATATGGTAGCCACCTTCGGGTGTTCCGGGCGTAATTGTTCTCGTGGCCGAAATGTTTTCTTCTGTTCTGAAAGACGTGGTTCAATTGTTTCCGACTGGTGGCGCTGTGTCATATTTATATGTCATGGAGTTGCTAGAAGAAATAAGTATGACCGTTTGAAATGTTGGTTTGGTTATCACTCCCGGTGGATGGATGATACTGATGAGCCCCGATAAGGGCGAAACAGTCTGTCTATCAATTTCCATCGATTGTGATAATCAAATTAACATTTCGAACAATTACCGTCTAGGGTAGTTGTTGACATTTCGATGCTTCGTGAACTCTTATAACCAGCTCCGCTAGGAGGTTTGTTTGATTAGTTTCAAATAAATGTCCTAGTTCATTTAATTTTATAATCACGGGCGTGTTTTCCGTTTAACACGAATAATTCTTACTTATATTCATTTGCCATTGCGATAAAATTCGGGGCGATTGCTGCCTGCGGTGTGTAATGTTGAATCACATCGAATTGATGTGTCAGCTTTACTCTTGCTTAGCGAATATGGTAGACACCTTCGGGTGTTCCGGGCGTAATTGTTCTCGTGGCCGAAATGTTTTCTTCTGTTCTGAAAGACGTGGTTCAATTGTTTCCGACTGGTGGCGCTGTGTCATATTCATATGTCATGGAGTTGCTAGAAGAAATAAGTATGACCGTTTGAAATGTTGGTTTGGTTATCACTCCCGGTGGATGGATGATACTGATGAGCCCCGATAAGGGCGAAACAGTCTGTCTATCAATTTCCATCGATTGTGATAATCAAATTAACATTTCGAACAATTACCGTCTAGAGTAGTTGTTGACATTTCGATGCTTCGTGAACTCTTATAACCAGCTCCGCTAGGAGGTTTGTTTGATTAGTTTCAAATAAATGTCCTAGTTCATTTAATTTATATATATATATATATATATATATATATATATATATATATATATATATATATATATATATATATATATATATATATATATATATATATAGAGTAAGTATCACAATAATTGGAACAAGATGAAATACAAAACTTCATAATTTGCTAAATTCCGTAAGATTCATAGAAATTTCGGAAAAAATTTTTTTCGGTGTAACCAAATTACTGAAATCAAAATATTGAGAAAGAATCGAGTATTAATATTTCTTGAACTATTTTTATACTTTCGGAAAAAATGGCTCAATAATTCATGCGATGTAGCTGAAATTGTTCAATCCAAGAATAAAACAACTATGAACTATCACCCACGATGGAAATCTACTAATTTGCAACCTATACAAAAATCGTTTTCAAATGAGAAATCATGTCGTTTTATCTCAATATACTAGTCATTGTATGATTATTATTTACTATTGGTTAATGAAACTAATTTCAGATTCAAGTCGAGTTAAATCTTAACCCTGTTAGGATAAGATTTTTATTGGAAGAAATGGAAGAAAATAGGTGCAGAGATACGAAAATTTCAAAAGTACACTTCGTAAAATAAGTAGAAAACTTACTTTCAAAAACGAGTTTTGTTTCTCTCTTCTGAGTACCCCAAGTGTTTTTTCCTTCGCATCTGTACAATCCTTCATCTTCCGTAACAGTATGAGAAAATCTAAGTTTTTGTCCATCGGTACTGAAACCTCCAGTATCAGACGATTTTAAAAGGTCATTGTTCTGAAAGACATAAAATTATTGCAATATAGAAATTCTGATAAGCTATTATACTACATGAGTAGGTTTTCTCACTTTGTACCATGTGATAATTGGTTTAGGTTCGCCTTTGAAAACGCATATCAGTTCGAGTTCTGATCCATCAGTAATTTCCATCGTAGAATTCAAGTTGGACTGACTGAGAACTGGTGCTACACACGAAGACATAGCTACCGATATAGTCTGGCTCTCCATAAGTTCTTCGCTTTCACCCATTATCTTATAAAGTTCACATGTATATAATCCTTTGTCGTTTATATTAATGTCAGATACATTAAGAATGCTTGAGTTACTGAAATCCGTTGATTCTATCAAGATATTATACTCTGGAAAACAGAATAGAAGATGATGGAATCCGTCGTTACTACGTGATAATTTAACATGATGAACAAAAACAAAAGTTGAATTTACTACGTTTATTATCACAAAAATACTTTGAAAAATATAACACTGCGATTGTAATTTCGGTCACTCGACCATCATCGGGCAGATTGAGTTAAGAACTGTTCTTAACTCAACCTGACCGATGATGGTCTAGTGACCGAAATTGCAACCACAGTGTTATATTTTTCAAAGTGTTTTTTTGATAATAAACGTAGTAAATTCAAATTAAGTTTTTGTTCATCAGAATAGAATGAGGTTATATCTGTGATACAACACGTATGTGAAAGACTACGTACATAGATGCACAGTACCAACGAGATAGTGTCAAGTAGGAAATTTGTATAAATAATCAATTACACAAAGAATGAGAACTATCTCGTGTTTCATTTTAGCATTTGTGAAACTTTACAACTGGAGACGATGATATAATCTCTTTTAAAAAAAAATCAACTGGTGTATTAAGCCATAAGTGCTAAAGTGCCTCAACAAAGGTACATCAAGTTAACATGTATGAGTTTATGGAGCTCTATCATAAAAAGCTACCCTAGTGTCAGAAGCCTGATAGGATAGAACTGGATTGATCAGAGCAGTTGTCCTTTATTTTAAGATTCTATCCTATATTTTGCATTCTGAGCATTGTCCCAGAGGAATGCAACAGAAACGCTTCACGATTTTGCAAAATCGTGAAGTGTTCCACATTTTTAACTTTTTAATAAAATCGAGTTTTTTTGAGAGCCTGCTATTGCTAATAATTATCATGAGATTATAAATAGTTCACAGGCAACAACAATTGGAATATATATATATATATATATATATATATATAATATATATATATATATATATATAATATAAATATATATATATATATATATATATATATATATTATATATATATATATATATATATATATATATATATATATATATATATATATATATATATATATATATATATATATATTATATATATATATATATATATATATATATATATATATATATATATATATATATATATATATATATATATATATATATATATATATATATATATATATATATATAATATATATATGTATATATAATATATATATATATATATAATATATATATTATATATATATATATATATATATATATATATATATATATATATATATATATATATATATATATATATATAATATATATATATATATATATATATATATATATATATATATATATATATATATATATAATATTATATATATATATATATATATATATATATATATATATAATATATATATATATATATATATATTTATATATATATATAAATATATGATTTATCTATATATATTTATATATATATTTATATATATATATATATATATATATATATATACATAGGCGCCGACTCCATGGGGCTTGGGGGTGCCCCCCAATAATTCAAGAAAACTATTAGTTATATTATGCTTTGTAAAATTGCAAAATGATGTTGGTATTTTTCATTTTCCTTTTCTCCAGAGGACAAAACAATGAAGGGTTACAAATGTGCAGGCACCCTTGGGTCAATGTAACAATTCAAGACTTATTTCTTTTTACGTCTTTATTGCCATGCAAATGAACTTAGTAGAGGATGTAAATGAAAAAATTCAATGCCCGCATCTAAATATTTCTGATCTGAAAAAAATATATGAGGGATTGATTTGTATGCGCAATGGAAGGCGTGATAGTTTTGCACACTTTCGGAATTGTGTTTGAAAGAAAAACCTTCATAAGATGGCGATCCTTTACTTCCTCGGAATCGAGTATAATACCAAAGAAGAATGAAAACATCGAAGCCTGCTCTCCGCACACTTTCAAAGCCCCGAAGGAATACGTATAAACCTCTTTACATTGAAGTTATTGAAAAGGTGCAATCTTGCATTACTGAGCGGTTTGCATCAACTGGACTCACTCAGGGCATTGCAATTGACCACGAGTACTTGCTATTAGTAATCAGAGGTGAAACAAAGTTTTAAAAATCAACTGAGTTTTCAAAAACGACCTAGACATTGAGAGACTGCGCTTACACTTGAATATGTTAGCCGATATCGCTAATAAAAAACAAAAACAAAAACATGCGCGATGTAACATTCCACAAGAGTCTGCAGTTGGAGAAATTTTATGTGAATTAGTGAAGTGCGTTAAGCGTCTCCAAGTAGTTCCAATCACAACAGCAACAGCAGAACGATGATTTAGGATCCTTAGACGTCTGAAGTCATATCTCCCATCAACAATGGAACAGAAGCGATTGAACAACTTAGCTGTTCTTCATGCCCACCGAGATGTTTTGGATGAATCGGATATCCGACCAATCATCAACGACTTAATATTCAGTAATGTAGTCAGCCGTTCGACATTTGCACCTTTCTAAACACACTCTAGCCCTAGTATTGGTATTTAGAGCAATATAAAAAATCTTTATGAAAGAGAGAATTAAATACATAAATAATGTCAAATTTTCATTTTGAAAATAAGAGTACTAGTTTAGTACTGTATTACTATATTACTGTATTAGTTATTTTCAAATACTTAAATATGTTTATATTTATTATATTATAATACTTAAATATTTTCAAAGCAATAACTTGAACCCTCAGCCTTATTTCAAGTGAACTGAAATTAGCTATTTCACTTATTAAATCAAAGTGCTATTACTGTGTGATAGCAATATTTTATGTTTTATACTTTAAACTTGATAGTTGAGGCTTTATTTTAATATAATTTCAGTGTTTTCGGAGCTATGTATTCACTGCACTGTAATAATCTATAAGCATAATTATTTCTGTATTTTAAGAAAATACCGTGCGTGTTTATGTTTTGTTTCGTTTTTCAATGCCAACAAATATGTCAGGCTTCTCTAGTTTCCCGGAGTGCCGAGTTATCGAGAGTTGAGGTTTCGGTGTTCTAATGTTGACCATATGACTCTGAAATGCTTTAAACTCACTATTTTTCATCTAAAATTCAGAAAATTTCCTGCGGCAAGACCTCCAGTATGGCTTCCCAATATTTTTCATAAGTCGGCGCCTCTGTATATATATATATATATATATATATATATATATATATATATATATATATATATATATATATATATATATATATATATATATATATATATATATATATATATATATATATATATATATACTAGCGAACCCGGTAACGTTGTTCTGCCATATAAATTATTTTTGATCTATTCATCTATCTGCCGATGTATCTCTATCTATCTATCTATCTATCTATCTATCTATCTATCTATCTATCTATCTATCTATCTATCTATCTATCTATCTATCTATCTATCTATCTATCTATCTATCTATCTATCTATCTATCTATCTATCTATCTATCTATCTATCTATCTATCTATCTATCTATCTATCTATCTATCTATCTATCTATCTATCTATCTATCTATCTATCTATCTATCTATCTATTTTTATTTCTATCTATCTATCTATCTATCTATCTATCTATCTATCTATCTATCTATCTATCTATCTATCTATCTATCTATCTATCTATCTATCTATCTATCTATCTATCTATCTATCTATCTATCTATCTATCTATCTATCTATCTATCTATCTATCTATCTATCTATCTATCTATCTATCTATCTATCTATCTATCTATCTATCTATCTATCTATCTATCTATCTATCTATCTATCTATCTATCTATCTATCTATCTATCTATCTATCTATCTATCTATCTATCTATCTATCTATCTATCTATCTATCTATCTATCTATCTATCTATCTATCTATCTATCTATCTATCTATCTATCTATCTATCTATCTATCTATCTATCTATCTATCTATCTATCTATCTATCTATCTATCTATCTATCTATCTATCTATCTATCTATCTATCTATCTATCTATCTATCTATCTATCTATCTATCTATCTATCTATCTATCTATCTATCTATCTATCTATCTATCTATCTATCTATCTATCTATCTATCTATCTATCTATCTATCTATCTATCTATCTATCTATCTATCTATCTATCTATCTATCTATCTATCTATCTATCTATCTATCTATCTATCTATCTATCTATCTATCTATCTATCTATTTATCTATCTATCTATCTTTTTTTCTATCTTTCTATCTATTTATCTATCGTTCTATCTATCTATCTATCTATATATCTATCTATATATCTATCTCTCTATCTATCTATCTATCTATCTATATATCTATATCTATCTATCTATCTATCTATCTATCTATCTATCTATCTATCTATCTATCTATCTATCTATCTATCTATCTATCTATCTATCTATCTATCTATCTATCTATCTATCTATCTATCTATCTATCTATCTATCTATCTATCTATCTATCTATCTATCTATCTATCTATCTATCTATCTATCTATCTATCTATCTATCTATCTATCTATCTATCTATCTATCTATCTATGTATCTATCTATCTATCTATCAATCTATCTGAATAATTATCTATCTATCTAGCATTATATCTATCTATCAATCTATCTGACCCGGCAAACGTTGTTTAAATTATTAAAATGGCTATTAAAAAATATGGGTTGTTGATAGAAGGGTGAAAATTTAGAGTTCTATATATTTTTCAATGCAACATTATGAAAAAATGAAAATAAAAATGAAAAATTTTGTCCAAAAACTTTATAAAAATGTTTGGGGTGGATAACTAAGAGATATGAAAAATATATTACGACCTATTCTCAGACCGACTATTATTATTTTCGATTGCCATCTTGCAACCCTATTGCGGATCTGTGGATACAATAAAAAAAAATGAAAATCGCGGTGAAAAAATAGGCGTTGATGGTAGAAGCGTAAAAGGTTGAGAGTAATATGAATTTTTCTATTCTAAGTCATGACAAAATGAAAATAATCATTTTGCCAAAAAAATTGAAGTTAATAATTAATAAATGAAAAAAAAGGGTTGATCGTAGTGAGATAAAAATTTAGGGTTGTGTGAATTTTTGAATGCTGTATCATAAAAAAAATAGAATAGAAAATTTCGTCTGAAAAATAAAATAAAAAATCAAGGGTTGGACCCTCATTATTTAGGAAAATAAAAAATAGATTTTGCCCGATTCTCAGACCTAACCAATATTCACAAAAAATTTCATAAGAATCGGTCAAGCCATTTCGGAGGAGTTCAATAAATAAAAAATAGGGGTTGATCTAGAGGAATTAAAATCAAGGGTGTATGTATTTTTGAATGCTGTATCATAAAACAAATTAAACAGAAAATTTTGTCTGAAAAATAAAAATTTAGGGGTGAACCATTCTTAACATTTAGGGAGATGAAAAATAGATGTTGGCTGATTCTCAGACCTACCTAATATGCACACAAAATTTCATGAGAATCGGTAGAGCCGTTTCGGAGGAGTTTAACTTCTAACACCGTGACACGAGAGTTTTATATATTAGATATATATATATATATATATATATATATATATATATATTATAATATATATATACATATATATAATATATATATATATATAATATATATATATATATATATATATATATATATATATATATATATATATATATATATATATATATATATATACTATATATATATAATTAAATAAATATATATATATGAATATATATATATATATATATATATATTTATATATATATATATAATCTCTTGATAATTATTAGCAATAACAGGCTTGTTGAATCTTAAAAAACTCGATTTTATTAAAAAGTTGACGTTTCGCTACGAATGTCGTGGCGAAACGTCAACTTTTTAATAAAATCGAGTTTTTAGAAATAGTTCACAGGCAACAACAATTCGAATAAATAATTATATATGTATATATATATATATATATATATATATATATATATATATATATATATATATATATATATATATATATATATATATATATATATATATATATATATGAACAAAACTAAATTTAAATTTACTACGTTATTATCACAAATATTTATTTAACACTGCGATTGCAATTTCGGTCACTAGACCATCATCGGGCAGATTGAGTTAAGAACTGAATACAGAATAATTACAGATTTGCGCTTACGGGTGGGAAGGGATTATTGCAGGTACCTAAATAGATAAGAGGAACATATTTCAAGAAGGGCTAATCGAGTGAATTTCCGTAATTGGTACAATACAATGTTCTTAGAAAAGTCGTTATTGTTTGAATACACTAAATATAGGAGAATATATCAAGCCAATCTGGTCGTTCAGCAAGATATCTTTTGCATTATTATTGAGTTTAAAAATTTCTAATGATTCTAAGATACTTAGAATCATTAGAAATTTTTAAACTCAATAATAATGCAAAAGATATCTTGCTGAACGACCAGATTGGCT
The DNA here is from genome assembly GCA_030704885.1 of Cynegetis impunctata. NCBI lineage: Eukaryota > Metazoa > Arthropoda > Insecta > Coleoptera > Coccinellidae > Cynegetis > Cynegetis impunctata. The sequence goes on along the minus strand of JARQZK010002177.1, from coordinate 680,273 downwards.
TGATATATTCTCCTATATTTAGTGTATTCAAACAATAACGACTTTTCTAAGAACATTGTATTGTACCAATTAGGGAAATTCACTCGATTAGCCCTTCTTGAAATATGTTACTCTTGTCTATTTAGGTACCTGCAATAATCCCTTCCCACCCGTAAGCGCAAATCTGTAATTATTCTGTATTCAGTTCTTAACTCAATCTGCCCGATGATGGTCTAGTGACCGAAATTGCAATCGCAGTGTTAAATAAATATTTGTTATAATAACGTAGTAAATTTAAATTTAGTTTTGTTCATCATGTTAACTTGTCACGTAGTAACGACGGATTCCATCAACTATATATATATATATATATATATATATATATATATATATATATATATATATATATATATATATATATATATATATATATATATATATTATACCTATGAGATACCTCGAATATGTTGCGGGATGTTTTCTGCAACATATTTATTGAGCTATTTTTCATATTTTTACTACCTACCCAGTGACCTTAAAATGGTTCAAACTTGAAAATGCTCAAAAGTCACTGACATGAACGTCAAACGATTTTCGCTAATTTTCTCTTATCAACGTCATTTTTTCAGAAATATTTTTATAAGATTGATTTAACGGATAAACAGCAGTCAGTTTTAGCATATATATAGTTTTCTTTCAGAGAACTTACTTTCATTTGAAATTATTTCTGAGAAACCTCGCCTCCATTTAATCCTCTGTGTGAAGTTCTGGAAGAAAGCTACACATCTTATTTTAATCGAATCCTCAGTAGTGATAATCACTATGTTGTCGACATCAGAAAGGGTTATACCATTGAGTGATTCAATAGTGAATCCATTTTCAATATCTGTGAACAGCAAGAATTGCTTTGTCAATAATCTTGATAGAAGCAAATTATTCTTCATAATTTATAATTTTTTTTATCAAAACAGCAGAAAGAATTGCATCTAAATGAATAGCTCATTTTATCATTGAAAAATGAGTTAAATTGAAAAGAAAACCAATTTCTGAAGGCTCACCAGATATGAAGAGTCCTACTTCTTTTTCAAAAGTTTGCTTCGCAGAGTCATCAATTATTACAGTTTCCAATGCGACGCACTTTATAGTTCCAGACTTTTTGAAATTATATTTTACACTTGCAATTACTTTGCGTTCACTTTCATTATACTCAGTATTATTCAACTAAAAATAGATTTATTTATATTATCATTTGAAAACTAATCTATATTTGTAAATATTTGATTTCCAGGTCCAGAAATATATAGATCGTTATTGCAAAATGAGAAACAAGCATCATCACACCCGAAATTTCGTATCATATTAGGCTCATATTTCAAACAGAAAGAGTTAGGACAAATACCCTTTTTCATTCGATTCCCTTCACTACATAATTATAAAAATTTTTAGTAGTAATAAGGGTTCAAACTGAGGACTAAATTTCTGGATCTAGTTGTAATGCTTCTGTGGTGTCCCTTTGAACAGTCATTTTATTTTAGCGGTCACAATCCTCGAAATATTTTTGTTAGAAGCATGGATTCTGATAAGCTGTTCCACCAAGGCGAATGCTAGATCATTTAAAATCTTCTCTGTTTTAAAAAATTTTTAGGATTACTAGAGTGTTACAGAACTATTGCGTTTATGCCAGCTATATTCAACAGTTCATAAAAGATGACCATTGGCCAAAGACTATCGTCGTGTATTTCGTGCACAGTCATAAGTGGCGCATAATTTGTCCACAGTATCCACTTCTCCTTTAGTAGATTTACAATCTAGTATTAATTCTGGCTTATCTGAATTTTGATCGACTTAATCGTCTTGATGTAAGCTAGAGAGCACCGAAACATTTTTATTTTTCGTCAGAATATACGATATTCCAGGGTTATATTTTGATGAAAAGCAAACATACTTGAGCCAATGGGTCTTCCTTGAGGTTTCGAAAATTCAGGAGGTGACCATCGCTTATTGCTGTGACATGTTCCCCAATAATATAAGAGGGTAATCTTTTTTCAAATCTTGATTTCACTGGAGGCTTGTTAACCAATTGTCGCAAGTCAGGTTTCGCTTAGTTCCTCGTATGGACTCATATAATCTCGTCACTACTTCATATGGAGAATTGTTTACAAAAAAAGACCTTGAGGCTGATAAACATCCAAGTTAAAATTATAAAATGTCTTGTTATTTGCAAGTGTGGACATTTTCAAGCTGTATTTATTTGGCTTGCTGGGAATGTACTGCCTGAAACTGCAACTTCTCCAAAATGCCTCTAATTTTTCGTCTATTGTGACGTATTCGAAAGGCGTGTGAGCGTTCTTGCAGTTGGAGACAAATAGTTCAAACAGTTCTCGAATTGGACATAATTTATCTAATTGTGTTCTGTCCTCTCGTGAATACAAATCATTAAATCGTATATCGTCGCTCAGATGACAAAACCTTGTATCTCAAAATGAGCATGTTTTGGGAAATCACTTAAAACTTTTTATAACAGAAAATACAACTGTCGAAGTTAGTTTTTTTACTGAAATATGGCTATTTTCACGACTTGAATTATTTGTCACAATGATTGAATTCAAAGAAAATAAGGTTGGATTTTTTTTTAAAAAAAACTCGAGATACGAGCTTTTGAATTTTGTTCGTATTTTATTTCAGGACTTACGAGGTTTTGGCAGCATATTATTATGTCTCTCATGCTTTTTTTTTCGTTTTTTTACACACAAGAAACAGCATGACAAAAGAAAAATAGAGCGTTTATTCTTATAACAAATGAAACAAACATAAATATTCTCATATAAAATAAAGTAACATAAGTATTTTTCATATTTTGGAAACAAACAAAAAATTAGTGCTTCAACGAGTCATAAAACCCATGATATTCTGGGTGAATAACGGTCTTAAGGGACTGCAGGTGATTAAATTTGTCTTCTGTAATGGACAAATGGTCATTATACATTTTTTTTGAGTGTCCTACATTGTTAGTATTCTTGCGAACTGGTAAATACTGCCACTTCTCGTCAAAGTTAAGTTTGTATTGGATAGACAAATCTTTAGAATACCTCAGAGCCCTCAGATTATTCACGCATGCATCTCCCACTTTTTTTCCTGGACGAATGGATGAATAATACTTAATTTCGGAATAGTCCTCAAAAAATCGGTGATCAATGTATTTTACTTTGTATGGATTTTTGGAATTTTTACGCGCCTCTTTAATTATTTCCACATAATTGGATGGTGAGTAAATGCATTTATTTTTTTTCTTTCTTTCAACGGTGGAGTGCACACTGTCGCACTCCATTTGTGAGTGACCCTTAACTAAATATTTCTGTATAATTGCTGCATCATTTTCGATGCAGAAATGTTGAAGTGCATTAGATAATGTCACGTTGCGATTTTGCGCAGAGCATCCATCGCTATAAAAAATTTTTGGTTTGTCTTTCTCTTTGACATCTAATTCTTCATTCAAAAAATCGATTATACAAGATGCAAAGGAGTTGGCATCCATTTTGCCCTCTCCCTCATGCCATACATAACAAACTACTTTATCATTTGCTAAATTATAGATAGTGAAGTTATGGCATGCTAGTTTTTGTTTGAAATATACCATGCCTGCTGGGACGACAGGGACAAATTGGACCGCTTGTACATCCATTGTAAATACGCACACTTTTCCTTCCGACGCATCTTCTTTATCTTTGATTTTTTCTTTCTAGCGCGATCTTTTTGACTGATGTGTAATTCATATTCCCCTTGCTCTACATTGCCCAGTTTATGCGAAAAACATAAATCACACTGGTCCTTCCTTGGATGATACACATCAATGTTTGTATTTTTCATTTCCTTCAAGAAAACGTCACATCCGACAGCAGATTCTGGTTCATCTTTTTTGTATACGTCATACACTTCCTTGTATGATTGGAAAATAGTTTCCAAATAAAGTTTACTCGTTGTTGAACGGCAATAATGGGAGGGCAACTTTGGCAATTTTTTAAGGAACGCATTAACTTTATTTCTGCGTTCAACATTGACAGGTTTAATCTTGGTAGGAAAAGTAGTAGTAGTTACTTTTGGGATACCAGAGTCACAACACTTTTTCACCCAGTTTTGAACACTCCATTCACCCAATCCTAATGTGGAGAGAAACATTTTCTTGCATACTGGAATTACGGTATTATCTATTTTCAAATGATAAAATAAACTTAAATTACGCCGTGATTTTCCTTGTGTTCTTCTTTGCATTGTTGGTTGTTTATTAACTAGCGTACACACAAATAACTTTCGTTGATGCCAATCCATCTCAGACCAAAACCCATCAAAAATCTTCCTTCGTTGCTCATCGGTTATCATTGAACACTTCCTTTTTTCTTTTGCTGAAGTACATCTTGGTTTCATTTCCCGGGATTTTCTCTTTATAGTAACTATAGAAGATCCATCTTTCTCCTTCTTTTTTGCTCTGTATTCTTTACCGCGCATTCTTAAATATTTTTGTTCATTTCTTTCCCAAGTGGTAGGATCTGCTTTACCTTTTTTGCGACGCCCTTTTTTATCATTTTTTTCTTCTCGAATAGCGTTCAGTTCTTCAGGCGTAGCTTTGAATTTTTTGCTTCTAGTGACATTGTCAGATTCATCTTCCGAATCCGACGAAGTATTTGGATGATAACTTGACTCTGATACTTCAAAAGGTTCTTCAAATTCAATGTCGCTGTTAGTGTCACTGACACTTCCGGTTTTCAAATTTAGATCCTTTCTGACGTTATCCACCTGAGTACTTGTTTTCACATCGACATTCTTTCCATTATCTTTCACATTCATACTAGCCAGGCATCTATTTTGAAAGTCATTTTTTAAATGAGACCCTGTTTGAATAGTAGTGGTTTTTGGGTTCAAAATAATACTGGAATGTACTTGAATATTTCCTGAATAGCCTGATGAAGCTTCAATTTGCTGGAAAATGGAGTTTTCTTCTTGAGAAGTCACATGAACTTGTTCAAAGCTTGTATTATCTGATTTTATTTCTTGATTGAAATCTTTGAAGCTCTCTTCATTGGAGATGGTATGTTCCTGCATTTCAATTACCTCTATATCAGGCGCACAGGCATTTTTCCAATCTTCTCCACTATCATGGCTCTCGAACTCTCCGACTACCTCTTCAGAATGTGAATCTGGATAGGCGATACTATCATTCCGCTTATTAGCAATATCACATGAAAGTAGCTGAACATTTGGTAAAACTTTGGCATTAGTTTTGGGATTGTTAATAACATGATTTGATTTAAGACTTTCTAGTGCTGCTTTGACAATTCTTGCAGAACGGCTTGCCTGAGAATTAAAAAAAATAACACTTAAATTTTTCAAAGAAACCTCGTAACTCACTATTGTGTAGTTGATCAAATTCAGGTAGATAACAAAACCTCGTATCAGAATTTTTTTTGCTAAGAAATTAACTGAAAACCATTATTTTGAAAACTATTGTACTAACTGACAAGTGTTTGTTTTTCCTTAAACAATTTGTATAATTTGTTTTAGTTGATCAACTGAAATGGATTGATTGGATCATCATAAACTCAAATTTTTTAGAATATTAGTTAGATTAGTTAAAATGCTTCTGTTCAACGTAAAATAAAACAAATACGTATTATTGAAACAAAGTATTAATGAATATTTTACTTACCATAGCTTCTAATAAACACTTATAACCCACAACTTGCATAAAAAAGTTCAGTATTTATAAATTTTGCAAACACGTGTCGACTTACGAGGTTTGTTTACATCATGTGAGATACGAGGTTTCTGAATTTGAGTGTCGTAGGTGTAATTTCAGACGCTCTCAAATAAGAGGTTTTGCAATCGATGCGGCTCGAATTCCTTATTCAGGCAACCCAAAAAACACAAAACCTCCGAAAATTGAGATACCAGGTTTTGACATCTGAGCGACGATATGTTGCATTGAAAATTTCAATCTTTACATGGACAACATGTCAAGAGCTCAATTCCTGTGTGTATTTACTTCACTACTTTTCAGCAGTGCCCAAATATAATAACCCTAAGAGCTTAAGAGCACTTATTTCTGTTCAGTCAGTTTCCTTGGCATTCCTCCCACTACTATAATTTTTTTTGCAATTTTCTGATGTATTTGTTTGTCACCACAACAATGATATTTATTGTGGTCTCTTGCTCCGCAAGCAATTATAACCATCCAACGATTGTCAGAATGCAACTGATATTTCATCTCAAATGAGATATTACCAGTATGAGAAGGTATGTAAGGGGGCGAAACAAACAAATGTGCGGTTCCGAAAAGACTGAGTATTTATGATCGTTGTGGAGTCAAAGTCCGCACCAAGCTAGTTTGCCAAGTACTTAGGTACGCTAGCTAGTGTTTGGGAGGTCCCAGATTCGAACCCCTGGGTCGACAGGTATGCCATGCATTTTTGTCAGAGGTTCCCTCATGTCGCTAGGTAAGTCACTGCTTACATACCTACAAGGCGAATGCTAGGACAGTATTATCCTCTGAACCCTACCCACACTTGCTATCTTCCATAAATATTCTGCCTCGCCCATTCTTCTGATCTGGCTGATGGCCCCATAACTCAAGCTGCCCGCCTCCCTGTCACATGCTTCAGGGAGGAATGAAACACGTGGCCTTTATCTTTTTATCCTTCAGAGTCCGAGCGCCAGCCGCAAAAAGTTAAAATCAAGAAAATCGCGAAGTTGTTGTGTACTCAATTTCGCTTTTTTTATATTTGAAGATCCGTTATCCCGAATTATTTTTTCTGAGTAAAAATATTGGATCCTTATTTTGTAGATAAACTCATTTTGGATACTAGAAGGTCAACTTCTATGTGATGATTAGCATTTTGAGATTAATATTTCTGTTGAGATATCAAATATCTACCTATTCAATAAAAACGATCTTGATTTCATGAGAAATTCTAGAGGATATGAGCAATCTTAACTTACAGTTTCATATTTACATGTGTAATCGAAGCAAGGTTTGTACATTAGCTTAACATGAGCCACTGGATAAGAAAGAACAATGCATTCGATATATGTCTCCTCATATAGAAGCTGATATTCGTTCCAAAGCTCAAATATTATAGCTGGTTTTTCTGAAATGATTAATAAATTTGACTGTAAAGTCGAACACATTTTACTCCAGAGAATAGATAATTCGTCTGAAGTATATATAATATACCTGTAGGTTGAAATCGATGAAACATCGGACGATGATAATAATTATTCGATACTGACAACCGTTGAACATTGTTTCCAGAGTATGACTGTGATATTTTCTATGACAGTATGTCTATTTTTTAATTTAACATATGCTAGTCTATAACACGAAAATTCAACCACGAGCATCCAATATATATTTCAATCATATGATATTTAGAGTTTTGGACACAGAGGAGTAATTTGTTAAAATGTCTTCTCATGGAACGTTTTATATGTTTTTTCATCTAAAAACATAGTGGTACTTTTCAAGATAACAAGAACACTTGAATATAGTTTAAGGCAATGTGGTTAGTTTAAGCGAAGTAAATTATGTACGTAGGGTGCTCGCTCATACTTTGGCATTACAAGAAAATAAAGTGAATAAGGAAAATTCTTTAATAATAAAGAAAATTATCAATCAACTTTCCAAGGGAGCTGGTTATACGTATTCCGCAACGCAAAATCTGCATTCACAATCGAACGGTGAACTATAGAAATTGTCAACTCACCCCGACCGACTAAAAATCTGCATACAGCTGTTTCGAACTTATTAGATCTCATCAGTGCAGCTTATTTGACTTGGAGTGAACTAATTGTTCCAGTTGTTATCCAGACATTGTTACCGATTACGATTTGTATTGGGGAACAATTAGAAATTTGTTAATTCACTCCGAGTCAATTAAGCTGCAAATTTTGCGGAATACGTATAACCAGCTCCCTTGGAAAATTGTTTGATAATTTTTTAAATTATTGAAGAATTTTCCTTGTTCACCTTATGTAATGTATAAAATTGACCATGATCGACAAGTTTGTTTTTCATGATTTGATTATTATAAGAAAAGGTAAAAGTCGATAAGACCCTACCTTAGGGCAATTTTTTAGTTTATTTTTTGCCTAAAACAGGGTAATGTCTAAGTCATAGCAATTGTTGTGAATATCTAAAGTGAACTCAAATAAATCTTTCTTCACTTTATCCTTGTGCTAATGTGCTAATCAGGACTGTCAGAGAAAAATTACTTAGAAAAACGCTTGTAAGTAGTTTTGTCCCAAAAAAAAATTTTGCACTGTATCGAAAGTCGATAGAGAAGTGCAGAATAGATTTTTATAGACCTCCTGAACTACGATTCTCGAAATTTGTTTAATGTTGGATAGAGATAGCTGAATTAGTGCATCGGTAATTTGTATGTAGATTGAGTTTATGTTAAGTAAAGGAATTTAGCCAGTATAAACTTTCTTTAGTCGATGTTATTTTCATGTGTACTTATCTTTTTTTTTTAAATTAATATTAAGGCAGTACACTGTGGCTTTAACTAGTTTCCTCAATCGCTGCCACTTTCAAAGATTTCATGCTTTATCCTAGATTTTGAATAATTGGTCAATAAAACAAATTTTTCTGATTATGTTAGCGGTGTAAATTATTTTACCTCTATTAAGTTTACTTTGAGGAAGAGCAGAATGTATGTTACAAACTTTATCTCCTCAATTCTTCCCTTGAAATTTCAAGCGTTTTTGAGTATTTTCAAATATTGTGCGAATCTGGATCCACTTCAAAGTCAGTTCGAATTTTTACAATCTTCACGTGATTTTGGTCAAAGTTATGAAAGTGCTATTTAGGTTTTTAAATATTTTTCCTCATCGATAAAATGCTTATGTAGTTAAGAATTCATGAGTGAAATAGAACAAAAATTAATGGCAACTAAAACCTTATTGACGCAGTTCTGCTTTCTACACTTTTTTCAAATGCACTAATGAAACTTCAAAAACATAGATATGTAAAACTTCACAAAATTCACTAATTCAATGTTCAAAATCTTCTGTCCTATCATTCAGGCATTTGAATGGCTAGAAAGAAAATAGATGATTTTCAATAACTAAACAATTATACTTGAAAAGCTGATCACGGTCGAAGTTTTTGAAGACTATTAGTATTATCTATTGAATGTAAGTTATTGTTATAGATTTCATCAGGATATATGCATTGACTTGCATTGAAATTTCTAGTAATTCTGACCTACATGCAATGGAGAATGTTTTCTGTTTGCTCTCTACTAAGGTTTTAACAAACTTCATGATAGCTAATGAGTACGGACATAGCAAAATGATATTGCATATTTAAGAATAGTAAAACCAGAATCATCAACGCTATACTCCTATTATATACAAAGGGTGTTTTTTTTAGAGTTTCACAACTTTGAATTAAAATAAAATTAAGAAATATATTTTTAATATCAATAAAATTGGCTTTATTGAATAGATAATTTTATGGCATTAATGTTTAAATATTATTTCGGCTATGTATCCTCCAAGGCTGGCGCGTACCAGGCGCAATCTGGAACTCTAATTCTCACACACTTTTGGCAGCATTTGTGGCCGTATTTCGCCAATAACTCATCTAATATCGCTTGCCAGGTGTTCATTATTTCTGGTTTATCGGCGTAGAGAAGTGATTTTCCACAACCCCTAATAAAATAATCTAATGGGGTTAAATCACACCACCTTGGTTGGGCTAATTGTTGACCATTAGGTACGTAAAATTTTTCGTTCATCAAAACTTTCTTTGAGTAGATCAATTATTGTAGCGCGCTGTAAGGCACATAGCTCCGTCTTGTTGGAACCACATGTCAGCAAGATTAATACCAGATAATTGAGGTACAAAAAATTTCTTATCATGTCTCTATACCGCTCACGGTTCAGTAACATTCTGACCATCATCGTTTTTGAAGAAATATGGACCAATGACTCCGCCGGCTCATAAAGCGCACCAAAAAAACATTTTCTGTGGATGTAATGGTGATTCGACAAAAACTTGCATTATCTTCACTCCAAATGCGGCAATATTGCTTATTGACGTACCCATTCAACTAAAAAAGAGCTTCATCGGTGAACAAAATTTTGTATGGAAAATCAAAATCAATATCAATTTGCGCTTCTGTCCATTGGCCGAATTGACGGCGCATACGATGGTCGTTGGCTTTAAAACCTGCAGAAGTTGAATCTTAAATTTTGGATTTTTAAAAGTTTTGAATCAAGATCCTCTCATAAAATCTTCCATAAAGTGGATGGACACAACCCCATTAGCTGAGAACGGTGGCGAATTGATTGGTTTGGGTCTTCTTCAATGCTTTCCTGTACGGCGGCTACAGCTTATTCAATGCCCACTGTTCGCCTTCTTACGGAATGCACATGATCATTCAGAGTAAACGTGGAGCGAAAACGATCCATATTTTTTCGAATTAGCCGCTCTGATGGCGATTATGATAGCCATAAAATAGGCGAAGTGCACGATAAGTTCGACGAACAGAACCATTGATTTGATGAAAAATTTCAACAATTTGCAAGCGTTGCTGTGGCGTAAGTCCATTATGAAATGCCGAACCAAAATATTTCAAGAGCGTATTTTCAAGATATATCTCACAAACACACAAGTTCGACGAATAGAACCATTAATTTGATGAAAAATTTCAACAATTTGCAAGCGTTGCTGTGGTGTAAGTCCATTATGAAATGCCGAACCAAAATATTTCAAGAGCGTATTTTCAAGATATATCTCACAAACACACATCACCTCTGCAAACATTAACGTTATAAATATGAGATCCAATAAATTTAGGCTAGAATCAGAAGTTTTCACAAAAATATTGTTTTGGTCGACAGTTGAAGTATTCACCAAGTATGTGACGTATGGAAGCACTCACTGTGAAGTGTTCAATATTCCACAAATGAAAATGTGTTGTACTTCCTAAAAAAAAAGTACTTTCACATAAACAGTAAGGATTTCATTATATACCTTCTCCGTTACAAGTTATTGAGCAGGTGTATAAGTTTGTCTTAGCGTCCCAACTTCATAGAAAATTTATATTCCATAGACCTATAATACAAAAATAGAAATTCTTACCAATAACGTCCACAAGATAGGTCAAATTTGCACTGTCATATTGGTTTGCAGCTATGATGGTGTACACTCCTACATCCACTGAAGTTACATTTTTGATATTTAGCCAAGCTACCGTATTCGTACTGTTGATTTCTTCAATGTTCTGTGACGTGCCTAGTGAAATCGTTACATTTTTATTGTTCAACCTAAAATAGGTTCAAATTACTTCTAAAGAATCGTTGAAATGATTGTACGCATATTACCACGTAATATTGGGAGATGGATAGGCATATATTCCAACGGAGCATTTGATATTTTGAAATTTTCCTTTTTTATCAACTGAACAACCTTGACGATTAAGGAGAATGTTATGATGCTCTGGAAGCAATAGAACAATTCGAAATTCAATCAAGTAAATCACAATCGAAATAGAGAAAGTGGAGTTCAATAATCCCCAAAATTGAAACCCAACTGTTCTACTGCCTTAGCAGCGTTGTCTAGGATACTAAATTGAAATTTTTGTCTTTGACAATTTGTGATTTGAGCGTTGTTAGTATTTTGAGAAATGTTACGGAAAAAAACTTGGAATAGCATTTTTCTTCGTGGATACTATGAGATGGATATATTTGTATCACTTTCCGATGTCAATCAGCCTAGAAATGATCAATATTTTATGAGAATAAAATGTCTCTATTTTTTATCCACAGAGTATTTGAATTGAAAATATATCTTCACCTAAACCTGATGATGAAGCTCTTCGTGAAGAATAGCTACATTTAACATATGAAACTCTTCTTCGTGATCAATAGTAGAATCTGCCGTTGTTGTGGAGAAGTTATAGTTTTGATAAATCTCCTCTAGCTGGGGGGGGGGGGTGGGGGGGGGGGGGGGTGGGGGGGGGGGGGGGTGGGGGGGGGGGGGGGTGGGGGGGGGGGGGGGTGGGGGGGGGGGGGGGTGGGGGGGCAATCTTAACTTACAGTTTCATATTTACATGTATAATCGAAGCAAGGTTTGTACATTAGCTGTTAATTAATGAAGCCACTGGAATAAGAAAGTGACAATGCATTCGATATAATGTTGTCCTCATATAAAAAGCTTGATATTCGTTCCAAAGCGTCATAATTGGTAAATAGCTGGTTCTTCTGAAATGATTAAAAAATTTAACTATAAAGTCGAACACATTTTACTCCAGAGAATAGATAATTCGTCTGAAGTATATATAATATACCTGTAGGTTGAAATCGATGAAACATCGGACGATGATAATAATTATTCGATACTGACAACCGTTGAACATTGTTTCCAGAGTATGAATGTGATATTTTCTATGACAGTATGTCTATTTTTTTAATTTAACATATGCTAGTCTATAATAAGAACACGAAAATTCAACCACGAGCATCCAATATATATTTCAATCATATGATATTTAGAGTTTTGGACACAGAGGAGTAATTTGTTAAAATGTCTTCTCCATCCCCATGGAACTTTTCATATGTTTTTTCATCTAAAAACGTAGTGGTACTTTTCACGATAACAAGAACACCTGAATATAGGTTATGGCAATGTGGTTAGTTTAAGCGAGGTAAATTATGTACGTAGGGTGCTCGCTAATAATTTAGCATTACAAGAAAATAAAGTGAATAAGCAAAATTCATTAATAATTTAAAAAATTATCAATCAACTTTCCAAGGGAGCTGGTTATACGTATTCCGCAACGCAAAATCTGGATTCACAATCGAACAGTGTATTATAAAAATTGTCAACTCACCCTGACTAAAAATCTGCATACAGCTGTTTCGAACTTATTAGATATCATCAGTGCAGCTTATTTGACTCGGAGCGAACTAATTGTTCCAGTTGTTATCCAGACATTGTTACAGACCACGATTTGTATTGGGGAACAATTAGAAATTTGTTAGTTCACTCCGAGTCAATTAAGCTGCACTGATGAGATTTAATAGAATCGAAACAGTTGTATGCAGATTTTGAGTCGGGGTAAATAGAGAGTTTCTATAATTCACCGTTCGATTGTGAATGCAGATTTTGCGTTGCGGAATACGTATAACCAGCTCCCTTGGAAAGTTGTTTGATAATTTTTTAAATTATCAAAGAATTTTCCTTGTTGACTTTATCTAATGTATGAAATTGACCATGATCGACAAGTTTGTTTTTCATGATTTGATTATTATAAGAAAAAGTGAAAGTCGATAAGACCCTACCTTAGGGCAATTTTTTAGTTTATTTTTTGCCTAAAACGGGTATTGTCTGAGTCATAGCAATTGTTGTGAATATCTGAAGTGAACTCAAATAATTCTTTCTTCACTTTGTCCTTATGTGCTAATCAGGACTGTCAAAGAAAAAGGGTTAGAAACACGCTTCAAAATAGTTTTGACCCAAAAAAAAAAAATTGCACTGCTTCTAAAGTCGATAGAGAAGTGCAGAATAGATTTTTATAGACCTCCTGAACTACGATTCTCGGAATTTGTTCAACCCAATACCAGCCAGAACTCAAACAGGATTAAAAAATGTAATTTTTTAGTATAGACTGGTTGTTGAATGTTCAGCAAAGACTGAACACTGAAATTTTGAAAAAAAATAAATTTCAATTCGCAGAAAAATAGCGTCTCATTTTTGGGACGATGGCTAAAAGGGGATAAAATAATATATTTAGAAAAAACAAAACAAAAGGGACAGAGCTGCTTTAATAACAAAATGTGTTCAATAAACTCACATGAATTATATACAGAACAAATTTTAATAAAAAATTTTTGGTAAAAAAATTATTTTTTATGGGATGGTAGAAAGCAGATATCTTGTAGTCGTACATTGCATTATCAACAAATTCTAGTGGTTTTTTTTTTCACAAAATGCTTATCTCCTTTTTTCTTTATAGAAACAACTAAATGACTCATTTGGTCATATCTTATGTCCACACTTGCTCTTCCTCTCATCAATTTGGACTTTTGAGGGCGTGGTGTCTTTTCCTACGTTCTTCTAGCAGAGTAGCTATTTCTTGGGGATTTACAATCTGGTAAAGTCTCCAAATATTTGTCACCGATATATCTAACACTTGGGTGAATAAAGGCAACCACCAACGAATTCCCTGAACGAATTCTTGTTCGGTAAAGATACACTTGCTTGTCTAACATATCTACTCCACCCATATGCGAATAGTATTCTTGTATCAATTTTACGATGGAGTATTGTAACTATTGCAATGGAATTGTCACCGTTTGTGCTGTTTTATTTAGTCCACTTCACTATTTTTTCTGATAATGGTTCGTCGCTACTCTCAAACTCGGATTCGTCAGCAGGGTTAGAAGTAAACAGTTCCATAGTACCTGCAACATCCACTATTTCTTCTCCTTCAAAATTTTCTGTGTCTGTTAGAATATCCGGGTCTGGAGGAATTATTGCCACAATAATATTTTCAATATCCATATCTTTCCAAAATTCCGGATCTTCAAATATGATGTCAATGTCACGGATAATTAGACATTTTTTGCTACTCATAATTATCACTTCCAGCCAATGTCCCAAAATTGGGACAACAAATTGGCAACAGATAATGATATGAGTCAGTTCAATTCCGTTCCGTATCGAAAAAAGAGACTATTCAACAATAAAACTGCAATGGTATAATTATAATTTTCTCGACAGAAATATATTGAAATCACTATAACGTATGACAACCCCAACGCGCCAGGCAAGTGCCGACTTGTTGAATCAGTCTAATTTCTGTTATTGCTCCTGTGAGACATCTAACTATAAATATATGAAGTACATACTTTGACCTAAATGACATTATCAAATACTCTAGTTTTTTGTGATAGCTTTGAAGGAATCTGGCAAAAATGGCGCGTTCCAAAATTGGGACGTTGGCTGGTGTTGGGTTAATGTTGGATAGAGATAGCTGAACTAGAGCATTGTAGAGGACTGTAGCCAGTATAAACTTTCCCTAGTCGATGTTATTTTCATGGGTACTTATCTTTTTTTTTTAAATTAATATTGAGGAAGTACACTGTTGCTTCAACTAGTTTTCTCAATCGCTGCCACCTTTAAAAATTTCATGTTTTATCCTAGATTTTGAATCATTGGTTAATGAAACAAATTCTTCTGATTATGTTAGCGGTGTAAAATATTGTACTTCTATTGAGTTTATGAGGACGAGCAGAATGTATGTTACAAACTTTATCTCCTCAATTCTTACCTTGAAATTTCAAGCGTTTTTGAGTATTTTGAAACATTGTTCGTATCTAGATCCACTTTTAAGTCAGTTCGAATTTTTACAATTTTCAAGTGATTTTGGTGAAAGTTAGGAAAGTGCTATTTAGGTTTCTAAATATTTTTCCTCATCGATGCAATGCTTTTGTAGTTAAGAATTGATATGTGAAATAGAACAGAAATTAATGGCAACTAAAACCTTATTGGCGCAGCTCTGCTTTCTACACTTTTTTCAAATGCACTAATGAAACTTCAAAAACATAGATATGTAGAATTCCGCAAAATTCACTAATTCAATGTTCAAAATCTTCTGTCCTATCATTTAGGCATTTGAATGGCTAGGAAGAAAATAGATGATTTTCAATAACTAAACAATTCTACTTGTTCAAAGTAAAATATGAATAGACAAATATACTTGAAAAGCTGATCACGGTCGAAGTTTTTGAACACTATTAGTATTATCTATTGAATTAAGTTATTGTTATAGATTTCATCAGGATATATGCATTGACTTGCATTGAGATTTCTAGTAATTCTGACCTACATGCAATGGAGAATGTTTTCTGTTTGCTCTCTGCTAAGGTTTTAACAAACTTCATGATAGCTAATGAGTACGGACATAGCAAAATGATATTGCATATTTAAGAATATTAAAACCAGAATCATCAACGCTATACTCGTATTATATACAAAGGGTGTTTTTTTTAGAGTTTCACAAATTTGAATTAAAATAAAATTAAGAGATATATTGTTAATACCTATCAATAAAAATGGCTTTATTATTAGATTATTCTATGGCATTAATGTTTAAATATTATTTCGGCTATGTATCCTCCAAGGCTGGCGCGTACTAGGCGCAATCTGGAACTCTAATTCTCACACACTTTTCGCAGCATTTGTGGCCGTATTTCGCCATTAACTCATCTAATATCGCTTGCCAGGTGTTCATTATTTCTGGTTTATCGGCGTAGAGAAGTGATTTTCCACAAACCCTAATAAAATAATCTAATGGGGTTAAATCACACCACCTTGGTTTGGCCAATTGTTGACCATGTAAAATTTTTCGTTCATCAAAACTTTCTTTGAGTAGATCAATTGTAGCGCGCGCTGTAAGGCATATAGCTCCGTCTTGTTGGAACCACATGTCAGCAAGATTTATGCCAGATAATTGAGGTACAAAAAATTTCTCATCATGTCTCTATACCGTTCACCGTTCAGTAACATTCTGACCATCATCGTTTTTGAAGAAATATGGACCAATGACTCCGCCGACTCATAAAGCGCACCAAAAAAACATTTTCTGTGGATGTAATGGTGATTCGACAAAAACTCGCATTATCTTCACTCAAAATGCGACAAAATTGCTTATTGACGTACCCATTCAACTAAAAATGAGCTTCATCGGTGAACAAAATTTTGTATGGAAAATCAAAATCAATATCAATTTGCGCTTCAGTCCATTGGCCGAATTGACGGCGCATACGATGGTCGTTGGCTTTAATTCCTGCAGAAGTTGAATCTTAAATTTTGGATTTTTAAAAGTTTTGAATCAAGATCCTTTCATAAAATCTTCCATAAAGTGGATGGACACAACTTCATTAGCTGAGAACGGTGGCGAATTGATTGGTTTGGGTCTTCTTCAATGCTTTCCTGTATGGCGGCTACAGCTTATTCGATGCCCACTGTTCGCCTTCTTACGGAATGCACATGATCATTCAGAGTAAACGTGGAGCGAAAACGATCCATATTTTTTCGAATTAGCCGCTCTGATGGCGATTATGATAGCCATAAAATAGGCGAAGTGCACGATAAGTTCGACGAACAGAACCTTTATTTTGATGAAAAATTTCAACAATTTGCAAGCGTTGCTCTGGCGTAAGTTCATTATGAAATGCCGAACCAAACTGAACAAAAATCACCTACCATCTGTAAAATTGCTTATCAAATGAAGCAGTACTGCCAAACCAGAATTGTGAACCTCTAAAAAAACACCCTTCACACACATAAATATATACAGGGTGATTCATTAAGGGTGGCGACCGGCCGTATCTCGGAAACCGTATGTCCTAGAATTTGGGGAAAAAAATTCTTATGAGCAAATCTGCCCTAAAAAAATGATTAAAAATGTTTTTGAGTCCATATTTTTTCGCTAGGTGGCGCAAACTACCACTTATAAAATATAATTGGATTTTTTTACGAAATATTCCCCAATTCAGGCTGGTAAAAAATATCGAATTTAGAAACTACTGTCCTAATTCCACAACTCCTGTAGGAGTCATTTTTCTGTATCACCTATTCTGAAATGGTGGGGGAAGTTCTCTTTCTTTGACATAAAAAAGACTGTAACTCCATAATGCATGAACCGATTTTCGAAAACGTAGACTCTATGCAAAGAGTATTGAATGTAGATTTCAGTAACAAATAACAAAAGCAATTTTAATTTTCCAA
>JARQZK010002177.1:652500-657500 GCA_030704885.1 Cynegetis impunctata | reverse complement strand
AGATAAGTGTAAATAATTGCTCGATAACTGTCTATAGTACCACAATTTTACAGTAATGGTGCTTATAGAACTAAATGATTCCAAATCCGATGTAAAAAGGTATCTTATAGAACTATACCAACTCCTGTGAAGCTCCTATAGAATTGCTCCGTAGTGGTTGATTATAGTTTTTTTATAGAAATATTGTATAAAGGGTGGCAAAGAGACAATTTTGCTACGAATAACAAATTATGCATATGGAAGCTGCTAACGAACTTAATAAAAAAAACCTCTATACCGTTGTTATAGAGAGTAATGTTATTAACTACGTAGTTTGCATACAAAATTTTCCATAGGGTTTTTAAGGGTGAACAAGGTGGCAAGTTATACCAAGTGACAGTTGGCTACGGAAATAAGTAGTTAATGTCACCCAGGCTATAATTACGGATCAATTGCCACCTCAATCTCCAAAATAGTACCAATCAGGCGATACCATAGAACATACATATTATATATCCACATCCATAAATACACATATACATAGACTGCTAAAATCGTAATACTTCCTTTTAGTTTAGCCACAGTCGAGTAAAAACATTGTGAGCCATATTGGAAATATGTTTGACTCGTAAAAAAAGTCACTGGGAAATATTGTATGCAAATTTCCGCTTTAATAACGGTAATATCACCGTAAATCTTCAGTGAAAAAATCGTTTATGTATTTATATATTTTTTCTTTCAAAATGCAGCCTGCCTGTACTAATTTTAGTGCTTAGGGAAATCTTGTTAAACAAGAGAACACTTTTTAGTAGGCACATTTGAGTTATATAGTAGTTGCTTATGAAGTATATTAGCTCTGTAATCATTGCAATCGACACAAAAGATTCATATTAGTTGGCATCCATATTGGAAGTACGAGATAAGCTTTCCATTTCGTCGCCATTTTGTAAAGAAACAAGAAAAATTCAGATAAAAACTAATATGAAACATACATGGGCCAAATATTATCAGTAATATGATGTATATATATATTTCTAACTGTTTTTTATACATTTGGCGGCAAAATTTATCTATAATTTTTTTTTTAATACTTAATTAGTTTTTAACATTGTAGATAAATGAGATAAAATGAGGGCGCATTAAAAAATTACCATATATATACCACATATTTCACATTAATTTTTCTTCCGCATTAAAATTTATTCGTCTTTTGATTTCAAACTTAATAGAAAATTCAAATAAATGGTGAAGGTACTTTATATATTATGGCGTCCATATCATTTTTAACGCGTATCAATGATTTAAAGTGATACAAAAGCATTTTGTCTTCAAAAGATGTAAAAAAACCTATTAAAGTTTTGTAACTATAACGTCACGCAACAAAATAATTGTATAATGGAATACAATATGTACGGTTAACGAACAAGAATATAGAAGTTCTTTATACGCTCTATAATAGAATTTTAAGACAGCATTTTAGAACTATTATAGAATTCGTATGACATTGCTCTGTAACTATCGCATAGAAATTCTTTACGACTTGTAAGAACGTTTACACAACAATTCTATAAATGTTTTCTACATACCTTACAGAACAACTTAAAGAACTGAAAAGTTCTTCAGCATGGGGCCCATTTCTTTTGTATAACTGCTGTAAGAACGTTTTGAGAATGTTCTTAGAACAAACATTGCTCTATAAAATTTGCTGAGAAAACGTTCTCTCAACTTTAATAGAACATAAAATTGTTAGCTGGGGGGAGACGGCGCTATAAGAAGAGGAAGATAAGTATTTATGTGTCATTGGCTAGATTCAGTTTCATATAACTACAAGGTAAATTTCCAGGTTACTTTTAGGGTTCCGTACCCAGAGAATAAAAACGGAACTCTATTACTAAGACTTCGCTGACTGTCCGTCCGTCTGTCTGTCACCAGGCTGTATCTCATGAACCGCGATAGCTAGACAGTTGAAATTTTCAAAAATTATGTATTTCTTGACATAAAATACTAAAAACAAAATAAAATGAATATTTAAGGGGGCTCCCATACAACAAACGCGATTTTTTTGCCTTTTTTTGCTCCATGTCAATAATGGCAACAGTTAGGTACTTGAAATATTTACAAAATATTCAGCTATATTTTTACTTCAACAATAAATAATAAAATTAAAATATAATAAATATTTGAAGGGGCTCCCATACAAAATACGCTATATTCTGCCTATTTTTGCTCGATATCAATAATGGCAACAGTCAGGCACTTGAAGTATTCACAAAATACTTTCTTGTGGATCTTCTGCCTCTACTTGTCGATCTGCCAATCCGATTGATTGTTTTGATGGAACATTAATTTTTCTGTTTCTTGTTATTGCTGGCCGTTCATTCATCCTTGTAAGCTCTGTCATAATATTAGAGAATGACTGCGCCATCATTTCTGGGCCTTATCTTCGTTATAACTTTTTCCAGATTATAAGGTGGAATTACTGTAGCCTCAAAGCCAGACAATATATTTGCTGACATTTCTTCACTGCAATTTGCCAACATCTTTTTGAGCAATCTGGAAAAACCTGCTTTGGTATCGCCCCCTTGTTATGCAACTTCCAATCTGTCAAAACTTTTCTCCAGGGTATTTTAATGGGCCTAAAAACGGCTACGTCCAAGGGTTGACAAAGGTGTGTGCTATTTTTAGGTAAAAATACGAAACTTATGTTATTTTCCTCGTACACTTCAATAGCTTTGTGAGATAGATGGCGTCCCAAATTATCTC
Organism: Cynegetis impunctata; assembly: GCA_030704885.1. Classification (NCBI taxonomy): domain Eukaryota; kingdom Metazoa; phylum Arthropoda; class Insecta; order Coleoptera; family Coccinellidae; genus Cynegetis; species Cynegetis impunctata. Next base: position 654,758 of record JARQZK010002177.1, on the reverse strand, counting down.
CAATAATGACTTTTTTCCTATCTTTACGACGCATTGCTGCCGACGCTATTTGGAAAAATCAGTCCTCGAACACGTTTGAAACAAACCATCCAGATTTTGTGCGGTTGAAACGTGCACCATCTGGACCTCCTTCTATCCAATCTGGATATAAATATTTCGCTTTGTATACTATATATGGGAGTAAAAGACTGCCATCGGCTAACACCGCGAACATTATTGATGTAGAGGACTCTGAACTATCTAATATTCTAGGGGCATGCTTTGCACGTCTTTGAACCAAAACTTTTTGACTTCCTGTATCGTCAGTCATATTTGTCTCATCATAGTTCAAAATGTTAGCGGGTGGCACACCATGAACTGTTTCCAACGAATTATCAAAATATTCTGTAATAACAGTTGGTGTCAATTCAGCTCTGCATCGTTTGATGTTTTGTGAATTTCTTTTCGTTAATTCAGGATTTCTTGAGAGAAAATAATGGCACCAGTCGCTGCCTGGTTTATTATCGCGAAATTGCTTTACAACAACCCTCTTTCGATTAATATACTCTTCAACAAAATCTTTCAAAACACTTTCAGTGAATGGAACACCAAAATAAGCCGCAGTTAAAATTGCTCCGACAATTAATTTTTCCTCTGTAAATAGAATTACAGGCGGTTTACCAAGCTTATCACTATGTCTGCCCATATATTTGGAATGAAGAGTAGAACGTGGTAAACCAAATCTGTCAGCTAAGAAAAGCTTTATGAGACTCCAAACGTAAAAACTGTTCTTCAAATCTTTCCCTCAAAAGGACTTGAAATATTGTGTGCATATGTACGATAATATTAATAATTAGTTCGTTGGGCCATTTAAGACCACCACGATCAGAAATTTTTAAATACTGCCATGAATGTTCTTGATCAATGTTGAGGTCTAGAAAATTTTTCGCGTTGAAGATTTTCTTTACAAGCAGAGCATTGAACGGATTTAAGAATTTTATGTACAATGTATCCGCAAATATATATTAAAATAGATGTATCATTTTCGTTTAAATTCACAGTCTTTGCTATTTCAGGAACATCATAAAAATATGAATCAATTTGTTTGTTTTGTCATAATTATTTTTGCATTTCGGAACACAACATTTGGACGGCATTTTTACATAATATGATAATATATTAGTGTCAAAAACAATCTTGTTGACATGAAACAGAAAACAACTTATTTTTCAGCTGATTTTTCCCGCTGCAATTTTATTTTTATTACTACAACAGCATCGTTCGCTCGTAAGCGACGATATGTGAATTCAAACCGTTGAGACCGGCTGCGTGACGTAGTTAGCGAGAGAGATAGCGCTATATGCTGGCCTGTCTTTCTGTGCGGGCTAGGTCAGCTGCTTGCTGGAATGACAAATGTTCATTCAGAACACCTCTCAACGCATCCTCCATTTTTTGTGGGTCATGATTGCAACGAACCGCAATGCCTAACTTGTGTTTATGTGTCCTCGGCATTTTATTTTTACTCCAATAATAAATAATAAAATTAAAATAAAATAAATATTTAAGGGGGGCATAGTCAGTGGTACGGCACCCTTCGTGCGCGAGTCCGACTGGCACTTGGCCGGTTTATTTCAAATTTCCTGTTTTAGTGTGTATGATAATTTCACTTGCACATGTTCGATTAGAATGGAAATTTTTTCACAACCAAATCTAGATGATGAAAAAAAAACATGTGAGAGAAAAAAAACGTGAGAGGATATAGAAAATATTAATGAGTAAACTTACTGAAATAGTCATTTGAACACAACATATAAATATTGTGTCGGTAGCTTTCTTTGAACTAATGTTTTGAATAGTGCATTTTGCATATTAGCATTTTTATTTTCACTATTTACTCTGAGAATACTGCTTAAACTGATAATCTACGCATATCCATAGATTTAGACTTGCAGTATCATAATATTAAAATATATTCATTTAACCTATATGGCTAAAAAACTAATAATTGCAACAAAGTTGCATTTTTATGCGAGTGTTTATTTGCTTTATTAGTTAAAACTGAAAAAAAATGCCGATCGGTATGCATGATTTCATTAATGATAAGGTTGGAAAAGTAACAAAAAAGTGAGGAAATATCAATTATTTGTTATATGACATAACAAATGATTATAAGTATTCACTTCATTTGAGATAAATTTCTGTTAACTTACATTGTTTTTTTTCAAATTTTTTTGCACGAAAAAGATATTTTTCAGCACAGTGACTTTTTAAAGGTTGGA
>JARQZK010002177.1:562500-647500 GCA_030704885.1 Cynegetis impunctata | reverse complement strand
TTGGATAAACGTCAAAAAATCGTCTATATGAGAATATTCACATTTTGACACGAGGTGAAACATCAAAACTATTATATCACGTCGTCAAGGGTATATTCACTTATCAATACGCCGTAACTATGCAAAATTCAGGGATTCTATTGGCTTATTCACACATGAGTTATATAATCAGTTATAGTATCACAAGAGCATCGAAAATAATCGATTATACTTCCGAGTCACGAGACGTATTTTTCGAAATATCCACGAGAGCGCAGCTCGAGTGATGTTTTAAGTAAATACGTCGAGTGACGAGGTCAGAGTAACGATTATTTTCGATTGTTCGAGTGGTATTCGTTACGATTATATAACGAATAAAAAATATTATTTTTTTTTGACAAACGTCAAAACATCGTCAATATGAAAACATTTACATTTTGACACGATGCAAAACACCAAAACGATTATATCACGTATTCAAGGGTGTATTCACTTAACAATACGCAGTAGTTATGCAAAATTCACGGATTTTAATAGCTTATTCATACATGAGTTATATAATGTTAGATTCTTCAAAATAATCAGGTTATACAACGATAACTTGTTGCATAATTACAAAGGGTGTCAGTTTGACAGTCTAATCCGAGGATTATTCTGTCAAACTGACGATTTGAGATTATGCAGGAAGTTTGAGATGTATAAACATATTCATTTTGAAGTAAGGTTAAGTGGGGTAAGTGTGTATTCGGGGTAAGTGTGTAAGCGCCAAATAATTCTTATTCCGATAACATACTGGTGTGGCATCTATAAAACAGTATTTAAAAGTTCATAATAGGCCATTGTAAGCTACAGCCGAAGTTAAGATAATTGCTATATTGGCAAGAAAAGCTAATATTTCATAACCTCTCACCATACACAGTGCATGTAGTTGGTAGATGTTTACTCATCGTGTGACATCATAGTTCCAAGTGAGTTTTTTGAAGTTTTTTTACTACAAATATGGTAAGAAATAGTTCAATTTTAACCTACAGTCGTTATTTTTATTTTAGCTTAAGCGTTTATTATTAGTTGGTACGCGTACACACTTGTCCCACTAAAATTCTACTCTGTGGAAGTGTGTATTAATTCAGCTGGACAAGTGTGTACTAATAGTGAACATGAGAAAAGTTCACTATTTGAAGAGCTGCTTCTGGAAATGGTGAAACAACACAGAGGAAAAGAAGACAAGAAACCTAGGAGAAGAATCGCGGGTGGAGCTGAAATCATAACTGCTCCAGAGGTAATTAAGCATTTACAGAAAAAACCAATTAAGAAGACAGTGAAAAAAAGTAGTCTCTAACGTAGTCAATGATTCAGAAACATCATCAAATGAAGAAGAAGTTTGTGAAGACCAGAGTGACGATGATATTGACGAAGAATTTAGAGATCAGGAAGAATTGATCACATTTATGGATGAACTAAACAAAGAAAATTCAGATGTAGATGTTAGTGATTGGATATTGGTAGTATTCATGTTACTGTCAACAAAAAAAGAAGACAAAGAAGTAAAATTAAAATTTTTAAGAAACGTTCATTCGTTAGATCTTACTGCTACAAATTCTGGGCTAATCCTGAGGAATGTGCTTTGGAACTCAAAATATTATTATGGTTCTTCCAAAGCCAGTTGTTAGTAAAAGGGGTCTGCATCGATTTGGACTTTCTTTTACAGATTATAATGTTCATTAGTAATATAACTCGATTTATTCAACTATTTTACTTCATCTTTATGATATATTCATGGTTTTTCTTCAGTTTTAGTTATTCAGTTAATGTCCATTTTTTGTTAAAAAGTTTGTAACTTGAAGAGTTTGTAAGATAAAATTTTTTTTTTGCACCAGTCGAAAAATAAAATATCGCAGTTTTACACACTTGCCCCAGACTTCTACATTTCTTGATATGTGCATTGCATTTGGCTTGCATACACACTTTCCCCGTTTCACAGGAGAAGTGTGTACTATGGGCATAGAAATATATATAATATAGAAATAAATGCGAAAATGTGTCTATATCAAAGTTTTATTATGAGGACTTGTAGGCAATACCCATAACTATGTTATGTCAAAATTTGAGATCTGCAACTCTAGTGCTTTGCTTAAGAGTATGGTGTATATACGAACTTTCCAAATATTGCTACACACTTACCCCGCCTTACCTTACGTATTGTATTTGATTGATTATTTATTGAGTAAATTAAGTAAAAATCTCCGAATCGACTTATTTCTGAACAGTTATTGATGAACGTCACATTTTGACACGAGGCGAAACACCAAAACGATTATATCATGTCGTCAAGGGTATATTCACTTATCAATACGCATTAGTTATGCAAAATTCACGTATTCTATTGGCTTATTTATACATGAGTTATGTAATCGAAATTATACAAGATAACTTAACTAAATTGATTGTTTTGATTGGTTGGAAATCATACAAAAAAAAATAATCGTAGAAATTAATATCTACTCAACCATGACTGACGATATGGGATAGTTAATCAGATAGATAATATCAGTCACATTGACAAGTAATAAAATTATCAGATCTCATATTGATGTTAAGTATTTTGTATCGTTTCAGATATTTGTATGAAGAGCACTTAAGTTAATTAAGTGCTGATATTCTCATGAATTCTGTATTAACCATTACTGGTATTCTTCTGTATGCGTATTTTTGCTCAACAGGTTATGGGCCCAGAGTTTCAACAACGAGAAAGTCATTGTTATTTATTGAAGAGTTTTACCAATCGAAAAGTCCAGCACGGAAAACCACTCTCTTGAAACAGCGAAATTTATAAGGAATGGATGAAGGATCGGACATTAGAGAACACACATCAATGAGTTTTTGATGCTGTTGATAAACTGAAAAGACAGTATAAATCAATTCAGATCTACTTTCTATTATGTTATTTCACAATTTTTGAAACCTAGTTCCGAGAATTTTCTCTGTGCAATAGAACGCAGGGACGAGTGTCCCACACCAGAGGTGCTTCGTGTGAAAATTGTTGAGGAAAGTGATGCTCGCAAAAACGAGGTACGTGCTAATACGTATCAGAATGTGATGTTGGCAAATAAAAATCACCAGGGATGGCGCGAGAATAAAAAACCGGTAGACAAGAGAAACTCACTCCAAAATGATGACAATAGTCTAGATCTACAAGTTCTGAAGATTATTTTTTGGTGTTTCTTAAAACCAATGAAATGCTTCTTTATTTGTCAAAAGAGTAAGTTTTAACCAATGATGTCATTATTATAGTGGGAATAAATCTTTTGTGATTATTCTCGGGAATAATCACTGTAGCTTTTATTTGCTTAGCAAGTGTCAGATAGTTGTCAAAATGATTACCTAATTGTGTCAACGCGATATATAAAATGGATGAAAATCATCAGTTTAGTACCTTTTCTGATGCAGAAATAACAAAAAATATTTTAGAAACTACTTCGAAAAACAATCTAATAAGTAATCAGTCTATATGGAGACAATTTAAGACCTTCACCAAAGAAATAAATTATATTCTGGATCAATCTACTACAACAGCTACTCTTGCATTGATTTTGAAAGATTGGGCTCATAACATGAATAGAAAGGACGGAAATGATTTTAAAGAAGCAGTAATAAAGACAATGTGGAATAAAATGGCAAAATTAGTTCAAGAAATTTACTTTAATGAGTATAACAGGTCATTTGATCCTTTCAATGATATAGAATTCAAAAATGATCGAGATGCAAGAGATGCAAAAAGAAAAATTTTACAAAAACATCCTGAAAACACAAACAAAGTTCGGTGGCACTTTCTAATACAGAATTGTTGAATCAAAAAATAATCTAGTCAAATATAACTCGCGAGTTCGATAAATTATAGAAAATAATTTGACAGATTTTGTTCAAACTTGTTGCCATTTGGAAATAGCCACTCGAGCCCTCCGGGCTCTCGTGACTATTGCCTGGCAACAAGTTTTGAAAAAATCTGTCAAATTATTTTCAATTTATTCTCACTCTCTTGTTATGTTATTACTGAAAACAGTGAAAAACAAAAATCATCCTCCCTACCTACAGACAACTTTTCTCCAGCTATTCCGGTGATACTTAAGTCTTATAACTTTAAGTCTTCAACAGAATCTTCAACAACATCACAATCAACTTCAATTTATTTCTCAATCAATAGAACTGCCACCTTCAACTCTCCAAAGTAAATGTCATTTACAGTCATTACCTACATCTTCAACAATATCACTATAAACTAAATCAGTAGAACTAAAATCTACAACTTCTGAAAATATAGTGTGTATGTATCTTCTCTAAACAATGAGACGCCATTTAAGGTTTTCCACAAATATTATTAAAAATAAGATATTTCGTGACTTTCTCAAAACTTTTTAGACTCTTCGATTCTTCTAAATTTCATAAATTCTTTCTTTAATCAAATAATCACAAAATATATTTCACTTGTAGGAAGAATCAGGTTTCTGTGATTTCCGTTACTATCTATCTGTCAACTCCCCAAAGTAAATCTCATTTACAGTCATTACCTACATCTTCAACAATATCACTATAAACTACATCAGTAGAACTAAAATCTACAACTTCTAAAAATGTTGATTTTTTTTGAACCAACGAATTTTTGTGAATAAATAATCAACTCAGGATGCAAATATTTTGAGCGAACGTAATACTTGTATTAATAACTATGAAATGTATGTGTATTCTGTAATAAAAACAAAAAAGTTTCGATCAAAAATGCTTCCACATCATGAAGCTGATTCATGCAATTTTATCTAGTATACGGCCTATATTGAAGTTCCAGAAGAGTATGATGAATGCTTGAATAAGCTGAGAGATTTTTCTGGTCCAAACAGACATTATGATACTGAATGTCCAGTCAATTTTAAGTTTGCATGTACAGGGTGGCCAGATAAGAATGCAAAGTGCTGTATCTCGTAAACTATTCGTCTTAGAGATTTACGGTAAAAAAATTTGTTACTAGAGTGGCCAAAACAAAATCCTGAAAATTATTTTTATGTTTACAAGGTGGAGGCCAGGGGTCGTAAATGGTAAACTTTTGAAGTGAGTTTTCTCTGAAATTCACCTAATAAATGTATCACAAAAACCAAAACATTTTCAAAGTTAGCTCCATTCGAGTAATTTTTGTTTTACACTTTTTGACATATCTATTGAAATGAAGTAGTGGGGGGTGATTCAATGTTTTTTTTTGAATAAACAGCTGTAACTTCTAAACTACTAAACGGATTTTAACAAAGTAACTCTCGTTTGGAAAAGCATTTATTGGATCATCAAATTCATCTTATCCGTCATATGTCAAATTTTTATTGATGGCGCTTGAGCGCGTTTTTTGATATAATAATAGAAAATTGCTAATTTCTTGAAACATTTAATGCAATAATATAAATTTTTTCCGATGAAAATGAAGTATAATGATACCAAAATAGGCAAGTGGAAATCGCATCTCGGTATCTTATTTCAAGCCTAAGATATCGAAGAAATAAAATTTAGTCATCATAAAATTCTGAAAAGACGCCATTACACCTGTATTCATTCTAATTTATTTGTCTTTTTCGAAAATCATTGATGAAATGTCATACTTTTATAATTCTCAAATAATAAATAGTATTCTTAGTTCGAAATATTTTCAAAAACGCGTAGGAGCATAGTAAGCAATGAAAATAATACGCAAATGCAAGGTAGTCAGAATATGAAAAGACCATAGATGAAAAACAAGTGACTAAAAGAAACTTGTCAGCAAGTTAGTACTAAAACTATTCTTATAGTGACAGTGGGAAAAGCTTCTGTGGCACTGTAGTATTTTTAGTGAAATTAAAACTTGCCTATGATCCCTTAAAATATTTAGAATAGTAGAATGTGATATACCCAAAGCTACAGACATTGCTCTCGTACTAACGTGGGGATTCAATTCTACGTATGCTAAAATATTAATAATATCGTCTTCCGATGTTCTAGCCGAGTATCTTCGCAACTTAGGTCGAAAGCTGCCAGTACTACGCAAATTACGCATCAAACGCGGAAAAATTCTTGCATCGTGTACATACCGATTTGGATATCGAGCTCTGTACACTGAAAATTTGAAATACGACAGATAAGATGGATATGATGATCCAATAAATGCTTTTCCAAACAAGGCCAACTTTGTTGAGATCCATTCAGTAGTTTAGAAGTTACAGCTGTTTATTCGAAGAAACATTGAATCACCCCCACCACTTCATTTCGATAGATACGCCAAAAAGTATAAAAAAAATTACTTGAAAAAAGCTAACTTTGAAAAAGTATATGTTTTTGTTACACTTTCACTAGGTGAATTTCAGAGAAAAATCACTTCAGAAGTTTTAGATGGCATTTACGCCCCGTGGCGGCCATCTTGTAAACATAAAAATAATTTAGTTTTCACTTGTATATTATATGCTTATTTCACCTTGGATACGGTTGCTATAAACACACTCATTATGCCCTAGGCCATTACGCCCGCATTTGCGGGCATAATGGATTCAAAACGCCCGCTTATTGTACTAGGAGAAATGAAGCAAATTTCATTGAATAAATACTTCATAATGCTTATCGTATCCGACTCTGGATTTCTCCGGCAATTAATTATTCGTCGCTCTGGCTGCATTTTCTATGATATTCTTGGGTAAATGCATTTTCATTATTTCTATAAGACTACACAAAGAAAGCAGCATGATATTCACTGAATATGATGACAAAAATATTCACAAATGTCAAACTATCAACAAATGACATGCCTACTATGAGAAGGAAAATGGATAGGAGCAATGAAACGATTTTAAAATGGCATTTTCATCATAATATAATAATTTTTTCGTGAAAAATAAAATCTTGTATGCACCGCGTGCGTTACTAGATCCTTATGCCCATCGGGCCAGAGGCCCTCGGGCCGAATGTTTCCCTCAGGGCATAAGGATCTATATAACGCACTTGGTACATAAATAACTATTGCAGGACTTTGTTTTGGCCACTTTTTTTTACTGGTAGTTTCTACGACGAATAGTTTACGAGATAAAGCACTTTACATTCTTATCTGGCCACCCTGTACATACCTACCTTTCTCTCGAACCTACGGTAGACTTTCAATGTGTCTGACAAGGTGTGAGAACGATAATATGGAATCAAGGGTGAGACTCTTAGTGCAGCATTTCTCAACTTTTCAGGATTGGCGGCCAATTTATCAATCATTATTTTCATCGCGGTCTGTGCAATCAATAGAACGTATACCTACAATCATATTGTATTTTGAGTTATTAAAATCTAAACTTACACTTCGACCATAATTTTAAACCTACTCGTTGCATGTTATGAATATGTAATATAGGAAAAATCGAAAATTTCGAAATCCTTTTTTTGCCTATATCTTTCTAAATATCTGAATAAAAATTATATACAGGGTGTCGTATGAATTGGGCCACCCTCAACTTTCAATTTTCAAATACGGACCTGCTAGTCCCCTATCGGGCGCCTCCTCAGGTGGCGGATAGGGGAATGCCTCCCAGATATGGGTGGTACCAGTGAAATCAAATAGCCGGGGCGGACCAAAACTAGCACTGGGTAGTAGCAGCCGGCTGTCCAAAACTGACCTCAGGCAAGAAATATTAAGGATTTGAATTGGTTGTAGTTTGGATAACAAACGGCGCAGTGGCAACCACAACGTTTGCACAGCGATGAGGAAAGCAAGGGGAAACCACCTCATTACATTTCCCTAGTACAATCACAAAGCTCATGGAAAGACACAAAGAAAGGGCCCTCAGTCCCGGGCACCCATTTAGTGGGGAGAAGGTGCGAAGAATCCCCCGGTGGAAAACCGAAAAAAGAATTGGCACTTGGAACGTAAGGAGTCTTTATGAAGCCGGAAAGGCAACAAACTTAGTAAAGGAGATGGAAATGCTGAAAATAGACATCTTGAGATGCAGCGAAGTCAGATGGCCCAATACAGGAACAACGGTAATAGGGAAGCACACAGTCTATTATTCTGGCGATAGCACTACACAAAACAGAAAGGGCGTTGCTATTACAGTGGCGAACAGCATGGTTGAGTCAATAAGAGGTTCTGTCCCCGTCTCAGATAGAATAGTTCTGTTACAAGTATGTTGCAAGCCTGCCAATCTAAATATAATACAGGTATACACACCAACAAGCCAAAGCGGTGAAGAAGAGATTAAACAGTTTTACGACGATGTAAGTAAAACAATGGAGCTCCTAAGAAAAGAAGAGGCTAACTTTATACTAGGAGATTTTAACGCTAAGGTTGGGCAAGATAAAACTGAAAACGTAACAGGAGAACATGGCCTGGGGATACGTAATGAAAGAGGTGAACGGCTAATTCAATTCTGCCAGGAAAAAGAATACTGTATAATGAATACCTTCTTCAAATTACCGCTTAGAAGAATATATACGTGGAAAGGTCCGGCAGACGGAAGAGAAGGCAGACTAGTCAGAAATCAGATTGATTATTAATAAAAGATTCAGAAATTCTATAAAATCAGCCAAAACGTATCCTGGGGGAGACATACCAACTGACCATAATCTCCTTCTGGCAACAGTGAAAGTCAGACTGAAAAGAACTGAAACAAAGAAAAAGAAAATTAGAAAGGATTTCAACACGGTAAATGCAGAACCAACGAAGTCACGTATAATGACGGAAATTAACAATCAAAGAAACACCGTGAAAATTAGAGATACAACAACGTCGGAAGAAAAACGGGCAAACATTAAAACAATTCTGAAGAATACCATCGACAACTGCATACCAGAGGAGACAAGGCAAAAGAAACAGGCATGGATGACGGACGACATCCTTGAATTAATGGTGGAAAGAAAAAAGTATCGCAATAAAGAAGTACAAAATTATAAAGAAATTCACCGGAAGATCAAGAAGGAAATAAAGAAAGCGAAAGGAGCAAGGCTTAACAAAAAATGTGACGAAATCGAAGAACTAGAGAGGAAACACGATACCTTCAACTTGCATAAAAAGATTAAAGAGGCAACAGGAACAAGAAAACAGCAACATCATGGAATTATTGAAGATAGAAATGGAAAGCCAATAACAAACATAGGGGCACAACTTCAAAGATGGAAGGAATACGTGGAAGAAATGTTTGATGGCCAACGGGGCGACAACAGGAAAAGCAAGATAGACATTGAGGGTTTGCCGATTATAAAAGGAGAAATTATTCATGCAACAATTCAGCTAAAGAACAAGAAAGCAAACGGGGAAGATGATATACCGGCTGAGGTTATCAAATTTTTTGCCAATCAATACATTGACGACATAAAAGATATGTTCAACACTATATACAATACAGGATTAATACCACAGGATTGGTTGACATCTATTTTTATTCCGTTGCCAAAAAAGACCAGCTCAAAAAAATGCGAGGAATACACATTAGCTTGATGAGTCACGCTCTAAAACTATTCCTTCGGATAATTCATGGGCGAATATATAATAAATTGGAGGAACATACAGGTTATACTCAATTGGCTTTAAAAAGGGACTAGGTACAAGAGAAGCTCTGCTCGCTGTACAGGTACTTATTGAAAGATGTAGAGATGTCAATACAAATGTATACTTATGTTTTATAGACTTTAGCGTTTGACCTCGTGAACTATGACAAACTTATGGAGGTGTTGGCATCTGGAGGTATAGAGGCTGCAGATCTTCGTATCATCTCAAACTTATATTGGAATCAAACTGCCAAAGTTAAGATTAAAAACAATACAACAGACAATGTCAATATTAAAAAAGGAGTAAGACAGGGGTGCATCTTGTCATCTATACTGTTTAATGTATATTCGGAGGAAATATTTAAAAAAGCACTGGACAGTTCAACAGAGGGTATTATTATAAATGGCGAATGTCTGAATAATCTGCGGTACGCGGATGATACGGTGATCATGGCAACAGTGAAGAAGGATTGCAGCGACTTATGAATCGAGTAGTGACCGTCTGCGAAGAATATGGCATGAAACTCAATATAAATAAAACTAAAACATTGGTAATCAGTAAAAACCCAAATGTTAGCGCTGAAATAACCCTCAACGGAAACACCTTGGAAAGAGTGAGAAAGATAACATATCTGGGGTGCATACTCAATGATAGTTGGGATCATTCGGTTGAGATAAAGGCTAGAATAGAAAAAGCAAGAGCAATATTTAATAACATGCGTAATGTGCTGTGTAATCTTAAGCTCAACCTAAAAACCAGAATCCGTGTTTTGAGATGCTATGTTTTTAGCACTTTGTTTTATGGTGTAGAAACGTGGACGCTAGCAGAGACAACACAAAGGAGAGTGGAGGTCTTTGAAATGTGGTGCTACTGCAGGATGTTGAAAATTCCTTGGACGAGCCATACTAACAACATCGAGGTTCTAAACCGAATGGAGAAAGGAACAGAAATAATGAATAACGTCAAACAAAGAAAAGCAAGCTACTTTGGACACATAATGAGAAGGGACAAATACAGAACGCTCCAACTCATAATTGAAGAAAAAATAGACGCAGAAAGGGTACCAGGCAGAAGAAGGAATTCATGGCTGAAAAACTTGAGTTAATGGACGAATATGACTTCAGTTGAATTCTTCAGAGCTACGGTGGTTAAACATAGATGGGCTAATGTGATCGTTAACGTCCAGAGAGGATAAGACACACGGAGTAGAAGAAGTATTTTCATCTGAATTACAGAGTGTTCTGGAGATATTGAACTATTACCAGTAAAATTTCAACATTTTTTAAAAATTGCAGCTCTAATTAGAAAAATATCATATAAGGTATAAAATGCCTAGGATTTGCGAGATAATCAACATTATTCGACAAAAAATATCTTCTTCAAGAATTCACATTTCAGTTCACGCAACCCATGATCAATGTACGAAAATGTGAAATTCTTCCCAGTAGGTACATGTATGCGCATATAATCAATGCCCAAACAAAATAATCTTCCAATGGCAATCTTCATACTCCAGACACCAATTTGGAAATATTTCACTCAATTTTCGAACTACCTACATTTTTCAGCAAATTCATGAGCATTCTGTTGCTATATATTCTTCATATTGGCGTTTTATTTTTATGTAAATCATATAGTGTTTTGGGAATATTGAACTAATACTGGTGATATCTCATCATTTTTCAATTCCATAACAACTCATATTGAATTATATCAGAGAATGAGAGGTGAATCAGATTGATTCCTCAAGAAAAATCAATTTCAGATTATCTAGTAGGGAAATCGTACTGTGCAATATACGATCCCGAATGTGAATATGAAAAAATGATACATCTCATACCTGTATTTCCTATTTTTTCGTGTGAATTAATTGCTATCATCGAAGCTCTGAAGTACTGTCATACTATAGAAGATAAGAATATTGTCATTATATCTGACTCGAAAAGTGTTCTACAGGGGATTTCAAATTTCAGTATTTCATCAAAGAATACACATTTGATTATAGAGCTGAGAAGAGCTGAGAATGGAAACAAATATTTCAAAATGATAAAAAAGGATTATCATATAAAGTCGTAGTTGGAAATAATCCGCTGAAGAAACCTTGGTTTCATGATCTCAACAAGCAACGTCAATTCATAGTATTGATAGGAAGACTGCGTTCTACACATGGCATTTACGCAAAACACATGCATAAAATGGGTTTAAAAATATCACCATTTTGTGAATGTGGAGATATCGAGACATTAGAACATATTTTTTTGGATTGTCCACTGTTTAATAATGAAAGAAAAATAATGTTGTATAATTTGTATACAGTAATAAAAGAGGGCCCTATTAATTTGATTGGAATAGTATGTCTTAACGATATCAGAATTTACGAAACCTTATTTAAATTCATGATGAACTGCGGAAAAACACTCTGACGAAGCATTACAAATTTGAGTAGTTACCAATACTGAATTTTGAATTTAAATGGTTAAAATGAGTGGACCACAAGGTGAATAAATTAATTTTGAGAAAAATTAATATGATGATGACTGGATGGTTGATAAACCAAGGTCAAAAAACTAAAATAAAAAAAAAAAAAAAAGATTATCTAGTCTCACTACTTGTTCGGAATAACAATAGAATAAAATCAACATTCTCGTGAGACATTTTATTTCTTTACCATAATGTAGCATCGGTAGAATAATCATTGATCCACATGTCGATTCACCTCAGTAAGCATGAGAAAGATCTGTTGTATGTATTCTTCTGAGAACTCACAAACATAATCTGTCACAAACATTATTGATCGCATTGACACATGTTTGATCATATAGGTTTTCATATTTTATAACTTATCGCACAAGAACATGTTTATTTATTATCTAGAATTAAAATAAGTCATTATAAGTAATCATAATCGAAATAAATGTTTGAATTGACGATCTTCTCGTTCCAGACATTTACGGCGTCATTTTTTTAGGTTATTATTCGCTCTGAAAATATCTCTTCGGCGTAGTGATGCGAAAGCGTTCATGATTTTAATTCTTAAATCTTCTATATTTTCAATTTCGTTTTGATATATTCTATTTTTTAGTGTACCCCATAAAGAAAAAGTCAAGCGGAAAGATGAATGCTCCTATTATTTCTGTAGAAAATGTTAATCATATCTCTTTTCTACTCTATGGAGAAACCCATTTTCAGTACTGACAGATTTCTCATCAAATACCAACGATAATTTCCAAGAAACTGTCAAAACAATGACAAGTGAGGTGAACTAAATAATTATTTTCCAAAGCATCCTATGAGAATTCAAATAGTTTAATCATAATAATTGTTGTATATAGCAACTAACAGAATGACCATGAATTTGCTGAAAATGTAGGTAGTTCAGCAAGTGAGTATCAATGAAATATTTCCAAATTGGTGTCTGTAATATGAAGATTTCCAGTCGAACATTTTTTTTTTGGGCAATGATTATTATTTATGCACATTCACGTACTAGGAAGAATTTCGCATTTTCGAACATTTATCATGGGTTGCGTGAACCGAAATGTGGATGAATTCTTGAAGAAGACATTCTTCGTCGAATAGTATTGATTATCTTCCAAATTCTAGGCATTCTATACCTTAATCTATGATATTTTTTTAATTAGAGCTGGAATTTTAAAAAAATGTTGAAATTTTACTGGTAATAGTTCAATATTTCCAGAACACTCAGTAATTCAGATGAAAATACTATGTCAATATAAAACATGACTCTTGGCATTCAAAAAAATGCAATAAAAAATACTGGTCCGTATTTGAAAATTGAAAGTTGAGGCTGGCCCAATTTATACGACACCCTGTATATAATTTTTATTTAGGTATAAAAAGTGGCAATGGCAAAGTGGAAATTGTTTTGCAAAAAAATGCCTCAAATAAAAATATATAGACAAAAAAAGAATTTCGAAATTTTCGATTTTTCCTATATAAATACAGAACTGAAGGAGCTAGATCAGATTTTTTTATCCATATAACTGACCTCTGAAATATGCTACTTTGCCCCCATTTAACCATCCCTCTATCTCTTACCGTTATCGAAATCACCATGCATATACTCGAATTTGAATAGACCTGTATATATAATTATATATATACATATATATACATACATACACACATACATATATATATACATATATATATATATATATATATATATATATATATATATATATATATATATATATATATATATATATATATATATATATATATATATATATATATATATATATATATATATATATATATATATATATATAGATATATATATATATATATATATATATATATATATATATATATATATATATATATATATATATATATATATATATATAATATACAGTGAAGTTTAAACTTTAAAATAAAACGCACTTGGCTTAAGTTTCACTATTATAAAAATATTTAGATACTGTGTTTAGCAGTAAAGGATAGTCGACATGTTTCGAGTTATGAGCTCATTATCGAGACTGACTACAGGATAGTATTACATCTTATTTTATAAAACAGACAAAAGCAAAGGCGATACCTGAAAATCAATTTGTTCGTTTACAAGGGGTAATTTACTATTATGGGCGAACTTATTTCAAGAATTTCAAGAAGGTGCCATCTATTTTCAAATTTTAAGATTAAAGCAACTTACGTTCGACGTACACAGTAAAAGGATAAGTCTCCGAAAAATTTCCTCTTCTGAAATTACATTTGTACACTATTTCTTGTATCTGCGGTGTATCATTCGTCGAGAATCCAGTGAATTGACTGAATTTATACAATTTTCCTTCTGCATATGTGCCAACCTCAATCGGAATTATTCGCTAAAAAGATTTGGATAACGAAAAATTACGTAATTATGATAATTTAAGAGATGAACAACGACAAAAGGTAATATTAATAAACATGAATATTCATCACACTAAATTGAAGATTTTAAAACAAAAATGTAAGTGTAACATAATAATACATAAAGCTATATATACACACATATCTATATATAAATATACATACATATATATATATATATATATATATATATATATATATATATATATATATATATATATATATATATATATATATATATATATATATATATATATATATATATATTGTTTGGGCCACAAGGTCATTTAGTTTTATAGTAGAAATTCGGAGAGTATCGGTTTGAATACTGTTCCATTGCGTTCGGGCAGATGTTTTTTTTTTTGTTTTTCGAAATTGTATATCATTTATTCCATGAAATTACAGTCCGCTAAAGTTTCATTAACAAAACATTTTTGGTCCTTCGTGCCGCGATATAGATTCAGTTCATATATACAATTATGTCTGACAAGAAAACGCAGTTAAAAATTTTTATAGCAAAGAAAGAACAATATTTCGCTAGAATTCAAAGACTTTTTGATTGTAGTAAGAATATAGCTGATCCGAAACAATTGTGCAGTTTTCAAACAAGGTTCAAAACTCTGGAAGAAAGTAGAAAATTTTTGATAGAAGTTATCGATATAATTAACAAATTATCTTGTGAAATAGATCCAGAATACGTGCCATCATTTCAAATTTTGGAAGTTGTAGACGAAATGTACTGCGAAATTCTCTCTGTCGCTGATCAGGTCTTTTCGAAAGACAATTTATCTAAAAAAGCATTTAGAAATCCTCCTAAATTGCCGCAGTTAGAGCTTCCAGAATTTTCAGGAGATCCTAAAGAATGGCCAATTTTTTACGAGTGTTTCAGTAATCTTATTCATAACAACAATAACTTATGTGACTATGCATTATTTGGTAGGGAAATTAAATGGAAAAGCCTTGACCTATTGTTCGGGAGTTCCACCGATTGGTGATAATTATCAAATTGTGTGGAAAACGCTCGTTGAAAAATATCAGGATAAACGTCTCTTAGCTAATACTTACCTGGATCAAATATTCGATTTTAAACCGTTAAATACTGATATTGCTTATAATTTGAATATGTTTCTTGAGAAATTCGATACCGCCGTTCAAGCTTTAAAAAAAGTGGACATTTCCGATATTTTTGATTATAGTATAACATATATTGCGCTCAAAAAACTAGATCGTGATACTAATCATTACTTTGAAAATTTGATTAGGGGTCAAACTCTGCCATCCTATAAGGAAGTTATAGATTTTGTGAAGGAACAGTCGAAAATTAATTCTCGTATAGGTAGTGTAACTCCTCAGAAAACGAATTATGTTCATAATTTACCTCAAAATATTCCTAAATTCAAAAAAGCATCAACATATCAATCATTCGCTTTGCAGAATAATAACACTCAGGATGTTTCATTGAAGTGCGTTTTGTGCAAAGCTAGTGATCACTTTATTTCGCGTTGTTCTGCCTTTATGGACAGGTCCCCAAACGAGCGTTATCAGATAGCAAAGCGAAATAATTTGTGTTTGAATTGTCTAGGAGTGCATAAAATTATAAATTGCAAAAGTAAAGTTAATTGTAAGTATTGTCAAATGCGTCATCACACTTTGTTACATTTCGATTCTAGTTACAATTCTTCGAAACATAATCATGTATCGTCTTTCACGCAAACCCGGCGTTCGTCGAAGAATGAAGAACAGGTCGCCGCCGCGGCATCGGCAGCCAAGGTGTCCCCGGTCCGCCCGGCCAACGACGACGCATCGAATTCATCGAACTGTTTCACCGTTGCACAGATTAAAGCGGCGAATCAAACAATTTTGTTATCGACAGCAATTGTTTTCGTTCAAGATAAGTTCGGAAATTATAGAAAACTTCGATTTTTATTAGATTCTTGTAGTCAGGCTCAGTTTCTCACAAGAAACGCGTGTGAAAGATTGGGTTTAAGTTTGTTAGAATTCAATACATCTGTTCAGAGTATCGGAGCGCATTTTAGTAAGGTTTCAGGTGTAGTCGAAATCAATATAACTTCGCGCTATGATTCGACGATAAGATTTTCTCTACAAGCTTTAGTGATCGATAAGATTGGAGATCCCCTCCCACAATTTAAAGTTGAATTAGGAAAGCTTGATTATTTAAGTGATTTACCTTTAGCTGATACATTTTACTATCCTGGAAAAATTGATGGCATAATAGGCGCCGAAATTTTCCCTCATTTGTTAGGTAGTGTTAAGTTGGTTGGAAATTCGGATAGACCAACAGCAATAGAAACTTCTTTAGGCTATGTAGTTATAGGAAATGCTCCGATTGCGCAACAGATTCCTACTGTGGGAAATTTTTGTGTTGTAGTTGATCCTTCGTTAGATGAACTTATCAAAAAATTCTGGGAAATTGACGATATTCCCAGTTCTCATCTTCTTAGTCCTGATGAATTAGAATGTGAACGCATTTACCATTCTACCACGCAAAGATTAGATAATGGCTCTTATGTAGTCCAATTACCGTTCAAGTGCGATACTACTAAATTGGGAAATTCATATGATATTGCTTTAAAGCGTTTTATGTCTTTAGAATGCAAATTTTCTTCGTTTCCGGAATTCAAATTACAGTATGCTAGGGCATTCGAAGATCATTTAGAACAGGGACATATGAAAAAGCTTAGTTTTGTCGATTTAGATACCCCGCACTATTTCATTCCACATCATGGAGTTTTCAAAATTGAAAGCCTTAGTACACCGTTGAGAATAGTATTAGATGCGAGTTGTAAATCAGATTCCGATTTTTCTTTGAATGATATTTTGCATTCCGGTCCTAAATTACAAACTGACGTTGTCACCTTATATCTGAATTTCCGTTTATTTAAATATGCGTTAACCTCGGATATTCGACAAATGTATAGACAAGTTTTCATTTTACCTCAGCACAGACGTTTTCAAAGAGTATTGTGGCGAAGCTCTCCTTCCGAACCTATACAAGCGTTTGAGTTATTAACCGTATCATTTGGAATAAAATCATCTCCGTATCTTGCTCTGAAGACAGTGAGACAGTTAGCCTCCGATGAGAAAGATAACTATCCTTTTGCATGTAAAGTTGTTACTAGGGATATGTACATGGATGATTTGATAACCAGTGTCAGTAATTTGAAAGAGGCGAAAGTTCTATATCGTGAATTGGTAGATATGTTCAAAGCTGGAGGCTTCAGTTTAGTAAAATGGGCAACTAATGACATAGATATTTTAAATGACATTCCGGTAGAGATGAGAGCACCAGATGTAGTTAATTTTGAAACCGATTTCTTGAAGGTTTTAGGCCTGCAATGGCATCCTAAGTTTGATACACTCTCATATCAGGTTGATACGAAAATTTATTCTTGTACTAAAAGAAATATTCTTTCGACTATAGCTCGTTGTTTTGATCCTTTGGGATTTATAGCTCCTGTGATCTTAGTAGCTAAGTTATTTATTAAAAATCTTTGGATTCTTCATATAGATTGGGATGAAACCCCCCCACATGAAATTCAGGATAAGTGGAGTACTTTCCAGAGTGAATATTCGTTGCTTAGCTCTTTGCGAATTCCTAGATTTTTAGGTGTTCATATTGCGTCCTTGGTTAGTCTGATTGGATTCGCCGATGCTTGTGAAACATCATTTGGGGCCGTCGTGTATTTAAGAGTAGAAACTGATGAAATTGTTCATACGAACATAATTTGCGCTAAATCTAAGGTAGCTCCTTTACGTACTATGTCGATACCTAGATTAGAACTCTGTGCTGCGCATCTTTTAGCTAACCTTCTGAATTTTATAATATTAGGATTGAAAGATCGAATGAAGGTAGAAAAAGTTTTCGCGTTTTCAGATTCCACAGTGGCTCTTTCTTGGATAAATTCTCCGCCGTATAGATGGAAGACATTTGTAGAAAATAGAGTATCCAAAATTCAAGAATTATGTCCGAAAGCTTTGTGGTGCCATGTGGATGGTGAAAATAATATTTCAGATTGTTTGTCACGTGGGTTATATCCTTCACAGTTTTTAGCGAAACCAGATTGGTTCTCTGGTCCAGAATGGTTGAAATCACCTTGCATCCAATGGCCCATCAAATTAGTGAATGAATCGGTTATTGATAGCGAGACAGAAAGAAAACCTTCCGTATTTGTGAATATAATTTCTGATGAGTATTTCCATGACAATGGTTGGTATTATTTGATTCATAAATTTTCGTCTTGGTGGAAATTGCTCAGATCCACTGTGTATGTTCTTCGTTTTTTGAAATTGGTACCTCGTAGAAATGGTTTCATTAGCAATGATTTCGATAAAGCAATATCGTTCTTAGTAAAGGTAGTACAAAATTTCCATTTTTCTGAGAAAATCTCTGGAATTAAAAATGGCATAGAATGCTCAACTACATTTCGCAAGCTAAAACCTTTTCTCCAAGATGGAATTATTCGAGTTGGAGGGCGTCTAACTCAGGCTGACTTGGATTATGATGGTCAACATCCAATTTTACTCCCTAAAAAGGATCCTTTCGTGAATCTACTTATTGATCATTATCATCAAACTAATTTACATACTGGTCCTGGTCTGACTTTGTCGTTATTACGTCAAAAATATTGGATTTTAGCTGCCCGTGGCATAGTTTGGAATCGTGTAAACAAATGTAATTTTTGTTTCCGATCGAAACCCAAAACGTTTTTCCCCTTGATGGGGGATCTACCTGCGTGTCGTGTATTACAATCAAAACCATTTTTACATACTGGAGTCGATTATGCCGGACCAATTTCAATAGTTTACTCTCGTTATAGGGGATGTCGTCCGCATAAGGCATATATCTGCCTGTTCGTGTTCTAGGTCACCAACGCTCTACATTTGGAATTAGTTTCCACCTTATGCACACCTAATTTCATTCAAGCCTTCAAACGTTTTCTCTCTCGGAGAGGACCCTGTTCTATAATTTATTCCGACCAAGGTAGTAATTTTGTTGGAGCTAAAACATCTTTAGAATTATACTCGGTAGTGAATTCAGATTTTTTCAAGGAAACCTTAGGTTCTGAATTGAGTCGTAGAGGTTTGCAGTGGAAGTTTAACCCTCCCGCAGCTCCCCATTTTGGGGGAATCTGGGAAAGTCAAGTGAAGTCGGTGAAAACTCATTTGAATAAAATCATTGGTCGTCATCTTTTATCGTATGAAGAAATGACGACTCTTCTTGTTCAAATAGAAGCTCTCAGGAACTCTAGACCACTGAGTGTACTTTGTAATGATCCTAGTGATCCTAAGGCCCTTACGCCAGCTCATTTCCTAACATTGTCCCCACTGGAAAGTTTACCTGCTGAGAATCTTGTTAACCAGGATATCAACCGACTGAATCGCTATCAGCTCATAGATAGTCTGGTGAAGACCTATTGGAAACGGTGGAAATTCGAATATTTGACTACTTTTCAAGTGCGTGACCGACATAATAGAGATTTTCCGTCTATAAAAATCAATACCGTAGTTGTGTGGCACCAAGTTAATGCTCCCCCATTGCAATGGCCCCTTGGCATTGTAACTGCGGTTTATCCAGGTAAGGATGGTAGAGTGAGGGTGGTAGATGTTAAAACCAAAACAGGTATTTATAGACGTGCGGTGGTGAAGGTTTTTCCACTACCAAACCAATGATGCAGATGATTCTTCGCATATTTTTAATTATTTTGAAATTTCATATTTTCTTTTCTTTTTCTTTTTTTTTGAATAATTCGAAAATAGTTTTTTTCTCTCTTTAAGCGTACCACGCCAAATTGGTTATTCTTTTTTGGGTGTCCTGAACTTTCCTTCAGGGGTGGGGTCATTTAGTTTTATAGTAGAAATTCGGAGAGTATCGGTTTGAATACTGTTCCATTCCGTTCGGTCAGATGTTTTCTTTTTTTTACGTTCTAGAAAAACCTTATCGTTCAGCGTGAAACAGAACATTATTCACTTCAATTCGAGAATATCGTTGTATTCGGTAATATTAGTATAGTAATCAATAGAAAATTATAGAAATTATCATTAGATGTGATCATAGTTTTTCCATAAATCATAGACATTCATTCTTTTACATTCGAGTGCTTATAGTTGGTTCCCACAATCCCTGTTTTTCCTCTCCTTCAATAGTGCACCTCCAGCTAGACAGCAGCGATCCACAAACTCACTATAGAGGTAAGTGTATCTCTCTTAATTCCATCATACTTATAGGTTTTTGTGTTTTTTTTGGTTGTTCGAAATTGTATCATTTATTTCATAAAATTACAGACCGCTAAAGCTTCATTAACAAAACATAGAGATATATATATATATATATATATATATATATATATATATATATATATATATATATATATATATATATATATATAAATATATATATATATATATATATATATATATATATATATATATATATATATATATTATATATATATATATATATATTTAATTATTTATATATATATATATATATATATATATATATATATATATATATATATATATATATATATATATATATATATATATATATATATATATATATATATATATATATATATATATATATATATATATATATATATATATATATATATATCTATATATACATATACATATATATATATATATATATATATATATATATATATACTAGCTGGCCCAGCAGCCTTGTATCTGCCATATAAATGATTTTTATCTATCTAGATAGTTATCCATCTTTCTATCTAGCTAACGTTCTATCTATCTATCTATCTATCTCTCTCTCTATCTATCTATCTATCTATCTATCTGTCTACATATCTATCTATCAATCTATCTGACCCGGCAAACGTTGTTCTGCCATATAAATTATTTTTATCTATCTATCTTTTTATCTATTCATCTATCTGCCGAAGTATCACTATCTATCTAACTATCTATCTATCAATCTATCTGACCCGACAAACGTTGTTTAAATTATAAAAATGGCTACTAAAAAATATAGGTTGTTGATAGGAGGATGAAAATTTAGAGTTGTTTGTATTCTTTAATGCAACATCATAAAAAAATAAAAATGAAAATTTTGTCCTAAATATTCATAAAAATGTTTGCGGTGAACTACTCTAATCACGTAGGGGTATGAAAAATATATTACGACCTATTCTCAGACAGACTATTGTTATTTTCGATTGCCAACTTGCAACCCTATTGCGGATCTGTGGATGCAATTTAAAAGAATGAAAATCGCGACGGAAAAATAGGGGTTGATCGTAGAAGGTAAAAAATTGAGAGTTATATGAATTTTTTTATTCTTGACAAAATAAAAATAAAACTCTTGCCAAAAAAATTGAAGTTTATAATCAACAACTAAAAAATATGGATTGATCGTAAAAGAGTGAAAATTTAGGGTTGTATGTATTTTAGAATGCTGTATCATAAAAAAAATTAACATTAAGTTTTGTCTGAAAAGAATCAAGGGGTGGACTACCCTTAATATTTAGGGCGATGAAAAATAAATGTTGTTAAAAGAGGTAAGTCTTCAGGAGTTGTGATGAAATCTGAAATTTTGTATCGATCCGATGATCCCTCAAAAAAGTTTCAAACTCTTCTAAAGCCACGTAAACGTCTGGATCAAATTGCACTTTCGGAAATACCACTAGGACAAGCAATAAAACAAAAAAAACTTGATAGCTTGAAAAAATTACTCATTGAGTTATCTGGAGACGAATGGTACAACACAGGCCCGGAGTTAAAATGGATGACTGAAGTCTTTGCTGAAAAAGTTGTGGCAAACAATCATGAGTTAGATTCTAATAAAGAGAAAGAGATGGATACAGAATCATGTGAGTGTGTGGATACTGCTAACAACGTCTTCGTGTAAAAAGTTTTTTTTACCATGAAATAATTTTTAAGTTTTGTTCTTGGTATTGACATACATATTTTGTTTCAAAATAATATTTTAATAGTAAAATTTTATAAAAATTCCATAGTTTTCTCAGTTTATTTCAATTATGACATTCAGATCGCGTTTTGACCACTGAAGACAATCAAAGTGCATAATGTCCAACCTTTTTTCTGATGTTTTTCAGTAGTTTTTTGACTTTCTTGTACGAAAGTTGGAGTTGAAGATTTCTACAATTTATGACTCTAAAATATACCAAGTGTTTTTTTTGGTAAAAATTAGATTCCGGCGACAAGAAGGAACAGTCAACATTTGATGCCAAAACATAAGGAAGTTTTAAGGAACATTTAGGTACATTTGAGAACATTTTCGGAAACACGTAACGGCAACAAAAATGTTTCACAATGTTCCTCATTGTTCTTTCGGTGGAACTGTAGCTTTAACTAGCTTTCGGTGGGATGGAAGCGGATCGTCAGGTTCGAAGACGAATGATGCTCGTTGCAGACGACGAGTGCGAAGACAAATGTTGGATCTCGATGTCGGAGTGATGAGCATTGTTCAACAGCAAACCGAACTGGGAGGAAGCGAACATACTTTATGTCGACAGAGAATTTCACGGGCAGTCGTCAGGTATGTTTACTTGATTTCAAAATTAATGCGACGCGACGCAGAGAGCTATACACTTGGGTCTTGAAATAGAGCCACAAGCAAGGAAACAGATTCTAGTGCTGACTGCAGCACGAGAGTCCTAATCTAAGTGCGAGACTGGAGTTTTCACCTCGATAAAAAAACTGCAGCTTTAGAACTCAAAGGTACATCAACTTCAGACATCTTCTGAAATTTAGCATGTAGATGTGAACGCCTTTGCATTCCAGGTTTATTGTATGAATATGGAAGATCTGTTCAAATGCCAATTTTTGTGGAACATAAATGTTTGTTTATTACTTTTCCTGGCAAATATAAATCTTAAAGAGTACTGAAATGAATTGATCGTTTCATAGTGAGCCACGAATTAACAAAGTAACAAAATGTCAAACCTATTAACAAGTACATAAATAATCATTTTTGATTCGTGTGAATTTGGTTGAACGTTGTTTAAGTTATAAAAATGGCTACTAAAAAATATGGGTTGTTGATAGAAGGGTGAAAATTTAGAGTTGTTTGTATTTTTTAATGCAACATCATAAAAAAATAAAAATGAAAATTTTGTCCAAAAAATTTATGAAAATGTTTGTGGTGAACTACTCTAATCACGTAGGGGTATGAAATAGTTATTTTCCTAACAAGTGCGGGAAAGACTCTTTCCGCACGAGTTAGGAACAATATTTTTTCTACAAGCGCTTATTTTAACGGAGATTTTAACACACCGATGAAATTCGATTTGATATATTCAAATAACTTCATACTAATGACATATTATGTTAATTCACATGTCGTTTCCATAGTAACGTCGTCGGTGGCGATCGGTGCATAGAGACATATCATTATTCAGTTTATTCTCTAATACAAGCGTGCGGGAAAAATTCCCGCTATTCCATTACCGCACGCAAACGCGTTTGGAAATGGAATAGCAGGAGTTTTCCCGCACTGTTTGGCAATGTGACTCTTAACGAATTGAAATGCGTGCGGGAAAAGGGTTGAAAGCGCACGCTTGTAGAAAAAATATATTACGACCTATTCTCAGACAGACTATTGTTATTTTCAATTGCCAACTTGCAACCCTATTGCGGATCTGTGGATAAAATTTAAAAGAATGAAAATCGCGACGGAAAAATAGGGGTTGATCGTAGAAGGTAAAAATTTGAGATTTATATGAATATTTTTATTCTTGACAAAATAAAAATAAAAATCTTGCCAAAAAAATTGAAGTTTATAATCAACAACTAAAAAATAGGGATTGATCGTAGAGGGGTGAAAATTTAGGGTTGTATATATTTTAGAATGCTGTATCATAAAAAAAATAACATTAAGTTTTGTCTAAAAAAAATCAAGGGGTGGACTACCCTTAATATTTAGGGCGATGAAAAATAAATGTTAGCCGATTCTCAGACCTACCCGATATGCACACAATTGTATGAATATGGAAGATCTGTTCAAATGCCAATTTTTGTGGAACATAAATGTTTGTTTATCATTTTTTTAGCAAATATAAATTTTGAAGAGAACTGAAATGAATTGATTGTTTCATAGCCACGAACCAACAAAGTAACAAAATGTCAAATCTATTTGTGTGAATTTGTGAGGTTAAAACCATGAGAAAGTTGATTTGCTTTTCGTATACGCTAAATGTTTGAGAAATGCTACTAGATCTCTAGCTATGTATTGTACCCTGAGAGACATCAGCCATCCGAAAGATATTTTCAACGAATTGAAAAGAGTTTGCGGAATTATGGTTTATTTGAAGAATCCTTAGAGTTGTACAGTAACTAACAGAGGTAGTGATAACGAAATTGGAGTTTTGGGTAAGTTCAGTAGACATTCTTGATAGTAATGAAGTGATATTCATTCGATTCAAGATTTACGGAATACCGAAAAATTGCTATGTCAATTAGAAAAGTTTTGAGAAGGAATAAATTCAGACCATACAAAGTCAGTACAATCCACCATTTGCAATTAAGTGACTATTATAAGAGAAAAATATTTTGTAGATGGCTACTCAGACAACATCGTCAGCATAATGAAATCTATAGTAAAATTTTATGGTGTGATGAGAGTAGATTCACAAATAACGAATGGTTTAACAGAAATATTCTTTATCACTGGCGACAAGAAAATTCCTTCCTTCATAGAGCTACTGATTTCCAAGAAAGATTTGGTTTTAATGTTTGGCTTCGTGCTTCAGACACCAAGATTATCGGTACCTACTTTTTTGGGACACTGCTGACGGGGAAATTATATTTAGAATTCTTGTCGGAGACACTAGTTGAATTCTCGGAAGAATTGCCTTTGATTATTCTGAGAAAATATCAGTTTTTCCAACATGATAGAGCTCCACCATATCGCATAAATATTCGCAGAGGTTTTGTCAATATGACTATATAAAGACGATGGATAGGGAACAATAATCCTATCAAATGACCACCACGCTCACCTGGCCTGACCCTTATGGACTTTTCATTGTGGGGTTCCATTAAAGACAAGGTATTCGGATCAACTTTTGGCAATATTGACGAATTGAAAGAAACAATGAGGAGGGCTTGCATGTCTATACCTCCAAGTATGCAGGAAAATGGCCATAAAAATACTATAGTACGAGCAAATATGTGCTGAAGAAACGACGGACGGCAATTCGAACATTTAATTAGATATCGTGAACGACGTTGATGGTTAGAAGTATTTTGACATTTTCCTCTGTTCGTTACTTATTCATTAGTTTTAATTAATACTACATTTGCTTCTGATATTGGGGTTTATGTATATCTTTGCGATCCAGACCCAAAAACTATTAGTTCTTACTTTTTTGAGCTAGCTCTGACCGAGAATTGTTTGACTATACAGTGACCTTGATAGCTGAATTTGTTACAATAGTGGCTATTAAAATTAATGATAAAAACTAGAGGCCATATTTAAAACAATAAAGTTGATGATGGAATCTAATGAACTGAATGTCGCATTAGAAATTGGTTTATATCAGATTATAACAAATATGAAATTTATTGAAAATTTTCTTGACTTTTTCTTATATCATTCGAAATGGAGGCGGTAGAGCCAAAAAAAGAATTCGACTATTTCAGTTCTTGGCGAATATCTCAAAAACATCCATCGATATTAAGATCTAAAAAAAGTTCATTATTACTCCTCAAAATAGAAAACTTTTGTCCAATTCAACCGACCTTGTAGGTCTCTCAGTTTTCAAGATAGCAATAGTGAGATCAGCTAAAAAAAACGGCCTGTATATAAATACATAATTTCAAAGAAAGTAATAGTAACAGTCAATTAACTCTGCAAATCAGATTCTCGTTATCTGATGAAATAGAGATTAACAATTTCAGGTTCTCAAAATGAATATGCACGTGAAAAGTATGCAAAAACTAGAGGCTTGATTACCTAGCGGGATTATCAACGATAACTTCAAGTATTATTATAACAACAACTTACCTGATCCTCTAGTTCTTTCTCCAAAGTGACGTCAACATCTGGAGCGGTCGGTATGCAAGGTATCTTAACAACGTCTCCTTGTCTGATTACTTTGAAAGGATCGAACATAATATCAAGTTTGGCAAGGTGATTATCATCTGAAATAAATAAACTTCATTCCCAATCACAAAATATTGTGAGAAAATTTATATCTGATTACATTGAAAAAGTAGGTATGAAGGTGAATTTCAAAATACTCAAAGTGAGAAGCAAAATTAAGAATACATTATTGAATGCAGTTGATGTAATATCTTTTTTTTGCGAGCAACTCTCGGGAACAATGAAAATTTATGTTGCTCTTCAAGAGACCTGTGATAATTTCAGTAGATTGCGGTTCGTGCTGAAGTTAAACCTTTTCGAGTAGTGCTAGTTCTGAGGGTATAACGTTCTATAGAATTGTACTTCGGCTGAAAATCGCTTAGTCTCTAGTTCAGTTATATGACTGGTTTGGCACTGGTTGAATAATGAGGACAATGGATATACAATATTGATCGAGATAAAACCTCGAAAAGATTAATGAATCAGCTACCTTCTCCGATTTTGTAGTGGGTTAAGGTGAGCAGTTGACGACGGGTCGTTCATTAGCCTAAAATTTTTGCTTTGATTTAAGCCAGGTGGGTGCAAGGAGTATTTCGGTGCTCCAAATATAAGAGCAATACTTCAAATCAAGACAAACTTCAGCCTTACGAAGCTTCAATTGCTGCTTTGGCATAATAACCTTTCAAGCACGATACTGATAACTAAGTTTTTTTGCAGCTGAATTGAAAAGAGTGGAAAGGTGCTTATGCCTGACTGAATTTAAGTTAACGCCAATTCCAAGTTCCTTCATTTTTTTGATTTTGCAATAGTTGAGGATGAACTTTAGAAGTTTATCCTGAGAACCTGCTCTCCTTTATCTTCAAGAAATTGACCGATACTGAATATATACTGATATATCTACATCGAGACGATTATGTCTCGATGCAATTGCAGAGAAAATACAACCACGAAAGATACCAAGTCGGAGTCCGAAAGCTTATAAATCCAGCGAAAAGAATCTTACTTTTCAATGTGTACCCATCAATCCCTCATGAAAATCAAATCAAAAGTCTTGGGTTCGAAACTATATCTCAAATGACATTCATACGTGCAGAAATACCAGGAGAAGTGTTTGCACACATATTAAGTTTTCGACGTCAAATATTCATAGAATCAGATGAAGAAATAGTTACCAGACTCTATAGTTGTACCATGCAACGACACATCATATCGCATATTTCAGAGTTACGATATAATAACATGTTTTATGCTTAAAAATCAGGAACATTTAGCTGAAGACTGCCCCAATAAAACTGAAGAACACGAGAATCTAAACATAACAAAGCACACAAAAGAAACTAACCGAAAAACCTGGATAGAGAAGTAATTGAAGAAACAAACAGAGTGAGTGATATTAAACAAAAAGAAGCACAAACAATACGTGAAAACGTGACAATTATAACACAAATTAAAAGACCTGCTCCTCTATTAACTCCATCTACACCTGGAGATTTAGCACAGTCAGAACCAATATTTACAGCACCAAACGAAAAATATCAACACGACTCAAAAAAATCGAAAAAACAAGATACTTACAAAGGACCTTCTCTTACCGAACAGATAAAACCCATAAGGGAATTTATTAAAAACAATCCTGACCGATATATTCTAAATGCAAACCAATTATATAGTTTTCTCGAAAATACTTACGGTTCAAATGACCCAATAAGCCTAGCATGTGATTATACAGAAAATATAGAAGACCTACTCAAAATGCTCAAAGATATCTCTCCACATTACAAACAAAGTAGTCTAAAAAACCGCATAACAAGGCTACAAAATAATACAAAGCGACGAATGATATAATAAAAAAGACTAAAAAACAACAAATAAATTTTAAATGGCTTTTATACTGCAATGGAATATGAATGGATTCAATACCCAATATGAAGAATTACAAATACTTTTTAAAACCCATAACTCAGATATTATAGCAGAACAAGAAACTCATTTTAAAGAACAATATCGGAGGAAAATTAAAAACTACGTATGTTTCAATGAAAATAGAATAAATACTAATAGAGCAAGCGGGGTAGTACCAATATACTCAAAAAAAAATTTACGTAGAAAAAATTAAAATCAATACTGGTTTAGAAGTTGAAGGTATACAGATTCAATATTTCAAATTCAAATGTAATATCATAAATTTTTATCTACCACCAAATCTATCCCCGAGAAAAAAAGACTTGAATAATTTATTGAAACAAATACAAGGAAAAAATATTATCCTGGGAGACTTCAATGCGAAAAATGTTCTATGGGGCTAACAATCATAGACATAAAAGCAGATATCATTGAAAAAATAATTTTTGAAAATCAATATATACCTACTACTGAATACCGGAGCAGGAACCCGCTTCAATCAAATTACTGGAGAATTCTCACATATTGACTTAACATTTTGCAATCCTGAAAGAGCAATACACTTCAAATTGTTAACACTAGACGACCTACATGGAAGTGATCAACTTCCAATCATATTAGAATAAAATATAATGAATACAAAAACGAAATTGAATACATAGAATGAAACATCACAAACGCAAACTGGGAGAAATAAAGTGAACACATAAAACAAAAATTGCAATACCTAAGACAGAACACGGACAAAAATATACAAGTGAAGAATTTTACAGAATTGTTGACCGAATCTGGCGAAATCCACAAGGGAAAATTGAATACTCGAAAAACAGAAAAACTACTCCTTGGAATGAAAAATGCAAAATTGCAGTTCAGGCCAGCAAACGCGCTTTCAATTATTTTCGAATACATAAAAATGAAGAAAATTTGATAGAATTCAAAAAACACAGAGCCAAAGCAAGATACACAATCAAACAATCGAAGAAAGATTCTTGGGAAGAATATGTCGAGATCATTACAGTACATACAACATCAGCCGAGCTATGGAACAAGATTGGAAGAATCAAGGGCAAAAATAAAAATCACACAATAACATGCACTGAAACAAATGACAACACAGAAGTAGAGCAAGAAAATATAGCAGAAATATTTGCAAAAGAATATGAGAAAAGTTTCAGTAACTCAAATTATAAACTAAATTTCCTCAATTACAAAAACACAATAGAAAAAACAATACTCGAACACCAAGAAAGTAACAATTCACCTATAAATAAAATATTTCATATAACAGAACTAGAAACTACATTAGAAAGATGCAAAGACACAAGCCTAGGACCAGATGATATTCCATATATATTCATTAAATACTTACCCACGAATGCTACAGAACACTTACCGCAGATATACAACAATATATATGCGGGAAGAAAATTCTCCAGAAAATGAGCGGAAGCAACAATATTACCTACATTAAAACCAAATAAACCAAAACATTTAATGGAATCATACAGACCAATATCTCTTACTTGTAAAATGTGCAAAATTATAGAAAGAATGATAAATCAAAGATTAGTGTGGCAGGTACTTAAAAAAAAATAAATTCATCACTCCTTTCCAAAGGGGCTTTCGAGAACGAAGAACGACAATAGATAATATTGTAAATATTGAAACTGAAATAAGGGAAGCGTTCTCGAATCAACAGCAAGTATAAATAGTTTTCTTTGACATACACAAAGCCTGTGATCTCACCTGGAGGCATAAAATAATAAGAACATTACAAAAGTGAAATATTGAAGGTAATATAACAGCATTCCTGGAAAACTTCTTAAGCAATAGGATATTTCAGATGAAAATAAACGTCAATATAATTATATCGCATTAAACACAACATAATGGAATATCACAAGGCAGTGTACTGAGCACTACATTATTTCTCATAGCGATCAATAGTACAGCATAAAACAACCGTAGCCCTGCTAAGATACCAATGTATGCTGATGACATCGTCATATTCATAGAAAGGAAAATATTGATACAATAGAAAAAGTGACAAATAAAATACAAAACCGGACAGAAAACACAGGCTTCAAATCCTCGGTAAGCAACTCGAATTGTATATACTTCACACTCCAAAAACATCAAAGATTACCTACATTAACACTAAATCAAGAAATACTTCCAATGAAACTAAGGATGAAATTTCTAGGCATAATTTTCGATCAAAAACTTAATTGGAAACTTCACATCAATAAACTGAAGAAAGAAACGACAATGAATTTACTTAAAATCTTATCACACACGAAAAGGGGTGCTGACACAATAAATTTCAAAAAAATATACGAAACTCTCATTAGATCGAAATTAGAGTATGGGCTGTTAGTACTTCATCAGCGAAAAATGTTGTATGAAAGATATAAATATAATAGAAAATAAAGCATTAAGATTAATAACTGGAGCACATCGAACATCACCCGTCATACAACTTGGCCCAGCGGTCGGTATAATGCCAGTAAAATATAGATTCAAGATTCAAACAATAAAGTATGTTGCAAAAATGTCTTCATTCAAATCACACCCCAACAAACAATGTATCCAAACATATATATATAAAAAGAGACCTTCGAAAAAAGCCCAAAAGTAATACCAACAATGTATAGAAGAGCACAACTACGAGTAATTCCTTAGGAATGAAAATACCTTCTTTCGAGTTTATTAACCTTTGGCAGGTGACGTGGATCATTTGTACATCTCCGATGACGTCAGTCCAAGAGACCGATAGATCCATATGAGTTCCAGCGACAATTTATATTACAAATATATCATATTTAATTACTCTTATGATTAAACAACCTGCCAATACTTTTAGTATATATGTTTATTTCAAAATAAAATAACAAAATAAAAAATAATTCTCATTGAAAGACAAAACAAATTATTTAAGATCTTACTTTTTAATTTAACTCAAAACTTATTATAGTCTTTCCTCAGAGCAATGACTGCGAATAATATTTGCATGTTCAAGGCAAAGAAACGTATTGCAAACTCTGCAATAATATTTGGTTTTTCTGTTTTGTTTAGATGTGCAAACTTGACAACGTCCAGATCGTTCTGGAAATGCATTCCTTTGATTTTCAATTGGAAGTTTCCACATTTTTTGAATTCCGTCTCGAATATGGCGAGGAATATGATGGTCAGCTTGTCTCCTTATCATATGATTTTTTGTAAGGCCAATAGACAAATTTGTCAAAAATTTCCTCCTGACATACAATGTATCTTCTTCTTGATTATTTTCGAAAATTATGAACGAATTAATTCCAGTCACATTTAGCAGAGTATAGAACACAACCATAGGCCATCTTCTGGTATTCCGTGCTACATTGTAGTTTGAAGATAATTGATCCACCATATCAACTTATATCTTTGTTTTGTTGTAATCTATTATCATCATGGGCTTTTGAGTGATTTCGTGAATTTCATCATCATCGTGCATTGAAGATATCAATAAGACATTTTTCTTAGATTTTGGGACATGTGATACCAAAGTACAATTTTCCCTGAATACAAACTTACTTGATGGAATTGGCCGATCTTTGCAATCTATGAATTGGGATGGTAGCTGTCGCTTGTTTTTGCGAATTGTCCCAAGAAGGGGTAACCTGTGTTCTTGTAGTAATTTTTCACAAAGATCTATACTAGTGAACCAGTTGTCTGTAGTTAAGTTTCTATTTGTTCCACTAATAGGCTCAACGAGCCTATTTACTACATCAATGGCCGAGTTGCTAACGGCGTAAGGAGAATCATCGGGTTGTTTGCCAAGATAGACTTCCATATTTGCTGTATAAAACATTATAGCATCTGATAATGCAAATATTTTAATCCCATACTTAGCCGGTTTAGAAGGTATATATTGTCTAAATGAGCATTTACCGCGAAATGCCACTAGCATTTCGTCTATGGTGGCGTGATGAAAAAGACTGAAGTTTTTTTTACACTTTTCGTTTATTTGATTGAAGACGTCACGAATTGGAGCAAGTTTATCTAAATCTTTTCTAGCATCCCTTGTTTCATGATCATCAAATCTAATATGTCTTAAAAGAAAAAGCCAACGTTGCTGTGACATCGTCAATCGAAATAGTTCCGGTGAATCCCCAGCAGTACTGAAAAGTTCCTCACAATTCAGTCTATTAATTTTTTTTACTCCAGCCAGGTACAACAAGCCAATTAACGCTTCCACTTCCATGGCGTCAGTCGGTCTTGTATATGTTTCTCTAGTATACTTTCCAACTGCAAATTGTTGGATGTGCTGATTTGTATATTTTACAATACTTTCAATAACAGGTTCATCAAAGAAAGCTTTCCAAATTTGCACAGGATCTATCAAATTTCTGGTAGGTGGTTTTGGACCAGGTAACTGAGTGATGATGTTTTTCGTTTTAGCCCTACTATTTCGCATGCTTTTTGGTGAGCAATGTTTGTTCCATAGGGTAGTTTTATATTTACCTATGTAAAATAGGCCAGATTGTCCGAGTTTTTTCAAATTTTTGTCTATCTGTTTCACCTTTTTTATTCTCCTCTTTCTCAGACTTCCTCTTCGATTTCCGAGGTTATATTTGTCATATTATCACCAAACTCTTGCTCACTTTCAGAATCTTCATTTCTTTGCTCAATACAGTCATTCTCGTTATCATCATTGTTATCGTCATATAGATAAGTGTTTCCTTCTTCGGTATCTGACTCAACTTCATCCATAAGTTTCTGCAACCAAGCTTGATTCTTCTCGTAACTCATTTTCCCGAATTAAGTCAATATAAGGTTGTAATATGAAAAAAATACTACTTTTTGAAAATGAATAGCTTCACTTCGGTGACGTCGGTCTAAAATTCCGTCTACGAATTAGGTGACTTACGGTCTGAGAGACCGTGACACGTGTTTCACGTCTTCCACACTTCGAACTAGACTGAGTCGTAACTAGACGATAGATGGGTTAATTTAACACATGTACTAGGGCGCATAGAGCGCCTCGCTCTGCGACGGCGTAGTTCACTAGGTTTGTCTTCGTCGTCAGTCTACCAGACCGTACGTCACCTCTCGAGGGTTAACCAACACAACTTCAAGCCATGGACACTACCATCTCCTTTGACCAACAAAAACCTACTCCTTTATGATAAACGCACCTCACAAATGATGATAATAAGAAACATACACAGAGAATATATAGTCGAACACCAAAACTCTTACTTCAAATACACCGATGCCTCTCAGAACCAGATACTCAAAACTGGCGGATACGCATATGTGATAAATAATTTGTGCACAAAATAAGTGTTGCTGGTGTATTCACCGGAGAAATATTAGCAATAAAATAGGCATTGAAGTATACAAAAGGTAGCCCACTGAACAACTTTCACATATGTACAGATTCACTCAGCGCACTAGACAAAATCAAAAGAGAGGACAAAGAAAACACAATAAAGATTAAAATACAAGAATTAGAGCACTATATATATACATACACAAAAGAAAACAATAACGTTCAATTACACACTGTCGCGTACTGGAATTGAAGGGAAAGAACAAGCTGACAAAGCAGCAAAGGAAGCATCAATAATGGTTAAAGAAACATCAAACATAACTCCAACAGACTTTACAGCAATAATGAAGCAAAACATCAGACAAGTATGGCAAAGAAACTGGCAAAACACACAAACCTATCTGAAATAAATACAACCTATAGTACATAAACCATTAAAACTACCAGCCAGAAGAAGAGACCAAACCAAGATATCAAGAATGCGTACTGGTCATACACGAATCACGCACGACTACCTAATGAAAAAAGAAGAACCACCAACTTGCGTGAACTGCAACAAGAGATTAACGATTCAGCATATCTTGATGGAATGTTCCCAATACCAAAGACAACGGAAAACTCCGAAAATTGTCGATAATATAGAAGACATATGGAATAAAAATTATGAAAATACATTAATATTTCTGAAAAGCATACAAATGTAATTAAAAATGTAAAATACACATAGTCTGCTAAAGGCCCCACGAGGTCGAAGCAGTAAACCAAAATGAAAAAAAAAAAAAAAGAACTCTACCAGCACGTATTTTTTTGTGCATAACTTATAATATTATGATTCGACAAATCTTAGTTGATATTATGTGAGTATGGATTCAATGGTTTTGTTTTTTTAAGAAGTTTTTTGTCGAAATTGATTGTTAGGTTGTTGATTGATTTTGGATAGTTGTATATATTTTTGTTCTACCTATGTAGCTTCAGAAGATCTGAAGATGAAATC
The DNA here is from genome assembly GCA_030704885.1 of Cynegetis impunctata. Taxonomy (NCBI): domain Eukaryota; kingdom Metazoa; phylum Arthropoda; class Insecta; order Coleoptera; family Coccinellidae; genus Cynegetis; species Cynegetis impunctata. The sequence continues at coordinate 612,822 of JARQZK010002177.1, read as the reverse complement.
CAAGGCATTTGTAATCGGTCATCACGTATATATATATATATATATATATATATATATATATATATATATATATATATATATATATATATATATATATATATATACTTTTTATAATATATATATATATATATATATATATATATATATATATATACATTGCATAAAGTGAACAAGGAAAATTCTTTAATAATTTAAAATTATCAAACAAGTTTCCAAGGAAAGTTGCTGGATACGTATAACCAGCTTCCTTGGAAAGTTGTTTGATAATTTTTCAAATTATTAATGAATTTTCCTTGTTCACTTTAGTTCAACAAGTATGTTTTTCATGATTTGATTGTGGTATTTTGCGTATCAAGCGACTAGAATATTCGGAGCGCGCTCTCGTGAGTATATCCAAAGGTTTTAAATCACTATGTTAGTGTGCCTTGGAATCATATACACCACTGTTGTAGAGTAGATATCTTCATATCAGGAGGTACGTGTTCAAGCGACGAATTTCCTCATTTTCAGTCTAAGCGGTGAATTGTTGTTTCCCAATATCTTTGGTGGGATGGCACTCTGGATTGTTATCCAGCCAGTGTTACTGACCACGATTTGTATTGGGGAACAATTAGAAGGTTGTTAATTCACTCCGAGTCAAATAAGCTGCACTGATGAGATCTAATAAGATCGAAACAGCTGTATGCAGATTTTGAGTTGGGGTGACTTGACAATTTCTATAATTCACCGTTCGATTGTGAATGCAGATTTTGCGTTGCTGAATACTTATAACCAGCTTCCTTGGAAAGTTGTTTGATAATTTTTTAAATTATTAAAGAATTTTCCTCGTTCAATTTATGTAATGTATGAAATTGACCATGGTCAACAAGTATGTTTTTCATGATTTGATTGATATATATATATATATATATATATATATATATATATATTTATATATATATATATATATATATATATATATATATATATATATATATATATATATATATATATATATATATATATATATATATATTATATATTATATAATGTATATATATATATATTTATATATATATATATATATATATATATATATAGTGTATATATCTATATTTTAAAACAGATGATGGTCCACACACAGGCATTAGCCTTTGTGGTCATATTTGTCTTTATGAGCAATGGTTATATTACATAAAGATTGGTTTGTAGTTTTTAACTGTGACATTTCGATGTATTTTTGTGTTTCTGAAGGTTTTTTGAATGGGATTGTTACAAATATTGTTCAATAAAGATTATTATTATTATTATTATATATAATTATATATATATATATATATATATATATATAGTATATTACGTATATATATATATATATATTATACTATATGTATATATATATATGCTATAGTATATATTATATATATATATATATATATATTATATATATATATATATGTATATATATATATATATATATATATATATATATATATATATATAAAGATATATATATATATATTTTTTTTTTTTTATTGACCAGGATACCTCCGTGTTTTGATGATATAGTAAAGTGATCAGGGTTTGGAACGGATAAAGGCCTTCTTTTAAATTACGTATACTTCATTTATTTCCGTTAACGTTTCGACTACCTCTTTGTAGTCTTCATCGGGACACTGCAATTATGATCTTGAAGTTATACAATTCTAAAAAATATATATATAGCTGTCTCAAACTTACCAAACAGTTGAGGTTAACAATTAAGCAGTATGGAAAGGAACAGAAACATCGTTACAATTGTTTCAAAAACTTGTCAAACATTTAAGAATAATACAATTATGGAAAACAACTTGAGTAGGCAAAAAACCACGAAAATTCACTTTTAATTTTACAGCAAGAAACAACAATCTTAATTATATACAACCTTCTTATATCAAATATCGGTTAACAATAACAAGTTGGGTTAGAAATCGCATTCATTGACATTTTTACAGCTATCTAATCTATGGATAATTTTTCTTTTTATTTTAATGAATTTAAATAATTTTATGTTCAGTGTGCTACACTACATTGGCCAACTCCTGATGTTGGTCAATTTTATTATTATGACCTATCAAATATGAATAGATATTACTAATGTTCTTGATATCAGACCGTGAATTCATTGTTGACGGGTTAATTTTTATATGCTGCATTTCTAAGAATGTTCTTTTGTTTAGATTCTTCTCAAAGTCAAGGATTTTCACATCATTAAAATCTACGTTATGACCCGTATTTCTAATATGTTCCGCCAACGCACATCTTTTGTTAGGGTGTTTTACATCACTCTTGTGCTGTGTTTAACGTTTTTTCAACTGTTGTGAGGTTTGTCCCACATAACACAACTCACAAGAAGAGCACTGAACCTTATAAACCACATTTTTACATTTCAAACTAGGAGTTTCATCTTTCATTGAGCTAAATAGTTTACCTACAAGGAACTCGTACCCTCAACAGTAGCAATGAACAACGAACTATCAACACAGGTAGTCAAGAAGATATTGGTGTTGACTCCCAGTTGGAACTGAGATACCCCACACAGAATAACATCGCACATAATAAAGAAAATCTAGTATTTACATCACTACCATTAATTCAGCATATCACTGGTCCGCTAAAAAAGTTGTTTCATGACAATCAAATGAAAATAGCGATAAGAAACGAGTTCCTTGTAGGTAAACTATTTAGCTCAATGAAAGATGAAACTCCTAGTTTGAAATGTAAAAATGTGGTTTATAAGGTTCAGTGCTCTTCTTGTGAGTTGTGTTATGTGGGACAAACCTCACAACAGTTAAAAAAACGTTTAACACAGCACAAGAGTGATGTAAAACGCCCTAACAAAAGATGTGCGTTGGCGGAACATAATAGAAATACGGGTCATGATGTAGATTTTAATGATGTGAAAATCCTTGACTTTGAGAAGAATCTAAACAAAAGAACATTCTTAGAAATGCAGCATATAAAAATTAACCCGTCAACAATGAATTCACGGTCTGATATCAAGAACATTAGTAATATCTATTCATATTTGATAGGTCATAATAATAAAATTGACCAACATCAGGAGTTGGCCAATGTAGTGTAGCACACTGAACATAAAATTGTTTAAATTCATTAAAATAAAAAGAAAAATTATCCATAGATTAGATAGCTGTAAAAATGTCAATGAATGCGATTTCTAACCCAACTTGTTATTGTTAACCGATATTTGATATAAGAAGGTTTTATATAATTAAGATTGTTGTTTCTTGCTGTAAAATTAAAAGTAAATTTTCGTGGTTTTTTGTCTACTCAAGTTGTTTTCCATAATTGTATTATTCTTAAGTGTTTGACAAGTTTTTGAAACAATTGTAACGATGTTTCTGTTCCTTTCCATACTGCTTAATTGTTAACCTCAACTGTTTGGTAAGTTTGAGACAGCTATATATATTTTTTAGAATTGTATAACTTCAAGATCATAATTGCAGTGTCCCGATGAAGACTACAAAGAGGTAGTCGAAACGTTGACAGAAATAAATGAAGTATACGTAATTTAAAAAAAGGCCTTTATCCGTTCCAAACCCTGATCACTTTACTATATATATATATATATATATATATATATATATATATATATATATATATATAAATATATATAATTTTGGTTTTCAACACTAAGAATTACTTTAAAAAAAAAACAATTTATTCGATGTGAAGTTTACAAGATGGAAGTTACTTAATTAATCTTACGGTTCTATGTTAGTGAGGGCTTATATAGGCAAGCAGCGATTAATCAGTACAAGGTTACTATTGACGTCATTAAAATGGATAAGCTGTACTTTGACTACATAACTCCTCCCCATTTAAAGAAAGTTCGTTATCCTTAATTTTAAGGTGACGAATCTTCAAGAAAATTCTATAAAAAATTATAATCACTACAATAATAATAAAGATTACAAATACAATTGTTATGAAACTTAAAGTTGTAGGATGTGGAGCCCATTGGTATAGGTCGTCCAGTTTGGGGATGTCTTCTTCTTGGATATTCTTCCAATTTGTTGTATAGGTCCAATTCGCTTCCAGTGGCGCAAGATAGACCTGAGCATAGGTGTTGAAAACTTCTCGGGGGTGTATTCTCTTAAATCCATCAGTAATTATACAGTCTGATGTTATCTGAGATAATTTAGGGATTTTATGAGAGAATGAACCACTTTCGCATTCTTCTTGTATCATTTCATTGTTAATGGAAATGATATTTCCATTTTCCATTTCGAATAAATCTTCTTGAGGCTCAACCGAACTGCGATTACAATGTTCTTGCAGGGTTTTTAGAACCATTCGGACACATTCAGGGGGTTTCTTCAGGTATTCCTGTTTACAGATGTAGAAGTCTTCGACTTGTTGAATGACCTCGGTATTCCATACAATGTTTTCGTTGCGTGTTAACCCATAGGAATTGAGGTTAGGAATTCTTGTATTTTGGAAAGGTATGTTATATTATAATCAGGTCATATTTATAATAATTAAAGATTGGGATGGTTATGTTAAATAATATTGAAACCCTTAATAAAAACCTTTGTTGCGCAGACAGCATAATAGTCTGTTAGATGAGAGAATGGTAAAATTTTTATTTATTACTTCATTAAATTTCGAAAGAGGCAGAATATTTTCCTGCTTAAGGTGCAAACGTGCATAATTAATGGCATTTTCAATTTCCGATAATATTATTGCTATCTCGTGTGAATGGAGAATTATCAGATTAAGTTTTAAACTTAAATCTTTAACTACTTTTAACTGTTTCGTTTTTTAATTCAAAAAAATTGAAGGATACACGGGTCGTCTGAAAATTAGGTAAAGTAATTAGTGTCTTCTTTATTTTATTCGATTTCTATGATAGAAATATTTGCTTTGAGGATTTCTGATCCTAATGTCTGTAATAATGTTTCCAGACTTTTTCTTGTAAGGTTTTTTAAATTTGGATTGACATTTTTGTTTTAAATGAACAACTTCATTTTTATGAAAGTCTTTTTGACTTCGTCGCTTTTCAATGAATTTTCCAATATTTGCTGCGTTTTTGTCTCTGGCAGCATTTGCTACTTGCAATATATTTTTCAAGGTTTCACGATTTGTCTGTACGTAATTTGAAATTATTTCATGCGATGTATCATCTGCAGGAATAGTTATATTTGAATCTAGGTCGTTTGTTTTTATGTTTGGAGATAAAGAATTAATCTCGTCTTCTAAGATATTAATTTCGCTGGAGACAATCGAGTGGTCTATATTACATTCATCATTGTTGCAATCTCGAGATGTTGATGAATAATCGCTTATCTTAAGTGCTTCCTTTCGTTTATTGTTGTCCTTCGAAGATAATGATTCATCTTCATCTATTTTTAATCGGGACAAGTAGTCCACATCATTGTACGTACTTGGTTTGAATTTCATCTCGCAATCAAACTCTATGGGATAAGAATGTCGTCTTGCAATTACTTCTTGGAAATTAATAGGAATTTTAAAGTTTTCGATCTTTGCAATTCGTACAATTGATATTTTAGGATTTGAAATTTTAATTTCTCTTTGATGAAAGTCTTTGCAATTTTCAAAAGTAATTTTCTCCTTATTTAATTGATTTATTACGGATTGTGGCATTTGTGAATTTGTATAAATTTTTATCTGTATATCGCAATTTGAGAATACATATTTAATCATTTCAAAAATTTGATTCCAGTCTAATTTATCAAGTCCTGTCGATAGTTTTGGAAGGGCAATACATTTATCTCTGTTTTTCAAGCATAAAAGTTTTAGAGACAATAAGGTGGAAAATACATTTTCGTATGTTGGTTTATCAAAAAATTTATTTTTAGTGATGAGGTAGTAAAGCATTCTGTCTTGATTGCGTATACAAGCAACTTGACCAACATTTTTATTTTGCGAAATTAGTTCTGTAACATTGTTATATTTATTTTTGAAATGAAGGGCGATGCCTTTATTCATATGGAAATCTTTACTCACACAGTGACACAGAGAAAAATCTGCTGGCGCATTGAATAAATTATCGTTCTCTTCTGTTACATTATCGCTATTTATTTGTTTCCGTTGAAATTGAATAAGGAATAAGGAATTTTTCGTATGATAATTGATTTTCCTTACGTTCAATATTTTCAGTTTTTTCTGGATGTTTTTCCGAATACTTATAAATTTTAGACTGAATTGGAATCTCTTTTTGTTTTACCATTATGTTTAATTTCTGATTTAAAATTAAATGGTGGTTCTGGTAGCTGAAAAGCTTTTGCCGCATTATTTAGTGCATCTAAGTTAACGGTGTTTCTGAGGCACTTATCCGAAAATTTTCATGATCTACTTCCTCAATTTCTTCAATAACATCTGAATTATTTTCGTAATTGAAATCAGTATTTTCTTCGAATTGATTTTCATCGTTATTCTCTATATCGAAATTAGTAATTTCTTCCGATATATAATTAGGAGTTATTTGTCTTGTATTTTGGAAATGATTATATCCCTGCGCATTTCTATTATATGGCGCTCTGTTGGGTATTTGATTATTATTTTTCACTTGCCTTTGTTGTGCTATCGGGTTAGCCGTTGTCGTAGACATAGGGGATGGTCTATATTTTGGTATATAATTACTATGAGGCTTAAACACATTTGTTTTTGATATTTCTGACCTATTATTTCCGAAAACTTGTCTGTAAGTGGGAAATTGTCTTTGCGTAATTATTATTTTAGGTTGTACATTAATTGGTCGAGAAGGAAATACCTTTTGTTGGCTATCACTCGTATGCTTCCAAGTTCGCATTAAATCTAACTGGGATTTTTGGGAAATATAATTTTCGACCATTGTTATAGCTAAATCGAATGTGATATTTGGTGTCGTTAGTAAGGAAGTTTGCAATTCTATTGCAACATTACTGATTAAAACAAGTCCGAGACCAATTGCTTGTGTAATAGTTTTAATGCAGCATCTATTCTGTAATTAATTCTAATTTTATAAGTTTTGATTTCTTCAATGAAACCTAAAATATCTTGATTTGGTTTTCTGCGTAAGAATTGTAATTTATTCTTTAATACATCTAAATTCGCATGATCACCAAATTTCTGCAATAAAAATTGTCTAAACGCGTGCCATGTATTTGGTACGTTAGAGGAACGATATTCCGCGTTCGCTTTATCTATTAATTTGCTTTTAATCACTGCAACGCAATACGTCTTTACGATTGCTTCCGTCGCTGAGAATTGTGCGATATATTCTTCGCAAGCACTTAAAAATGAATTCAACTCTGCTTGTATACCGGAAAATTTCGGTAATAATGCTCCAAATTCACGAGCTAACATTAAATTATGGTTCTCTGCCATATTAATTATTTTATTTGATTTAGTTCGTCGTTGAGAATCTAAATTCAAATTTTCGATTGATTCTATTAGGGAATCAATACTGAAAAATTTTCAATTATATGAAAAATTTCGTTGGGAAAATATTTATTATATTTTTAACCCTTGACTTAATATAAAATGACCTGCTATAACGGTAAGCTATAGGGAGTCTAGGTTTTGGGGCTGGAAACCGTAGGAAAAACAGGAAGATAATTAACACTTGCAACTTACATTGATTGTTTCTTCCAAGGTGGAGTCGTCGGCGCTACCCTTGCTTTGCACCCTGTTTGAATTCTTGTCTGGTCAGTAGAACTCGGGACTGGTACTACCAAATTCGCAATCACTATGAGATAAAACTGAGCTTGTGTTGTAGTTCGGATTGTGCTCAAGAATTAAAATTCACTTAAACTTTTCTTCTTACTTTTTAAGTTAACGCATTGATTAATCTTCTTACAAGATTCGGAAGATTTATCTTGTTTGTTGAACTTATTTTATTCGGAAGGGTTTAATGCAACAATCCCATCCTCGTCGCCAATTTTGGTTTTCAACACTAAGAATTACTTTAAAAAAAAAACTATTTATTCGATGTGAAGTTTACAAGATCGAAGTTACTTAATTAATCTTACGGTTCTATGTTAGTGAGGGCTTATATAGGCAAGCAGCGATGAATCAGTACAAGGTTACTATTGACGTCATTAAAATGGATAAGCTGTACTTTGACTACATAACTATATATATATATATATATATATATATGGATATATATATATATATATATATATATATATATATATATATAAATAGATATATATATATATATATATATATATATATATATATATATATATATATATATATATATATATATATGGATATATATATATATATATATATATATATATATATATATATATATATATATATTTATATATGCATATTCATATATATATAATTAATGAATAAAAAATAAAAAAACTATTACCATGTATATATAAATACAGCTTAGCTGGTGCACTGTTTCTATTTCCTTTGAGATTACAATAGTACATTCCTACGTATACAAAAGTCACATTGGTTATTCGCATTTCGATAGCAGAAGAGAATTTTTTATTTCGAGGAGTGGTAGTGATGAACTCTAATTTCGTAAACTCGGAATATTCATCCTGAAAAACAAAGTAGTTAGAAGTTAAATATATGAAACATAACTTTTATTCAAATATTTTTAGCAAAAGCTAACACTTTTCACTAGACAATTTTCATTTCAAATTATATTTTCGTAGAAAGAAATTATATTTTTTCGAAGGAATGTTTATTCAACAGAGCTCATTTGTCCATGATATCCTGAGCAAACATTTGATATAGTCTGTCCAGCGAGAGTTCGCGTGCACCTCACAGTCATGCGCAAATAACCACCCAATGCTGCATACCCAAATGAATAAAATTCGAAGTTGTCAAAATTCTTATCGGTCGTAAGAAATTTTATGAAAAAGTAGTTATATGATTATAGTGACCGAATCATCTATTTCGACAGATATTTTATCCTCAACATATCGAATTTTATATATCTCTCAAGAAGAACTAACTAATGAAAATAAGTTGAATGGTTGTTATGAATCATTTTATTTCAAAATTTGCAATGTTGTCGGACCCTCTCGGCCAATGCGCCGGAAATCGGCATTTCACGTTTGACAGTCGCCGAGATAACCTAGTTCTTCGAAGATTATGTGAGTAAAAGTTCAATTTATCGATCGATGAATATAGAGTGACACTTTCAGTAGGGAGTAATAGTTAATTTGAATTTACCGCTGAAATTGCCCGCTATGTCAAACATGCAAGATATCTCATTTTTATGTCCCTCACGGTGCACGAGTTTTTATACCCCACACCTTATTTCACTTTGCGTGAATTTTTCAAATATTTATTACAATTTATTAAACCTTTTCCCAAATTCATTACAGTTGCACAACTAAAGTTATGAGGGTGTGGTGTAGAATTAGCCTGAAGTTGCACCACATTCATACCATATTAATTATTGTTGATTCAGAAATTTTCTGTAATCAATCAAAATCAATTACAATTGAATATAACCATTTCCGTCATCGTTACAATTCCACAATTCCAAAAAAATAGGTAGCGCATCGGAAAATTATGACAATAACAAATAAATATAAAGATATTCATTTATTACAATAGCGCACTTGGTTTCGTAGATACAAAAATGGTCAGCAGAATTAAGAAAATAATAGCAGAGAAGCTGAAAGTGAGTGGGGTGGTATAATAATTGATTAAAATTTTCACGAGATAAAAAACAATAGAATTATCGAAAATAAGATAGAAATACAGGGTTTTCAATATATTGTAATAGCCCACCCGGTTTTATCGATACAAAAAAAGTCAGCACGATCAAGAAAATTATGAAAAATAGCTACAAGTGAGTGGTAGTGTAATAATTGATAGGAATTTTCACGGGACTGAACATAATAAAATTATCGAAAATACGATAGAAATACAGGGTTTTCAATTCATTACACTAACCCACTCACTTGCAGCTTCTCTTTAATTATTTTTTTAATCCTGCTCACCATTTTTTGTATCTATAAAAACGAGTGGGCTATTGTAATAAATTGAAAACCCTGTATTTCTCTCTTATTTTCGATAATTCTATGATTATTAGTCTCGTGAAAATTCTTATCAATTATTACACTACCCCACTCACCTGCAGCTTCTTTTTTATCGTTTTTTCATTTCTGGTGACCATTTTTTGGATCGATAAAACCGAGTGGGCTATTGTAATAAATTGAAAACCCAGTATTTCTATTTTATTCTTGATAATTCTATAATATTTTGTCTCGCGAAAATTCTTATGAATTATTACACTACCCCACTCACTTGCAACTTCTTTTTCATTATTTTTTTAATCGTGCTGACCTTTTTTTATCCATAAAACTGAGTGAGCGATTGTAATAAATTGAAAACCCTGTATTTCTATCTTATTTTCGATAATTCCATAATTTTTTGTCTCGTGAAAATTCTCATCATTTATTACAATACCCACTCACCTGCAGTTCAATTTTCATCATCTTTTCATTCCTGGTCACCCTTTTTTGGATCGATAAAACCGAGTGAATTGAAAACCCTGTATTTCTATTCTTTTTTCGATAATTCTACAATATTTTGTCTCGTGAAAATTCTTATGAATTATTACACTTCCCCACTTACTTGCAGCTTCTTTTTCATAATATTTTTAATCGTGCTGACCTTTTTTTGTATCGATAAAACTTAGTGGGCTATTGTAATAAATTGAAAACCCTATATTTCTATCTTATTTTATTATTTTTTGTCTCGTGAAAATTCTCATCAATTATTACACTACCCCACTTACCTGCAGTTTTTTTTCATCATTTTCTTGATCCTGGTGATAATTTTTTGGATATATATATATATATATATATAAAAGCGAGTGGGCTATTGTAATAAATTGAATATATTGTATTTCTATTTTATTTTCGATAATTCTATATGTTTTTGTCTCGTGAAAATTCTCATCTAAAAAGTCACTAGAGATAAAAAGAGCACGTGCCGACGCCACAATTCTATACATGAAATAATAGCAAGGGAGGGAAGAGACACACATCCACAAAGTAACTGATAACGCTACCCCACTCACTTGCAGCTTTTGTGTTATTATTCTCTTAATCCTACCGACCATTTTTTTTCACATAAAACCGAGTGAGCTATTGTAATAAATGGATATCCTTATATTTATTTGTTATTGTCATAATTTCTCGATGCGCTTCCTATTTTTTTGAATTTTGGAATTGTAATGAGTCCAGAATGGTTGTTATTTATTGAAATTAATTGTAATTAATAGAAACTAATTGTAATTAATTGCAACAAATTGTAATTAATTGTAAATGATTGTAGTTAATTGCAATTCATTGTAATTTATTGTTATTAATTGTAACTAATTACAGAAAAGTTCTGAATCAAAAATAATTGATATGGTATGAGTGTGGTGCAGCTTGAGACTAATTCTACACCTCCCTCATAACTTGAGTTCTGCAACTGTAATAAAATTTGGAATAGGTGTGATAAAATTCACGAACAGTGAAATAGGGTGTAGGGTATAAAACCTGGAGCACCGTGAGGGGATATCTCATTTTTGTTGAAAATTGGGTCAGCTAATTAGATTCAAAATTATTTATTACGTCTGGCAACAGTGTTTACGATCGACGTCATATACAATTGATGACGTGCACGCAAACTCTCTCTGGACAGGCTATATATTATGTAGATATAAATCTGTGCTATATTCTACTTTAACAGTTGCATCATATGAGAGACGCTTAATAGGGTATTTAAGAAATTTCGCAGAATTGCTGTGATGTGATATGGTGAAATAATTGCCAAATTTTATTCTTTCCCGTTTTGTTCGGAAATATAAAGTAAATCTTCTTATAATTATGTGCATGAACTTAGTATGATATTTCAATTGATTAATCACTGAATATAAGCAATATCGTTGTTATTGAGTTACCCAGTAAAGTAAATGACGCATTGATTATATTGTCTCAATCTATGATAACATTATACACAGTTTCTAGGATTAATGAATTCAATATATTTCACAAACTGTATACCATCCAATTTATTATGTTACAGAATTGCATTCAGAAATCCATGAATATATTTAAAAAAAAACATACTTTCTCTCTTTGTTTCACATCTCGAGTAAAAATTAAATTCATATTGAATAAATTTGAGTCTTCTTAACTTAAATGAAGTACGTTAATTCATTGACTGAAATACTGGTATGAATAGTTGGTAGTGGTTTTTTTCAGAATCTTTTCATCAAACAATAAAGCCTAGAAAATTTACTTTTGTATGAAGTCAAGTTCAATATATAAGAAATGAACATATGATATGAATTCAGAATCTGTATTTAATAAACACACAAACATTATCTTTTAACGACGTAACTAGCACTGATTATATATTATCATTTAAGTCACGTGAAATTAAACTGATTTAAAGAGATAATACGTACTTTGTATTTGGTTACATGGGAGACCCATTCCAGTGGACCATTTCCCTCACAGAGAACTGAAAAGTTTTCTCCAATTTTCAGAATATACTCATACGAAGAAACATTCAGCTTTGGTCCGAAAGTCTGATAGGCCAATTCTGAAAAGTTTTGGCAGAATATTGAATTAATTCTGAGAAAATCTGTTTGCAAGAAGGAAAAACTATAATTTTCACCAATCTCTAAATTTTTCAAATAAACAAATAATCACCAGACTTTTTGTCTGGTGAATATTGGAACGTTATATACAAACATATATAAGTATATATGAATATTTATATATATATATATATATATATATATATATATATATATATATATATATATATATATAGAAAGGAAATGGTATATCAGGAAGCGGTCTCTGCTCGCCTCAGATAATAAGTTGTTTCAAAGATTTTCCACACATAAAAATAGCAAAATACAACACAATTAAAAATTTAGATTTGTTTTGTAGGATTGAAGATGAAACACCCTCTCAATAACATAGCACTGTTATTTATAAAATCCCATGTTGTGTGTTGAGGTTGTTAAGTTGGACAGATAACACAGTGGATTAAACAAAGATTGACACAAAACAGGAGTGATTGCCGATTAGGTAACATTTCTTGTGCAGTAGTAGATCATCTTGAAAGCACTGGCCATTGCTTTGATTATGACAACGTAAAATTATTAGAAATAAGGGAAAATTATAAATGCAGATTGTTTCTTGAGATGTGCCATATCAAGAAAAATAAAAATGCTATTAATTTCAGAATCAGAAGTAGGGCAGATTAGAAACATATATTTTAACAGTTTAGAACTTATTTAACCCCTTAATGCATGATTTTTTAAAAATTGATTAAAAAAAGGTACAGTGGAAAAAATATTTGAAAAAATAAAACACAATATTCTTTGTCAAAAAAAAAAGAAAAACTGGTTTGTGCCAAATAAGGGACAGCATGCAAAATTAACTTAACATATTTTATACAGCTAATATTTCATTTTCATCTGACATTTTGTCTTCACTTTCATTTGGATTAAAATTATGTATAACTACATTTTTTTTATGCATAAAATAACTTGGAATCCATATAGGGTTGCCAACCCTCCTTAAGTGCCCGGGAGACTCCGGTAATAATGGTTATCCTCCCGACCTCCCAGGTTACAATAATTTCTCCGGTTTTTCTGAAATTATACGTAACCGTCGCTGTAACAAAACTTCGATCTTTAATGATTATGATTTTATGGTGAAAAACCGCGTCAAATATTAGATACTGCTCGAAAGCAAAGTGAATATAAATTTAAAATTGATTGACAATTTCTTACAACCCTCCTCCCCCCTTAGGGGACTTATAAAATTCTACCGGGTTGGTCCTGTCGAGAGTTGGCAACCCTAGATCCATAATATATCAGAAAAAGATTACTTTCACATCTTCTAAATTCTTAATCGGCAGATATGATCAGATATACATTTGAACTGCATAATGTTCCATATATCACACAATATTATATATATATATATATATATATATATATATATATATATATATATATATATATATATATATATGAAATCACCCGCGTGGCAAAATACAGGATTAGTTTGATGACTATGACGAAAAATATCATAAGCTATAGATATATATATATATATATATATATATATATATATATATATATATATATATATATATATATAGATATATATATATATATATATATATATATATATATATATATATATATATATATATATATATATATATATATATATATATATAGAACGAAGATTATTTGCTATTTTGATGCATACGATTAGAAAATTTCAAAATGAATACCAAAGTTTTTAATTAAATTCACATTACATACACAGAACTATGGTCTTTTGATATAGGTAAGAATCTTTTTTTTTGTGAATATTACTAAATTTTTAAGTGTTGTTCTATTTTCTTGATATTCCAGGAAATGATCGAACTCTCCAGGAATGAAAACTATTTACTGAATGACGATAATGATGTTGAACATTTATATTGAGAGAAAGTATATTTATCCCTCCGTTAGTAGCACATGTATCCCGAAGATACATGCTCTGCTTTTCTACAAATATTTTTAAAATCTCTGGTGTTATGTTGTTGGGTTTAAGCGTATTTTTTAGCCTTCAGGAGTTTATTTGTCTTATTAGTCAAAAGTAAAACTCCTGTATGTTTGCTTGATTTCGTTAATGATACGGTAGAAAAAGGAATAAAAAATTTAGCAGCTTTTAATTCATTTGATAACTTAACAAATTATGATAAGTTCGGCAAAAAATTTTAACAACTGTGGGAAAAGACATGTCACAAGAGAATCTTATTTGCCGTGCTCCAAGAGCAAATATTCCTAGGAAACTAATGCCCGATTTCATCAACAAATTCCTAAAGTTAGGCAATACTTAAATCGGATATAGGAATTCCTAAGACGTGCAATTTGCGTTTCACCACGCGTTAAGTATTGCCTAAAGACGATAGGAAATACCTAACGTTAGGTCTGCCTAAAGTATTCAGGAAATGCTTAACCTTAAATTGATATAATAATATTATTATATTTTTATCATTTTTTCTCTTCTTACTGTCCTTTGTCAAATTTACAGTCTACTATTAAACAGTAGTAGGCAGTGGCGTAGATATGGGGGGGATCAAGGGGATCAATTTCCCCCCATGAGCCTACAACAATTATAGTAGAATTGAATAAAAGTCTTCGTATCTACGTATTTATAAGTATACATGAAATTTACTGAGCACTAGCACCTTTTCCGATATTATGTATGTGCAATTATTGAGTATTGTATAATTTTCGCGCTTAGAAGAACAGAACCAAAAAGTTCAAATGGCTCTAATGGAAAATTTTTATTCCGAAAGAAGAAGTCAATCAAAACCTCCTCGCACTTCTTCTCTTTCTAAACTGTATACTGTACTTACTATTAAAATAATCTCGAGCTTTTGTTTAATAGTATAGTATTATATCTAAAGCAGTTTCGTTCAATAGTATAGGTAGTATAAAGTTCAGAAAGAGAAGAAGAGCGAGAAGGTTTTGGTTGACATCTTCCTTCGTAAATAAAATTTTCCATTTCACATACGTTTTCTAGTCCTAGTGACCGATTAAATTCCTGTTTACATTCGAAGACCGTGACTTCTACTCATAGAAGATTTTCAATCAATATTTAATATTTCGAATATTTTTTGAGGTAGAGTAGGTATTAAAATATGACTAACTCTTGGCTTTGAATTTCCATGTTTCTCAAAAAAACATCTACATGCCACTCCGAATCGAGTGACACCTTACTCAAAGTTTTCCGAGTCTGCGGAAAAAAGTTGAATAAAAAAGCATTTGTTGACTAGACTAAATATATTAGAAAGATTTTCGGTGTTTTCAAGCATGATTTATACGTTTTGTATAAAGCAGCTGATAAATTCATCGAAACTGACGAGCTTTATCAAAAAAATTTTTATTGCCACACCTGTTGTTCTCGTTAGTTGAAAGTGTGGAAGAAATGTTTAATTCGTAGAGGCGATGTTAAGCTTAAAAATTCAATAAGAGAGCTGGATGATTGCCTAGAATTTTTTTTTTTCGAATATCATGTTGCTCAGAATATTAGCTACGCTGACGATATCGATGTTTGAAAAGAATAAAAACGATTCAAAGGAGCACGATGAAAGAAATGGACTTGTAATGACCCTTCTGAATATATGAAATTTATTGCAAATTAAAAACTCATGTTTGTCCAATTATTTGTCATTGAAAGCTTTGGCTGCTCTGGCAATTCATCGTGCAATGAATTCACAGCTGACGAAGTCATAATTTCAAATCAGATAAGGGGCCGTTCAAGTATTACGTAACGCAATTTTTGAAGATTTTTCATGACATTTCAGGATGCTTGGCATCAAAAACCCAATTTCAAAAGTCTCTATTTCTCTACATATGTATATAATATATATATATATATATATATATATATATATATATATATATATATATATATATATATATATATATATATATATATATGTTCGTATGTATGTAGGTAGATAGTTTCGTAGTTTCGCTCCTGTGTATTACGTGTTTAAAACACTTAATGAAAACTGGCAACGGAAACAAAATATAAATGACGAATAATACAGTCGATGTATTCCCCATAAAACATAAACGGATAGAGTTAACAACTTCGGAGATTCAAATTCTCTAGTTTTTTATTTCAATGAAAATCAATGTTACGTAGCGCGTTGTTCGAACCCCCCTCCCGCCCCTGTAACGCATCGTAACGTTTTACAAGACCCCCCCTCCCCCCAAATTGCGTTACGTAATACTTGAACGCTCCCTTTGGTGGAATAATTTTTTTAAGACAAACATTATTCAATAAATATTTGAAATATTTGACAGTACATTATCGTCTTCCAGGTTATGCTATTCTTTCTATTTAATTGAGCTTCAATTCAGCCAGCCTAAAAAATAGATATGAAATGTAGAATTATGAAGATTCCTCACTTTGAAGGTCGAATAATTACTTTCAAGTCTCATTAAATTTTGCCTGAGGACAGATATCAAACACAATTTTTATAATAATTGCAATCATGTTTCAACATACTTATATATTTTTTTTCAAATATCCTCGACTTGTAGAATATCAGCTTTAGTATTAATGATTCAAAAACAATAAAATATGATCTTACCAAGAGAAAATTCTTCAACTAGTACTATTATAAAAATGACCAAACTATTAAGAAGAGCCATCGACATGGAACAACAAGAACACTTACAAATTTACCTTCAAACATGAGCACTTTATTGCTTTGTTTCGAATAAGTTTAAGTTGTTACAAGGTAAGCCGTAACTGATGATCTGAAAATATACGCTTCCTGTTTCATCATTCTTCATTAATTGTCATGCGTGAAATTCGATTAGTGTCACACAAATTAGGCCCTTGTGAAATAGTTCATATTTTCGAATTTCTTATATGCTAGCCTCACATAATAACCGAATTCAGTATAAAATTAGATACGTACATGTACTCTGCAATTACAGAAATCGAGAATCTCATAAGTCTATCGATTTATTTCAAAACTCAACTAAGTTGCTTCAAGAAATCAACACTCAGCAACTCAGTTTCATCATGAAATAAATCGATATAAATATCGCGAAAATTCAATCACTTGTGGTAATAGTACAGATTATAATCTGATCATATCCGACAATGTCAGACTCCTATAATTATCAGTAGATAGTTAGCTAGATCCTAGGAAAATTCGAATTCTCGAACTTCAAATAAAAGAGGAAAAGAGTAAAGTGATGGGTACTGTTTTAACTTTTTTTGGCCTACAAAGTAATCTTTTATTCTCAGTTCTCTCTTGTCCTACTCCAATATAAGCCGAATAGACTAGGACACATGATGTTCGTGTCTTTAATGGAATAATTCAATAGCTCTTGGTGCTTTTTCCTCTGTTATGATTGAAGAAACTTACTCGCCATGGAATTTCTCGATATCAGTTGGCAGATGTGCCAGTCAAACAACTGCTGTTCTGTAACTTTTCATAGTAACCGAAAAGCTGTTAGCGAACTAGTTGTTCACATTTTGCATGAATCCCAGGCACTGTAAGTGGATGCAAAGAGCCTTGCAGTCTTCCACACTATGCGAGGCCAGTATTATGGATTTTCCACTTGCCCTGATTTTGAGTTGTTGATTCGATATATGGCGTTCGGGTTCGGATCCATCCTTACATTGGAAGTTGCTCATTTTCGAAGATACGACATACATGTTAACCGCTTGCTTCACTATTGAATTTAATTTGGATAATGCCCGTTTGAAAAATGAAGAGGGTGTGCAGATGTACTTGGATGGTCGTGGGTCAGAGAAGACCGGTCGGTATAGTGGTATGATATCTTCATCAGATACGATGTTTTGTTTGTGTGTTTTTCATGAAACATGTGTGAGCCCTCTGCGTTTCTGTCTTAGATAATGTCTCTTTTGGTTTAAGTCCGTGTAGGTTTCGATACGTGTTTATATATATATATATATATATATATGTATATATATATAATATATAGATATATATATATATATATATATATATATATATATATATATATATATATATATATATATATATATATATATTATATATATATATATATATATATATATATATATATATATATATATATATATATATATATAATATATATATATATATATATATATATATATATATATATATATATATATATTATATATATATAATTATATATATATGTATATATATATATATACTTATATATATATATATATATATATATATATATATATATATATATATATATTTTATATAGTTTATATAGTATATAAACGTTAAGGGTATTCCGACTATGGGGATGTCCAATTACGAGTCCATTTTGTACTAAGAACTCTATATATCGTCCAACTTTGCGGACTTCATCAGGAGTAAAAGTCAAATTACATTACAAGTTACAACAAAAATAACATGTACTTAGAAAAGGACTTACGACACTACGATAAATTTTAAGCTCTACATTTCTCAGAAACAGACAATTCCTTTGACCTACAATTCAAAGCGGGGTTGCTTATGACCGCAACGCCACATGACCCTGATATCCAGAAAAATCCGTATTTAAAATAGTGCCGTAGTTACAAAATTTAATAAAACAGACGTGTTTACCTACGGCATCATATGGAAGACATCTTGTTTAGACATATGACGTCAGAGTGACCAACCTCAGTGCAAAAAATTTACAGTACCTAACTAAACGAAGGAGCTGAAAAGACAGCCCTATATTAAACTTTAGTTGATCTGAGCTAACATTACAACATACTTATTCTATATTATAATACTATAGGACCGGCGAACTTTCAACCATGAACCTACATTAGAGGAATGTGATTTTCATTGAATAATCCCAATACCTGATATAGACAAAACAATAAGCCGACGCAGAAATAATTACGTCTCTCTTCAATTCATCAATGATGAAAACGATATTCAGAATCAAGGGACATACCAAAATTATAAAATAAAAATGAAATAAAATATCAAAATATATAAGCCACAAGAACCACGGTCTCACATATGAGTAAAATAATTCCGTGTTGGTTGTAAAAGCATGGTAAAAAATTAATAAAATATTATACTAATTCCCATTCGCAAGTTAAGCACGAATCTGATTTGAGAATTTACTGAGAAAAAAACAGACTACAAACCAGGTAACAATCAATCTAACAAAACCATTGACTCCATTCTCCTTCAAACTATTGAAATTATCAATGACGAAATACAAATTTGGAAAAGAAACACAACGAAAATTCTAATAGGCCAATGCCATGTGACAACACTAACATATCAGTCCGAAAACAATGTGATGATTTTTTAGAGTGCAACTCTACCCAGAAGGATACCCACCATCAATGGTAAGAAGAAAAATATAGATGTAACTGAGGCCCTGTGTGTCGGATTAAGAGTTCATAGTTTGATTCTCCCTAATGTAACACATTTCTAAGAAAAGCCTTTTTTTGATAATTCTCTTCATGATCTAATACCTTAATGTTGTCAAAATCAATTAAATGTCCTGTGATCTTGGTGTGTTGGCCAAGAGCACATCGTTCTGGTCTCAGCCTAGTATCACTTCTGTGAAGAGCTACCCTCGTTCCCAAAGCTTGGGAAGTCTGACCCACATACACGAGGGAACAATGCTTACAGTTGAGCCGATAGATGACATTCTTCATCCTTGCAACCTGAACGACGTCCTTTATATTTCCATACAATGACCCTGTGCCAACCAGATTGTAACTGCACACCTTAACGTCAGGATATTTCTTGAAAAGTTTTTTCAATTCGCCACTTAGTTCTCTCATGTACGGCAAACTTGCAAAAGCGACCTCACTGACGTCTACACTGGACATTCTGGCATCGTCTTCAGGTGACCTAGGAGAGCTGTATAACAACTTATTCGAAAATCTAGAGGAGTATCCATTATCCTTCATCAACACAAATAATCTTCGTAATGCTGCCCTCTGTAAGCTGGGATGTGTGATATCAATAATTCTCTTTTTTTAACAAAGTATGACATTCGTCTTCACCCTGACATTATGGTAAGATCTCTCATTTATGTACCTGACCGAGAGATTTTACAACAGTCTTTTAGCCAGCTCCTTCGTTTAGTTACTGTGAATTTTTTGCACTGAGGTTGGTCACTCTGACGTCATATGACTGAACAAGATGTCTTCCGTATAATGCCGTTGGTAAACTATAGAGATATAACAGATAGAGGCGACAAGCCATAGACCGCATTTGTCATAGTATCGTAAGTTCTATTCTAAGTATATGTGATTTTTGCTGTAATGTTATTTCAGTTTTACTCCTGATGAAGTCCGTAAACTCGGACGAAATATAGAGTTCTTCGTACAAAATTGACTGGTAATTGGAGAGCCGCACTAGTACTCCTTTTCCTCATATTTATATATATATATATATATATATATATATATATATATATATATATATATATATATATATATATCTATATATATATATATATATATATATATATATACAGGGTGACCCACTACATTCGCCTCGGTGTTTCTATGAGAATTGAAGAGAGTGGAAAAAAAACACACAGTCATATGTGCGTCAATGAGGAGCATATTCCAAAATTAATCTGAAATATACAGCGTGACACAACCATTCATTTAGTAAACGGAAAATATTTTCTTTTTCTCAGTGCATCCCCAGTTTGACTGTTTCGAACATGCCTCACACTACGACAAACCGCCTGACGGATATACATTTTTATTATTTTTTTTCGTAAAATTTTGACAGTTGCCTCTTCAACAAAAATAGGCTATAACTTCTTTGTAAGTAGATCTATAGGTATGCGGTTTGAATTTTTGTAACCTTGAACATTGTTTTATTGATTCCTTGTCAAAATTTTCCATATTTGTAACTTATTACTGGATGAAATCTATGGGGAAGTTGGAAAATTTCAAACGTTATAATATATAATTATATTTATATATATATATATATATATATATATATATATATATATATATATATATATATATATATATATATATATATATATATATATATATATATATATATAATATATATATATATATATATATATATATATATATAATATATATATATATATATATATATATATATATATATATATATATATATATATATATATATATATATATATATATATATATATATATATATATATATATATTATATATATATATATATATATATATATATATATATATATATATATATATTTATATATATATATATATATATATATATTTATATTTTTATATATATATATATATATATATATATATATATGTTCATATGTAAGTATGTATAAGCTTATGTATTTTAGCGTTGTTTACACGATAAAGGGCTCAATTTTGAAGAAATAGGGATGAAAGTTTGTAAGTAGGTAGTTCCGTATGATATCTTAAATGGCATTGACTTTGGTTCAAATTAGTTGGGGGTCGACTCCCCTGAGGGGGAAATAAATCTTGTTTACACGATAAACGGCACATTTTTGTAGCAATTGGGTTGAAATTTGTATCTAGGTAATGGGATTGATTTTGGTTCGAATTGGTTGGGGTATTGACCCCCCAGGGAGAGAAATAAATATTGTTCAAATATAAAGTTTGTGAATAGGTAGTTTCGTATGATCTCTTGAACGGGCTTGGCTTTAGTTCGAATTAGTTGGGGAGTTGACCGCTGGGTGAAAAATAAATTTTGTTTACACGATAAAGGGCACAATTTTGTAGCAATAGTTGAAAGTTTGTATCTAGGTAGTTTTGGATGATATCTTGAATGGGATTGGTTTCGGTTCGGATTGGTAGAGGGGTTGATCTTCCAGGGGAGGAAATAAATCTTGTTTAAAGGTCGCAATTTTGGAGTACTAGAGTTGAAAGTTTGTAAGAAGGTATTTTCGAAGAAAATCTTGGATGAGATGGGTTTTATATCAAATTGGTAGGGGAGTTGAACCCCTGAGGAAATAAATAAATTTTTTTACCTGATAAAGGGTGTAATTTTGGAGCAATAGGATTGAAAGTTTGTGAGTAGGTAGTTTCGTATGATATATTGGATGGAATTGGTTTTAGTACAAATTGCTTGGGGGATTGACGACCCCCCAGGAGGGGCAATAAATCTTGTTCACAGTATATAAGTCGCAATTTTGGGATCATATGGTTGAAACTTTGTATGTAGGTAGTTGCGTATGATATCTTGAACGGTATTAATTCCGATATGAGTTGGGGAGTTGCCCCCGGAGGAGGAAATAAATATTGTTCACACGATAGAGGACGCAATTTTTGGTTTTTTTGGATTCGGAACAAAAATCATAATTGAATGAATAGATTTTTTTAAATATATGCGTTTCGAAAACATGCTTTTCTAATGCAGTTCGCTACGACAGAGTTCACGACTCACTTCTATGCGTAATACCAGGTGGGTAGTCCAGCTACCTACTTATTGAGTGGACTGATACTTTTCAACAAAGTTTCATGATGAATAAAACACTTAATTAATAATGCGTCATAGGCTCTCGGACTAATAGTTCTCTTTTGTGATATTATGCAATTCCTATCAATACTGAACTTTGTATTATATCAATGATTGTGAATAAATTAAAATAACTTTGTTCGTATTAGTTTTTTTATAGGTCATTAAGGAGCTTTCTGGCGAATTTCAGATTCGAAAGTGCTAAAAGTAATTCGATTCATGGATTTTATTGTTCCTATATTTAATTGTACCTTCATGATGATTTATGAGTTCCATTTTACTCATTTACTTGAAATAAAAAACAGATCTTTTGAATTCTCATAAAAATACACCAGGAAGCTTATGAAACATGTGGTAATCAAACCATAACTTCACAAAACTTAGTCATTGTTAACATAATAGCGATAACAATTGTTATAATTATCTTTCCGTTTCACTGACATATTATTATGTTAAATAAAGTAGTGTCATCTGATAAAATTGAAGATATGATAATAAACCACGGCGTAGTATATGTTGAAATCTACATTTTGCTTAGCAACTATTGTGGTAAATTTCATTATGAAACAGTAACCGTTTCCCGTCGATATGAAAAAGTTTGAAAATTCTTTCGAAACAACAACTAACGTCATCTAGCCCAAAGCCTACTATTATTGAAAGAAATAGTAGGATAGGTATTGGAAATCGTAACTTTGGTAATATTGAAATAAATTCGATGGGCGATGAATCAACTCTATGGTAGTTCATATTTAAATTAAAAATAAATAATAAGAAACAACTTGTATAAAAACCACAAAATGAAAATAATTTTTATTCGACTAGTTTCGCCAGCATTATCAAGACTTAATTCTTGATAATGCTGTAAAAGGCGAAACTAATCGAATAAAAGTTATTTACTTATTTTTAATTTTAATATTGAAATGTTATTGTCATTGACCCAATAATATTATTATTTTGGGATTTCACGATGAAGTCTAATACATTTGCTAATAAACAGGACAATTCAACATATTTTGTCTCAATAACTCAGGCAGGCGATTATTTTCAAGAAGGTTTCAAAAGTTTAGAATTGGCAATAAATTTGAGTTTATACTTGTGCCTGCATTTTGCTTGAGATACACTGCTTGACTGCAGTAAACTCGTGCTTTTAGCGAATCTACGTGTTCCTTAATAAATTATATATATATATATATATATATATATAAATATTTATATATATATATATATATATATATATATATATATATATATATATATATATATATATATATATATATATATATATATATATATATATATATATATACAGGGCGGCCCACTACATTCGCCTCGGTGTTTCTATAAGAATTTAAGAGAGTGGAAAAAAAACACACAGTCATATGTGCGTCAATGAGGAGCATATTCCAAAATTAATCTGAAATATACAGGGTGACCCAAAAAAAAGTTACATATCAAAGTTATACTTTTTCGTACGACACATTCTATATTTTTTAATATTTTCAGATACTATAGACCAAATAAAGATAAGGTAGTGTATATTTCCCATACCTAAAACTAACCGTTGCTGAGGAATTTTGAGAAATTAAAAAATACGGACCATAATTTAAAAATTGTTCACACCGTGTAACATATAACGAGCTGCTTGTAGCTGAATTTACTGCTCAGCTGGAAGGTTGAAGTTGACAACCACATAATAGTTTCATTTCAATGTTGTACAGAGTGGTGAAAAAAATTGCATCAAAGTTTGGGCACTTTTTTCATTTAATAGCTTTTTAAAGTCAAATGGTACATCCTGTATTCAATGGCATATTTTGACGCAGAATTAGATTCTCTTTAAAACTATATCACGGTTCCCTATACCTATATCTCATGGTTTTCAAGCAAAAGGCGTTTTTATATTCTACTTATGAGTAATTTTTTTATCCTAAAAATAAAACATCCTGTATTGTAATTAAATAGCATTTTTGAAATCTTTTTATTAAGGAACACGTAGATTCGCTAAAAGCACGAGTTTACTGCAGTCATGCAGTGTATCTCAAGCAAAATGCAGGCACAAGTATAAACTCAAATTTATTGCCAATTCTAAACTTTTGAAACCTTCTTGAAAATAATCACCTGTCTGAGTTATTGAGACAAAATATGTTAAATTGTCCTGTTTGTTAGCAAATGTATTAGACTTTATCGTGAAATCCCAAAATAATAATATTATTGGGTCAATGAAAATTACATTTCAATATTAAAAATAAGTAAATAACTTTTATTCGATTAGTTTCGCCTTTTACAGCATTATCAAGAATTAAGTCTTGATAATGCTGGCGAAACTAGTCGAATAAAAATTATTTTCATTTTGTGGTTTTCATACAAGTTGTTTCTTATTATTTATTTTTAATTTAAATATGAACTACCATAGAGTTGATTCATCGCCCATCGAATTTATTTCAATATTACCAAAGTTACGATTTCCAATACCTATCCTACTATTTTTTTCAATAATAGAAGGCTTTGGGCTAGATGACGTTAGTTGTTGTTTCGAAAGAATTTTCAAACTTTTTCATATCGACGGGAAACTGTTACTGTTTCATAATAAAATTTACCACAATAGTTGCTCAGCAAAATGTAGATTTCAACATATACTACGCCGTGGTTTATTATCATATCTTCAATTTTATCAGATGACACTACTTTATTTAACATAATAATATGTCAGTGAAACGGAAAGATAATTATAACAATTTTTATCGCTTTTATGTTAACAATGACTAAGTTTTGTGAAGTTATGGTTTGATTACCACATGTTTCATAAGCTTCCTGGTTTTTTTTTATGAGAATTCAAAAGATCTGTTTTTTATTTCAAGTAAATGAGTGAAATGGAACTCATAAATCATCATGAAGATACAATTAAGCATAGAAACAATAAAATCCATGAATCGATTTATTTCAGTACTTTCGAATCTGAAAATCGCCAGAAAGCTCCTTAATGACCTATACAAAAACTAATACGAACAAATTCATTTTAATTTATTCACAATCATTGATATAATACAAGGTTCAGTATTGATAGGAATTGCATAATATCACAAAAGAGAACTATTAGTCCGATTGCCTATGGCACATTATTAATTAAGTGTTTTATTCATCATGAAACTTTGTTGAAAAGTATCAGTCCACTCAATAAGTAGGTAGCTGGACTACCCACCTGGTATTACGCATAGAAGTGAGACGTGAACTCTGTCGTAGCGAGCTGCATCAGAAAAGCATGTTTTCGAACCGTATCCATTTTAAAAAATCTATTCATTCAATTATGATTTTTGTTCCGAATCCAAAGAAACCAAAAATTGCGCCCTCTATCCTGTGAAAAATATTTATTTCTTCCTCCGGGGGTCAACTCCCCAACTCATATCGAAATAAATACCGTTCAAGATATCATACAAAACTACCTACATACAAAGTTTCAACCATATAGGATTTATTTTCCCTCCTGGGGGGTCGTCAATCCCCCAAGCAATTTGTACCAAAACCAATTCCATCCAATATATCATACGAAACTACCTACTCAAACTTTCAATCCTATTGCTCCAAAATTACACCCTTTATCAGGTAAAAAAATTTATTTCTTTCCTCCTCTTTTCTGCTATGAATTCATGTGCCTTGAACATCTAATTCCACTGTGCTCAGAATGCAGCTTGAAAATGAATACTTGATTCAATCTTGCTTTTTCAGTTTACGGTAGCTTTTATGTTCTTGGTACTTTACTATTGTTTTTAAGTATATACTCATAGAGTTATCTGTTTTTGTTTATTCATTTCAGAATTTGTTCTTCTTTTCATTTTTTCAATAAAAATGTTTATGATTTTTAATTAAGGAAATTTAATTTATTTATGTTTATTGGACTGAAGTTATAAATAAAATATAAAATTATCAAAAATCGTCAACGAGTGTTTACTTAATCCAAATCTAAAATAATAATAAAAATATTGGACATTATGAAACAATTATCAACATTTAATTGTAATTGGTCTCTGAGACCGATGTTAGCTACGGTGTACTACGAACGTATGTTAGTCACGGAGGGTTAATAGTTCTATTTACTACACTACAAATGATAGCACGTATGAGATTACTTCCTGTGATGTCAAGATTTACCACTACAAAGAGTAGTAAAAAACCCGAAAGATTCCGAAGTAACAAGCACACGACGCTCCAGTCCAGCTTCCGATGTGTCGCCATTTTTATCATTATTGTTTTCTGTATTGCTGTTCGTGAGTTGTGCACCCATTCTCATTGTTTAAATTTCGCACTACTGTTCAAAGTTGAAGTTCAATGACTACGAATAGATACCTAGAATAGAAAGCTTACTGATTCAATGGAATTTGGATATTTGAATACCAGTAATCAACGGTAAGTCATACTCTGTTTCATAGCGAATTTAGAATGGCACTGAAGGCTTCAGTACCTACTTAAAGGCAGAACTCATAATCGAATATAGGTTTGTCTGATACAGTGGGTATCTCCTAATTTTTTGAAATTTGATTAACCTAATCAAATAGATAGATGTAAGTATATACCCATATGACTTACATTTTTCCATATTAAATTTATAACTAACTGCATATTATTGAAAAGCGATAATTTCCCTGCAAATGTACTAAAAGTATTCCCATAATACCTAATATACTCACCTGCTTATAATTTCTATAGAATATTATCATTAAGTAGTTTTTATTACCTATTAAGTACTTATCTCCATTAGTTTGTGGAGAGAACTGTTTTTTTACCAGGTATTTCATACTTGTTTGTATAGAATTGTGTGGAACCTTAGTGTTCTGTATTTTTCAGAAATAGTAGATGAACAACTTGAAGAAGAAAGCAACTGGCTAAAGTACAATTGTCAACCTTGAGGGAAGTTCTAAATCTTTGGGAGATGACTTCAAATTTCAAACAAGATGAATCAATTTCCAAACACCCTGTATATTGATTACTAAAGTTCAATAAACAAGCCTGTAAACATGGTCTTACTTTTATTACATAATTAAAATTGGTTATGTTTCCGAAAAACAACATATAAGTACGTATCAAATACTCATTTAGTGAAGTTATAATGAACCTGCAAAAATCTCTAATATTATATCAGTGCAGTTAAATAATAACCATAGATTTATGGATAAAAATAGAAAGGTAGTAATGTACATTGTCATATAAATGCTAGGTAATACCCTTGTTAGGTTATGTAGTATTCCATGGCACCGATAAATAAGAAAAAATCGACCAGTGGGAATAACTTGTTTGTAGTGGTAAATAATAACCAAACAGGAAAAGTGCTCGATGCTTTAAGCTTCAGTATTTATTATTGTTTGAATCATACTATTTTGTAGTGGTAATATTTAATAAATGTAGTGATTGGCGCCTATTTGACCACAACGCTAGGTATAATATAGTTATCTTTCGGTATTCATGACGGATTATTTTTTTCAGTGTGCTTGCTCCTCAGCACGTACAAAATAAGTTCATTAGGAGTGATCACAATCTTGTTTGATCATCATAAATTTGAGGTGAAAAACATAACATACCAAGGGGGCTGTGAATGCATCATAAGATTTATTTCATTTATTCACATGTTTCACGTTGGTTTATAAAGTAAAGTTGAAAAATAGACATACTTTTATATTAAAAGGTTTACTATTTACATGAAAACTGCAAAAACAAACAAAAAAATCATTCAAAAATACTGTTGAAATGTTATAATATATTATTGTCAATTCAGAATTCAATCATCACATTTATTTTCTGAATGCTCTAAACATACAAATTGAATGCACCATGTACAACACACGAGATTTTTTGTCATTATTTCTCTTCGATGAATAACATCACCCTGGCTTCTCATTACTGGAGGTAGATGCGCTAGATATGTATCATGAAAGACCAAGAGGGTTTTAAAAAACAATTCATTATACTTCACTACAATATTGGTATAATTATTTGAGGTATGTTTGCATTGCAGTTGGTCGCTCATATAAGCAAATAATATACCTGACGTTAACAACCGAGTGTGGCGCAACTGTACCACAAGCAATAAAACTTATTATAATTTGTTAAAAATAACAGCAAATAATTATATTTGTTTTATGATACATTGAAAATATAGTTCGATAAATATCTGCAAGGAAATAAATAATAAAAAATTATTTTGCCATACATTTACAAGAATTGATACTGGCACTTGTACCCCGCTTGGGTTTATTGAGATTAAATATATTTTGGAAGGCCTTATATCATTTAATTTGTTTAAATACTGATGGTTAGTTACATGAGCGGTTAACTTGTTTATGAATATTTTTATGTTTTCAATTCAAGAATATGAATATTTTGGATTGAATACAGTAACAGCTGCTTTTCTAGGTTTCGAAGGTATAGGTTGAAAATGGTATTTGGTGAATCTGACCTTTAATCTTGTTTGTTTCTAGAAACATTGGTTCGGGGAGTTTCTTGACATGTATAGCATGACGTTTCTGCCTTCTTCGATAGTGATTTTTCCGGAATTGTGACTAATAGGCAGCTTTTCCAATTATTCACCAATTTCTCAAATTCTCTGTCCATAAATAGCCACCAGACCTTGCTTCTCAGTTTCCTTTTCATCACGGTGTCTCCAGGATACCTCTCGTGTTTCAATTTCAATCAGGTTTGACTAGTCTATTTTCTGGCATAATCAGTGGTCCTATTGTCGTCAATTCTAGACAAAAGGCGTAAAATACATTTTTGTCTGCTAATTCCCAACAAGCTTCAAGATCTTTCCCATTACTTCAGATATTTTCTGGTTATGTTGACTTCCACCTACTACCTTGATAATATTTATAGCTGCTGGTAAACAAATTTGAAACAAGTCACAAATATGGTGTTCCATGACCCTTCATCGAGCTAGCATAATCATGGCATAAGATCACTTTGAATTTCAAAGCCTGGAGCCTGAGAAATCATCTTTTATGCTGAAGGCTTCATTTATAGTTTGGGTATGCATCTAAGGGCTTTTGGATAGCTTATAAATAAAATTCCAAATCTGATAGGTAATAATTACGCTCCAGAACCCAGACAACGAAAACGTTTTTCTGTAGCAGAAATACTTCCACTAGAGAATGATATAATGATTGTGGTTTTGTTCGCTAAACTACAGCAGGAAAGCTCTTAGTGCCACAGGGCCAGCACCACAGCAAGAAAATTTTAACAATCACCGAAATTAACATAATTTGATCCTCAACTGAGGACCAGAGTATGTTAATTTCGGTAGAGTTACTATTGATTGTTTAAGTTTGTTAAGATTTTCTTGCTTGGCTTGACGCTATTCTAATTTCTGCTTGTCTCTAGTCAGCATTTGGAGTAGTTTCGTTGCAGTTCTCCGATATAATATAAATTTTCCTAGATAGGTGGCGAATCCAAGCAAGCTTCTGATTTTTTTGTTATAGTTGGTGGCCGGAACTGTAATATAGTTTTGTCCTTTATCCGTTCTGCTTCGATTGTTTTGTCGGAGAGCTTCTGACTGAGAAATTTTTTTTAGACGTTTTCGATGCAATTTTCTCCGTTCACGGGGAATTTTTTTGCCTTGAAGACATCTGAAATTTATTTAGACAGTCAGTATGTACTTCTTCTGTTTTTACATATACAATTATATCGTTAATGTAATTATTTAAGTTTTTGTAAGATGCAAGCATTTATTCAAAGACTAAAAATTTTCGAGCTGAAATGACCCCAAACTTCATTATAGCGAAACATATCTTTGTGGGCAATAAATGTAGTCATATGACAGCTTTCTCATCAAATGCAACTAGTATTCGCTAAATCTAGTCGAGAGAAACTCTTCGAAGTTCAGTACAGAATGAGTCGAAAGTTAGAATGGCGTAACTTTTTATTTTACTTTTTTTATTAATTATCGATTTGTCCCTGATATTTTCGAACAAGAAAAATTATATTTTCAACGCGGATACGTTCGTTCAGAAAATTTTCAAAAACGCATTTAATATACACTCAGTAGGTACTCTAAATGATCTACAGCTTTCTGACCATTTCATTTTCATCTTTTCATCAACTTCGAAAGCGGGTTTCGAACTGCGATTGAAAGTTAAGTATTATGTATTTAATTCAAGTTAGATTATAAATTATAACCCATACTTCGTATGAAGTAGTAATAAAGTTAAATTATTAATTCATTCTATTATTCTACATTGAAAGTTTAATAATTTTATAATTGTATGCATACTTATAAACAATCACATACCTTGCCATGTCAAAGAAAGCCCACACACATCTATACTAAACGGATAAAATTTTTATTGAATATATGATTCCTGCATTCATTGTATAAATGATTTGTCCATGCACTCAATTTGGTGAACATCGAAATTAAATAACTTATGCAATTTTTATAAGATTCATGAAATTTTTTCATGAAGAACAAAATAACTTTCTGTAATAAAGTTCTTATTACAGAAAATTTATTTATCTAATTACAAACCTTTTTATTTGAAACACTAAATTTAAAAAAATATAATTTGAAAATTCATTTACATGCATTATAACAGGTCTTTCATACTAGGGGAAAAAAAGCGTACTCGTATAAATTTTTAAAAAACCTAAATCCCATGTGCGATAAATCAGTTGTAAATATCGTATATTATTACGATGAATGACGGACAGCTTTTTGAATAAGAAAAACTTGAATAAAAATAATTAATTGACTATATGATTCCTGCATTCATTGTATAAATGATTTGTCCATGCATTCAATTTGGTGAACATTGCATAAAATGTTTTCATAAAGTTTTTATTTCTTACGACTTAATTTAATTACTCAGAGCACTCATAACTGAAAAAAATTCTGGATTTGTATTATTTTATTTCAATATTGAGAATATTGTGTCAGATAGTATTTTTTTTAGGAAACTTTGTGTGATTAGAAATAAATAAAACGTACTTTCTTATTATTTCATGAAATATCGAGCGAACATAAATGTTAAACTTTTTCACTGTACGCCACTGACAATTCGAATAAATTCATTAGTGCACTCGATGAATTATTTTTGGGTTGAATTCCCTTGGGGGAGTTATTTGGGTCTTCTTTTTTAGAATTACATAACTTGCTTGTGAAACATAAAACTACTTTTTGAAAGATATGAAACTTTATTACCAAATTTGGCAGAAAGTTCATAAAATATATTTCACAACTTGAAAAGTTGGGTAGGCTATCGAAATTTTCAGGAAGCAGACGTCTTTTATTAAATTGTACCGAATGAATTTTAGATTCTGGTTGCTACACTATATGATAATTTTGATAACGTGCTATTTTTTCTAGGGATCTGAAATTCGTTCACAAAACTCTTGAATTTTCAGGAAGTTTTTCCCGTTGATCGCAAAAACTGTTGAAAAAGATTTTCTGAAACATCATTACATGCCTTTGAATGTACTATTCCATATATTTAGTTTTGATCATTACTACAATTAGATGACCATCAGCTATTTTCTAGTTTTAATTTCAAAAATTGAATTTACGTATTCCGCAAATAACCCGTCCTTTTGTTTCTTGAAAAATCAAAATTGATATGATTGAAACTTTTTTCGTATACATGAAACGGTTCGAATGCTTAAATAGACTTTATGGAACTTTTTTGTCATATAAGATTCACAAATTTTTTTATGGAAAAACAAAATAACTTTGCATGCAATAAGATGCCTGAAATTTTTTTTCATCAGATTTTATTTCTTACGACTTGCTCTGGAAACGCATTCATAGGTGGAAAAATTTTGAATTTGTATTATTTTATCATTGACAGTTTACACGCGATCTAAGTTATATTTGATAAACTCACTAGAACGTATGCTAATCTGTGAAAAATGTTAGTATGTTTCTTTGCTCTTATTGGTGGTTTCTGATGATGCCGTCCTCGTTGAAAACGCTGATTGTTCACCTGTTGTGCTTCCAAGTTGGTTGAAGTGAAGTGGTGGGAGTCTCTATGAACCAACCTTACCACTTTCGACTAGATATGCACGTTTCCGGTCGATCACAACAATAAAGCACTTGCACGTTATCGATTAATGTTCACTGGTCCGAATTTATTCGGATTTATTGATCAATATCCGTATCGATGGACCAAATGTTAAGCGTTATAGAGTTGTGGACTGTATATGTACGTTTTTTATAGATAAACACCGTGGTGTATTTAAAAATATATTTTACGTTAAAATTGAGATGCTATATACACAAGGGTGACTATTTGCAATAGAATGTTATTTGTTACTGTCTCTTAGCGTCTCTCGTTCGTATTTTCGCTACCTGCTCCTACCATCGCACACCCTAAAAGCCAGAGCAGGGATGAGGCAGAACAGGCCGAACGTTTAGATTATTAGAACGCGAACAATAGAAATTATAAAAACTTCTTGAATCAAATCTTTCCAGATGTAATTACGAACAAAGATCTGAAATTTCACAGAATTTATTAGGTATTAAATGAATAAAAATAATTAATTGAATATATGATTCCTGCATTCGTTATATAAATGATTCGTCCATGCATTCAATTTGGTGAACATTGAAATTAAATAACTTAGGCAATTTTTTATAAGATTCATAAAAAATTTCATGGAACTTTCTTCCTATAAGATTCATAAAGTATTTTCACAAAGTTTTATTTCTTGCGACTTAGTTTTAATTACTTGGGGGACCGCATTCATAAGTGAAAACATTTTGGATTTGCATTATTTCATCATTGACAGTTTACACTTGATAATTGAATTAAGTTATATTTGATAAACTCACCCGATCCTACGATAATATATGAAAAATTGTAGTATTTTTATCTGATCTCATTGAAGATTTGAATAAGCATCCAAAAGATGCTGGTAAAATAAAATCAAAGTGTCTAATCAAAATCGAGTGATGAATATTATTTTAATAATTAGCTAATCTCTTCCTGGTGGTATATGAACTGATTAATGTTTCATGGAACTTGAAGAAAACACCCTGCAAAAGTTTGACAAAATATTGAAATTTGTTAAAATTTAGTTAACAATTTTTCGCGTTCTAACTTATTTCTTCGTTCAAAAATATTTTTAATCATCGCAACAGTTAAACTATGCATATGTTAATTATTTTTTTTGAAAAAGATATCTGAGCGATGCAAAAAAGTGTCGCATATCAGGACAAAAACCTGTTGCAATGATTAAAAATATTTTTAAACGAAGAAATAAGTTAGAACGCGAAAAATTGTTAACTAAATTTTAACAAATTTCAATATTTTGTCAAACTTTTGCAGGGTATTTTCTTCAAGTTCCATGAAACATTAATCAGTTCATATACCACCAGAAAGAGATTAGCTAATTATTAAAATAATATTCATCACTCGATTTTGATTAGACACTTTGATTTTATTTTACCAGCATCTTTTGGATGCTTATTCAAATCTTCAATGAGATCAGATGAAAATACTACAATTTTTCATATATTAGCGTAGGATCGGGTGAGTTTATCAAATATAACTTAATTCAATTATCAAGTGTAAACTGCCAATGATGAAATAATGCAAATCCAAAATGTTTTCACTTATGAATGCGTTCCCCCAAGTAATTGAAATTAAGTCGCAAGAAATGAAACTTGGTGAAAATACTTTATGAATCTTATAGGAAGAAAGTTCCATGAAATTTTTTATGAATCTTATGAAAAATTGCCTAAGTTATTTAATTTCAATGTTCACCAAATTGAATGCATGGACGAATCATTTATATAACGAATGCAGGAATCATATATTCAATTAATTATTTTTATTCATTTAATACCTAATAAATTCTGTGAAATTTCAGATCTTTGTTCGTAATTACATCTGGAAAGATTTGATTCAAGAAGTTTTTATAATTTCTATTGTTCGCGTTCTAATAATTTAAACGTTCGGCCTGTTCTGCCTCATCCCTGCTCTGGCTCTTAGGGTGTGCGATGGTAGGAGCAGGTAGCGGAAATACGAACGAGAGACGCTAAGAGACAGTAACAAATAACATTCTATTGCAAATAGTCACCCTTGTGTATATAGCATCTCAATTTTAACGTAAAATATATATCTAAATACACCACGGTGTTTATCTATAAAAAACGTACATATACAGTCCACAACTCTATAACGCTTAACATTTGGTCCATCGATACGGATATTGATCAATAAATCCGAATAAATTCGAACCAGTGACCATTAATCGATAACGTGCAAGTGCTTTATTGTTGTGATCGACCGGAAACGTGCATATCTAGTCGAAAGTGGTAAGGTTGGTTCATAGAGACTCCCACCACTTCACTTCAACCAACTTGGAAGCACAACAGGTGAACAATCAGCGTATTCAACGAGGACGGCATCATCAGAAACCACCAATAAGAGCAAAGAAACATACTAACAGTTTTCACAGATTAGCATACGTTCTAGTGAGTTTATCAAATATAACTTAGATCGCGTGTAAACTGTCAATGATAAAATAATACAAATTCAAAATTTTTCCACCTATGAATGCGTTTCCAGAGCAAGTCGTAAGTAATAAAATCTGATGAAAAAAAATTTCAGGCATCTTATTGCATGCAAAGTTATTTTGTTTTTCCATAAAAAAATTTGTGAATCTTATATGAAAAAAAAGTTCCATAAAGTCTAATTAAGCATTCGAACCGTTTCATGTATACGGAAAAAGTTTCAATCATATCAATTTTGATTTTTCAAGAAACAAAAGGACGGGTTATTTGCAGAATACGTAAATTCAAAATTTGAAATTAAAACTAGAAAATAGCTGATGGTCATCTAATTGTAGTAATGATCAAAACTAAATAAGCACGTTATCAAAATTATCATATAGTGTAGCAACCAGAATCTAAAATTCATTCGGTACAATTTAATAAAAGACGTCTGCTTCCTGAAAATTTCGATAGCCTACCCAACTTTTCAAGTTGTGAAATATATTTTATGAACTTTCTGCCAAATTTGGTAATAAAAGTTCATATCTTTCAAAAAGTAGTTTTATGTTTCACAAGCAAGTTATGTAATTCTAAAAAAGAAGACCCAAATAACTCCCCCAAGGGAATTCAACCCAAAAATAATTCATCGAGTGCACTAATGAATTTATTCGAATTGTCAGTGGCGTACAGTGAAAAAGTTTAACATTTCGCTCGATATTTCATGAAATAATAAGAAAGTACGTTTTATTTATTTCTAATCACACAAAGTTTCCTAAAAAAAAATACTATCTAACACAATATTCTCAATATTGAAATAAAATAATACAAATCCAAAATTTTTTTCAGTTATGAGTGCTCTGAGTAATTAAATTAAGTCGTAAGAAATAAAAACTTTATGAAAACATTTTATGCAATGTTCACCAAATTGAATGCATGGACAAATCATTTATACAATGAATGCAGGAATCATATAGTCAATTAATTATTTTTATTCAAGTTTTTCTTATTCAAAAAGCTGTCCGTCATTCATCGTAATAATATACGATATTTACAACTGATTTATCGCACATGGGATTTAGGTTTTTTAAAAATTTATACGAGTACGCTTTTTTTCCCCTAGTATGAGAGACCTGTTATAATGCATGTAAATGAATTTTCAAATTACATTTTTTTAAATTTAGTGTTTCAAATAAAAAGGTTTGTAATTAGATAAATAAATTTTCT
This sequence comes from Cynegetis impunctata, assembly GCA_030704885.1. Taxonomy (NCBI): domain Eukaryota; kingdom Metazoa; phylum Arthropoda; class Insecta; order Coleoptera; family Coccinellidae; genus Cynegetis; species Cynegetis impunctata. Next base: position 576,101 of record JARQZK010002177.1, on the reverse strand, counting down.
GTAATAAGAACTTTATTACAGAAAGTTATTTTGTTCTTCATGAAAAAATTTCATGAATCTTATAAAAATTGCATAAGTTATTTAATTTCGATGTTCACCAAATTGAATGCATGGACAAATCATTTATACAATGAATGCAGGAATCATATATTCAATAACAATTTTATCCGTTTAGTACAGATGTGTGTGGGCTTTTTTTTGACATGGCAAGGTATGTGATTGTTTATAAGTATGCATACAATTATAAAATTATTAAACTTTCAATGTAGAATAATAGAATGAATTAATAATTTAACTTTATTACTACTTCATACGAAGTATGGGTTATAATTTATAATCTAACTTGAATTAAATACATAATACTTAACTTCCTATCAATTTATTTATATAATATTGATCGTATTAGTATCATAATTTTAAACACTAGTAGGTTTTGTCTATATTTCATATGAAAAGTTTTTCCTATTCAAAAAGCTGTCCGTCATTCATAGTAATAATATACGATATTTACAACTGTTTCATCACACATGTGATTTAGGTTTTTTAAAATTTTATACATGTACCTTTTTTTCCCCTGGTATGAGGGACCTGTTATGATGCCTGTAAATGAATGTTCAAATTACATTTTTTTTAAAATAATTTAGTGTTTCAAATAAGAAGGTTTGTAATTAGATGAATAAATTTTCTGTAATAAAGTTTCAAAAGTTATTTTGTTCTTCATGAAAAAATTTCATGAATCTTATAAAAATTGCATAAGTTATTTAATTTCGATGTTCACCAAATTGAATGCATGGACAAATCATTTATACAATGAATGCAGGAATCATATATTCAATAAATTATTTTTATTCATATAATACCTAATAAGTTCTGTGAAATTTCTGATCTTTGTTCGTAATTACATCTGTAAAGATTTGATTCAATAAGTTTTTATAATTTCAATTGATAGGTTTATCGGTTTGGCCAATATAAATGATTGAAGCAATAGGTAAAGCATCAATTTCATTTTGGAGGACTAGGTAGTATTGTATTGTATGTTTATAATTATCGGATATCTTTATTTCTGTTAGGGAGAACATAAATTAATTTCGTTGGATATAACTGTGTAATCCCGGTTGTTAAAAGAGAAAGTGAATTTAGTTTCATTTACATAGATGATGTTTTAGAAATATTTTGATATTTCCAACTAAGAGAGAGAGAATAATTAAACTTTTGTTTTGATTCTTTAAAGGAAAAATATTTTTTCGTTCCAGGTAAATGACATTTTCTTTTATCTACGCTTCAAATTGGAGCTTGTGGTATACATAAAATTAAACAGGAAAAAGAAAATATGAGATGAATTTCATACATCTTATAGGAAAAATGTTACTTAAGTTATTTTGTTCTTCCATAAAAAAATTTGTGAATCTTATATGAAAAAAAGTTCAATAAATTATTCAATCTCAACAAATTGAATATATGTACAAATCCTTAGTAAAGGTATCCAGGAATCATAAATTCAATTAATTATTTATATTCATATAATTACCTAATAGGTTTTATGTTTTTTAATAATTTAGTGTTTCAAATAAGAAGGTTTGTAGTTAGATAAATAAATTTTCGGAAATAAAGTTCATTGTTATATAATATCGTACATTTTTGTACATAGCTCTACCAACATCGTCTTTATATACAATTACATTACTAATAGTATACATAATATCTCTATCATATGATACTATCTAACACAATATTCTCAATATTGAAATAATATTTTACAAGCAATTCATACATATGGGGTTAGTCATTGTAACTCAATTTTATAAATTCAGTACAAGTTTGTATATCCATTACGCGCATTTTCAGTAAGGATGAAATCTGCAAAATAATCAATTGGGCAATACTCGGTTATATTGTTGAGCTGTAATTACCATCTATTGATGACGATTGAGGCGTGTAGTGGTAGCCGGAACTCTGGGGGTATTTCTTTTGAAGTTTCGTTTCTTGCACTGTTTTCCTTGATTTGTCCGTCTGGAATTCCGTTGGCCATCTCCAAGTTATAATTATGGTGATTGTATTATACCACCTCCACCTCTTCGTATGTGTGTGTGTGTGGGCGTTTTTTGAGTATGGAGGACGACCATTGTATATGATTTTTTTATTTACGCACCAGTACAATCTCATACTTTTGAGCATTATACTCGTATTCATCATCTGTATACACTGGTACACACTCCACACCGGTTTTCAAAAAAGACGGATCCGTAACTGCAGCCTCGCATACTGCATCAATTACCTTCCACTGACGATTACTCAGATTCTTGATGAAATCCGAGGCCTCGTTCTTTTCTTCTTCAGCGAGAATATCTAACTCATCCTGAGTTAGATATTCCCTAATGTGCTTCATGTAGGCAGCATGATTGTTTTTCTCCAATTGTATTATGACCTCCGTCATTGTTAGTTGGCCCTCTATGAATTTTGTGCAGATTTCGGCACTTGACCAGTATTCGTCAGCCTTCTTCTTTGCACTCACAGGATCAATATAATCTGTATTGTATATGGATGCGTGATTCGCATCCCAGCTTAGATGCATAAATTAGTGGTATAAATACAGCACTCCACTTTCGCGATCTAAAATATCGGAGGAGTAGTTGAATCCGAACATTTTGAAGCAGATTTTCAAGAATTTGTCTGAACTAAACAGAATGATAACCAAAACTATTCACACTGTGTTTATATAATAGCTATCCCTACCCCCGGAATTCTATGAAATCACACGGTCCCTAGATTTTGTAAAGAAATACCTGCCCACCTACGTTGAATAACTCATCTAATGCAAGCGATGGATTTCACCCGATTTTGTAAAGAGATATTCGCGGGCCTTTTGTGTGTGTGTTTTCTTAGAAATATTACCTGCCCCCGTCGAAAAACTAATGTCAGGGACGGATTTCTTACGATTTACGAAGTTTGGTCTAAATTTGTGAAGAAAAAATTCAATTCCCACGACCATCAATCATTAGTTAATACGGTCCTGTCTAACACCTGCCATAACAATAGAGCTGCACACCTGCCCTAACAATAGTTCTGGTATAACAATAGGAACAATAGACCCGTCATGATTTATGACCTGTCATGTATAACAATAGAATTCCTGGAACTGTCATCATCAATCAATTTTAATGGCTCTGGGTGCATCACAATAGGAACATCTGCCCTAACAAAAGGAACATCTGCCATAACAATAGATCTTGTATAACAATAGGAACAATAGACCGGCCATGATTTATGACCTTGAGCTGTCACCATCAATCATTTTTAATGGCTCTGGGTGCATCCCTTTTACTAGTATTGAATGTAGATTTCAGTAACATATAACAAAAACACTTTTAATTTTCCAATCGGCAACTAGAGGGCGTTATGTAACAGCTAGCTCTATTTATGATTTTTTTTGGAAATTTCAAATTCAATGCTATAAATCTAACTAGCTAAGAAAAAGCCAAATTTGATGACTTATTGACCTGTCAAAACCGCGAACTAATATCTCTTTTCATTCCAAAGATATTGGCATTTTTTTATGAATGTTGGTGATTGTTGTCTCACCCTGTAAGGTGGAAGAGAAATTATGTTGCTAAACTTGTTTTGAAAAAAAAAAACAAGTAGAAACGCATCATGAAAATATTAACCAACATTACATAATGAAACAAAACTAGTCCGGTCAAACTAGAACAAAAAAAATAGGAGTGAAGTTACAAAACACCATTATAAATGAAATCTACAAAGTCCTCATCGCTCTGATACGTGCAAAGAAACTTACTCAGGGTCGAATGTCACAAATACGGTGTTTTTGCGATTTTCAACAAAGCAGTAAATTTTATCATGGAATTAGTCTAGACAAAAATTGTAGATCACCTAATTATCTATGAAAAACGTTTGAATCAGATTTTTCTTCAAAGCCACCGTTTTTGAGATCAACGATTCAGAAAGTTGAAAGAAATGCAAAAAACACTAGCTCAAAGGTGGCGTTGAAACGTGCATATTATGACGATTACAACAATTATTTCAACTTTTTGAATCGTTATATCTCAAAAACGGCGACTCTTAGAAGAAAAAGTATTTTGAAATTTTTTATAGATAATTATCTGATCTAGAATTTTTGTCTGGGCTAATTTCATGCTGTTGTGAAATAATATGATAAGGATGCATTTTATAATCCTTTAATATTCTTGGCACCAAAGAATTATTCAGTCCTAGATCTCTTGCAATTTTTCGAATACACAAATAGGGTTCAGACTCAACTAACGCCAATACGTTAGTAACATTTTCCTCATTGCGACTTCCTATTTCTTAATGCGACAGGTTGAACATTGCCGGTGTCTCGCAATCTTTGTGCCAATCCTTTGAATAATCCCTTTCAGCAGTTACTTCATTTTGTAGACTTTCAAAATCTACACTGAGCATATCATATGCCTCTTCATTTGAATAAAACGGCATTATAAAAGAGTTAGTTCGCAAACAGTCAGAATAAATTTGACAGCAATAAAAACTTAAAAGTAAACAATCATAAAACATAAGTGTCATTTCCATAGGTAACTTGCTGACTTTTGAAACATCTATCTCTCAACAGTTTAACATCATTCGTAATATTGCAGCTCGTCCATGAACATAAAACTATAAGAGAACGTTTGAGAGATTTAGGATTGAATTTTTACCCGAAAATTTTCATCCGAAATAGTTCAAAGCGAATACTGGCAAGCATTTTGAGTACTTAAAATAATGAGATAGTGGGAGCGTTTTGTAAATTGCTGTTATGAGTAGCTCCCTTAGTTTTGTTTCATTATGTAATGTTAGTAAATATTTTTGTGATGCGTTTCTACTTCTTATTTTATTTTCAAAACAATTTTGGCAACATAATTTCTCTTCCACCTTACAGGGCGAGACAACAATCACCAACACTCATCAAAAAATGTCAATTTCTTTGGAATGGAAAGGAATATCAGTTCGCGGTTTTGACAGGTCAATAAGTCATCAAATTTGACTTTTTGTTAGCTAGTTAGATTTATAGGATTGCATTTGAAATTTCTCAAAAAAAATCATAAATAGAGCTAGGTGTTACATAACGCCCTCTAGGTGCCGATTGGAAAATTAAAAGTGTTTTTGTTATTAGTGCCTGAAATCTGCATTCAATACTCTTTGCATAGAGTCTATGTTTTCGAAAATCGGTGCATGCATTATGGAGTTACAGTCTTTTTTATGTCAAAGATAGAGCACTTTCCCCACCATTTCAAAATAGGTAATACAGAAAAATGACTTTAACAAAAGTTGTAGAATTAGGACAGTAGTTTTTAAAGTTGATATTTTTTACCAGCCTAAATTGGGGAATATTTTGTAGGTGGTAGATTGCGCCACCTAGCGGAAAACTATGGACTCAAAAACATTTTTAATCATTGTTTTAGGGCAGATTTTCATATAAGAATTTTTGTCCCCAAATTCTAGGACATACGGTTTCCGAGATACGGCCGGTCGTTACCTTTAAAGAATTACCCTATATATATATATATATATATATATATATATATATATATATATATATATATATATATATATATTTTTATATTATATATATATATATATATATATATATATATATATATATATATATATATATATATATATATATATATATATATATATATATATATATATATATATATATATATATATATATATATATATATATATATATATATATATATATATATATATATATATATATATATATATATATATATATATATATATATATATATATATATATATCCAGCGTACCATATTGCGTCCATACAATGACATTGCCACATACACAGTTGCGTCCTGGATGATAGTGCGTCCGTATACCGGACGCAGCATTGTTTTTCGACAATATCTCTTAAGTTTCAAGGGTTCCGGTTATAGGAGTTGCCGCTAAATGTAGAGGGCCATCAGTGCTACCCTTGAGCTATGAAATTCATTGATAATGGGATGACTGAGTTACGGCATTTCCAAATTCGTGTTCGAGGACGTAGTAACGTGCGCTCCATGAAAGCAATAGTATATATTCAATTCACGCAAATTCTGCTTCGGGGGCGCTGTAAAGGGAGAAATCTGATATACATTCAAATATACATGTTTCATTTGAAACATAATGTTGCGTCCCTGATCTGGCATCAGTGCACAAGAATATATGCAGGTTGGTCGTTAGATCTGGAATATTTTAAATCTCCTCGATTCAAGTTCACTTCGGCTTTCACAATCTGTTATTTGTTTCTTGATGCTTCGTTGGCATCCGACTTGGTTGGATTGTAGGAAATATTTCGCCTTGCACTTCGTTTTGGGATTTTAGTTAGAGTTCATGAATTATAGGTTTTATCTGATTCGAAATTTTTGAATTATGTTTTTTTTCGAACGGTCTAATTTTTGTTTTAAGGGGAAGTAAGTATCTCTTGTTTACGTTGCCTTCAACCATTGAGCTGTTTCTTTCATCATATCTCAGTTTGTATACGGCGTAAATCAAAAATGTTTTCTTTGGATTGAAGCTTGATAATTTCTCTAAAATGTGTATTTTCCTATTTTTCGTTTCTTTTCCTATATTGTGTGCATATCGATGTGTTCCATAAAAATCTGGACGAACGATTTTATTTCAGTTATATCTCCGTCAATTTTTGAGATCAATGTATGAAATTTTCAAGATACATGAACAATATCATTTTGCAGAGCAAATAGTTTATCTTTTTCCTATCTGTTGCCCCGTGATTCTTCAAATGAATTATCAAATAATCATCAAGTAGGTGCTCTCTACTAAATGATTTTTTTCTCAAGTCAAGGAGCGACAAATGAGAAAAAGAAAAACTATTTGCCCTGCAAAATAATATTGTCCAGGTATCCTGAAAATTGCATGAATTTATCTCCAGAATTGACGGAGATATCACTGAAATAAAATTGTTCGTCCAGATTTTTATGGAATACATCGTTATGCTCACAATATACAAAAAAACACGAAAGAAAGCAAACAGACATTTCAGAGAAATTATCAAGCTTCAATTCAAAGAAAATATTTTTGATCTACACCGTATACAAAACGAGATATGTTGAAACAAATAGCCCAGTAGTTGAAGGCAACGTAAACGATTGATACTTTCGAGTCCGTGAAGTTAGCACCCACATTTTCGAAAATGAAGAAATTTTTTTTTGCATTCGTTAGTAACGCGTTAGAAACTATATGAAACCTAAAAATTTTTGTTTGTACCTCAAGGATACTGAGAGAAAAATACCGCATTCTGCTGGGTGCTAACTTCACGGGCATCCACATTTTAGAAAATAAAGAAATTTTATCTTTCGTTCGTAAGAAACTCGTTAGTAACTATTTGTAACATAAAAATTTTTGTTTGTACCTCAAGAACACTGACATCGATGGGCATCCACGTGCATCCGCCTTTCGATTTTTCGCGAAAAACAAAATACAATTGAAGAGATCACGGTTAGTGACTATTTTTATCATCGAAATTTTTGTTTGTAACCCAACCTTCAATGGGGAAATGCCACCTCCAAAATGCGAAGTTAGCACCCATATTTTCAAAAACATGAAAATTTTTCTTTGATTCGTTAGTTACTATTTGTAACATAAAAATTTTCGTGAAAACTCCAAATTATTCATAAATCTGAAAGTTTTGAAATATTGAATGTGTGATATAAGCTTTGCATTCAATGATGATAACGAAAAGTTATACTCAATTTTTTTTTGGAATTTGTGAAAAACTGTTGAAAACTTGTCATTAAAATTAAGAGTAGAATGATGATGCACAGTATTCGTGAAAAAAGAACCCACATTTTAGAAAATGAAGAAATTTTTTTTTGCATTCGTTAGTAACTTCTCAGTAACTGTTTGTAAGCTAAAAATTCTCGTTTGTACCTCAAGGATACAGATAGAAAAACACCGCATTCCGCTAAGCGCTATCTTCACGGGTATCCACTTTTCAATTTTTCGCGAAAAACAAAATACGATCAGAAACTCCAGCGTTAGTAACTATTTGTAACATAAAGATTTTCGTTTGTAACCTAACCTTTAATGGCGAAATAACACAAGTAGAATGCGAAGTTGGCACCAACATTTTCGAAAATGTAGAAAATTTTCATTTCATTCGTTAGTTACTCGTTAGTAACTATTTGTAACATACAAACTTTTGTTTGTAACTCAACCTTTAATGAAAAAATGACACCCTTACATGCGAAGTTAGCAGCCGTATTTGCGAAAATGATGAAATTTTTTTACAATGGTTAGTAACTATTTGTAACATCAAAATTTCTGTTTGTAACTCAAGGATACTGATAGAAAAATACCAAATTTCGCTGGGCATCCACTTTTCGATGGGAAATAACACCCCTGAAATGCGAAGTTAGCATCCACATTCTCGTAAATATAAAAAAATTTTCTTTCATTCGTTAGTAACTCGTAAGTAACTATTAGCAACTAAAAATTTTCATTTGTTACCTCACCTTCTATGAAAAAATGCCACCCCTAACATGCGACGTTAGCACCCACATATTCGAAAATGTGAAAAATGTTTTCTTCCATTCGTAAGTAACTATTTGCAACTGAAAATTTTCGTTTGTAAGCTCACCTTCTATGAAAAAATGCCACCCCTAACATGCGAAGTTAGCACCCACATATTCGAAAATGTGAAAAATGTTTTCTTTCATTCGTTAGTAACTCGTAAGTAACTATGTGTAACCTTAAAATTTTTGTTTGTACCTCAAGGATACTAAGAGAAAAATACTGCATTCCGCTGGTTGCTTACTTCACGGGCATTTCCGAAAATGTAGACATTTTTTGTTTCAATCGATAGTAACTCATTAGTAACTATTTGTAACATAAAGATTCTTGTTTGTAACCTCACCTTCAATGAAAAAATGACACCCCTAACATGCAAAGTTAGCACCCACATTTTCGAAAACGTGAAAATTTTTTTCTTTCATTCGTTAGTAACTCGTAAGTCACCATGTGTAACCTAAAAATTTTTAACCTCACCTTCAATGAAAAAATGACACCCCTGACATGCGAAGTTAGCACCCACATTTTCGATAATATGATAATTTAACTATTTGTAACATCAAAATTTTCGTTTGTACCTCAAGGATACTGAGAGAAAAACACCACATTCTGCTGGGTACTAAGTTCACGGGAATCCACATCAAAATTTCTGTTTGTACCTCAAGGATACTGAGAGAAAAATACTGCATTCCGCTGGGTGCTAACTTCACGGACATCCACATTTTCGGAAATGTAGAAATTTCTTGTTTCATTCGATAGTAACTCGTTAGTAACTATTTGTTACATGAAAGTTTCCGTTAGAAACCTATTCTTCAATGAAAAAAGTGACACTTCTAACATAAGAACTCAGCACCCATATTTTCGAAAGTTAAAATCTGTTTTGCATTCGTTAGAAACATAAAAATTTTAGATTGTTACCATATGGCATCCCTAATATGTGAAGTTACGACCCGCATTTTCAAATATTCTAAATTTTTTTTGTTCTTGGTAGTTCTTCGTTAACAACTATTTGTAACACTCAATTCCTATTTTTAACCCAATCGACAAAGGAAAAATTGCAACAATTCGCAAAATTTCTTTAGTATTCTCAATTGGATGCCCCCCCGCCCCCCGATGTATGGTGTTTTTCTGTCAGTGTCCTTGAGGTACAAATGAAAATTTTTATGTTACAAATTGCTATTAACGAGTTACTAACGAATGAAAGAAAACATTTCTAAATTTTCGATAATGTGGATGCCCGTGAAGTTAGTACCCAGCAGAATGCGGTGTTTCTCTCTCAGTATCCTTGAGATACAAACGAAAATTTTGATGTTACAAAGAGTACCTCACGAGTAACTAACGAATGAGAAAAAAATTATCATATTATCCAAAATGTGGGTGCTAACTTCGCATGTTAGGGGTGTCATTTTTTCATTGAAGGTGAGGTTACAAACAAAATTTTTAGGTTGCAAATAGTTACTAACGAGTTATTAACGAAGCTTTGCCCCTTGATCAGCATGTTAACCTTGAGATAATGTCATTATGGTCATATATGTCAATAATCTCATATGAGGATATACAGGAAAATTGATGAACTCGGCAACAGCGCAGGACGCCATAACATGCTGAGTATGAAAGAACGAATAAAACTTGGACGCAATATTGTTCTGAATGTGAAAGCAGTATATTCAATGGACGCAATAATGATAGCAAGAAGAAAGGACGTCATATGGTACATGTATATTCTTTTCTTATTCTTGAAGATATTGGAGATCTGAAACGAGGGATTTACTCAATTTTTTGCGTAGATTAATATACTTTAATCAGATTCCTCCTAAGTAGCGTATTTCTGGGAGACGCAATAGGGTTGTTTTATGAAAGGACGCAACAAGGTATGCCAGATGTATATATATATATATATATATATATATATATATATATATATATATATATATATATATATATATATATATATATATATATATATATATATATATATATACAGGGCTATTCAAATTCGAGTATATGCATGGGGATTTCGATAACGGTAAGAGATAGAGGGATGGTTGAATGGGGGCAAGGTAGCATATTTCAGAGGTCAGTTATATGGTTAAAGAAAATCTGATCTAGCTCCTTTACTTCTGGAGTTATATAGGAAAATTCGAAAATTTCGAAATCTTTTTTTTGCCTATATCTTTTTATTTAATGAATTGTTTTCAAAGCAATTGTCACTTTGCCATTGTCACTTTTTCTAAGCTATCTAAATATCTGAATAAAAATTATATACAGGGTGTCGTATAAATTGGGCCACCCTCAACTTTCAATTTTCAAATACGGACCTGTATTTTTTATTGCATTTTTTTGAATGCCAAGAGTCATGTTTTATATTGACGTAGTATTTTCGTCTGAATTACAGAGTGTTCTGGAAATATTGAACTATTACCAGTAAAATTTCAACATTTTTTTAAAATTCCAGCTCTAATTAAATAAATATCATAGAATAAGGTATAAAATGCCTAGGATTTGGAAGATAACCAACATTATTCGACGAAAAATGTCTTCTTCAAGAATTCATCCACATTCCAGTTCACGCAACCCATGATCAATGTACGAAAATGTGAAATTCTTCCCAGTACGTACATGTATGTGCATATAATCCAATGCCCAAACAAAATAATCTTTCAATGGCAATCTTCATACTCCAGGCACCAATTTGGAAATATTTCATTGTTACTCACTTTTCGAACTACCTATATTGGTTTCATATTGGCGTTTTATTTTTATATAAATCATAAAGTGTTTTGGAAATATTGAACTAATACTAGTGATATCTCATCATTTTTTAATTCCATAACAACTCTAATTGAATAATATCAGAGAATGAGAGGTGAATCAGACAAATTGATTCCTTAAGAAAAATGAATTTCAGAATTTCCAGATTATCTAGTCTCACTACTTGTTCGGAATAACAATAGAATAAAATCAACATTCCCGAGAGACTTTTCATTTCTGTACCATAATGTAGCATTGGTAGAATAATTATTGATCCCCATGTCGATTTACCTCAGTAGGTATGAGGAAGATCTGTTGTATGTATTCTGCTGAGAACTCACAAACATAATCTGTCACAAGCATAACATTGTATTTGATCATATAGGTTTTCATATTGTATAACTTATCGCATAAGAACATGTTTAGTTACTATCTAGAATTGAAATAAGTCATTATAAGTAATCATAATCGAAATGAATGTTTGAATTGACGATCTTCTCGTTCCAGACATTTACAGAGTCGTTTTTTTAAGTTATTATTCGCTATGGAAATATCTCTTCGGCGTAGTGATGCGAAAGCGTTCATGATTTTAATTCTTAAATCTTTTATATTTTCAATTTCCTTTTGATATATTCTATTTTTTAGTGTACCCCATAAAAAAAGTCAAGCGGAAAGATGAATGCTCCTACTATTTCTGTAGAAAACGTTAATCATATCTCTTTTCTGCTCTATGGGGAAACCCATTTTCAGTACTAACAGATTTTTCATTAGATACCAACGATAATTTCCAAGAAACTGTCAAAATAATGACAAGTGAGGTGAACTAAATATTTATTTTCCAAAGCATAGTATGAGCATATCATAATAAATTGTCGTATATAGTAACAGAAAGCCCATGAATTAGCTGAAAAATGTAGATAGTTCGGAAAGTGAGTAATAATGAAATATTTCTAAATTGGTGTCTGTAATATGAAGATTGCCACTCGAACATTTTTTTTTTGGGCAATGATTATATGCACATAAACGTACTAGGAAGAATTTCGCATTTTCGTACATTGATCATGGGTTGCGTGAACTGAAATGAGGATGAATTCTTGAAGAAGACATTTTTCGTCGAATAATGATGATTATCTTCCAAATCCTAGGCATTTTATAACTTATTCTATGATATTTATTTAATTAGAGCTGGAATTTTGAAAAAATGTTGAAATTTTACTGGTAATAGTTCAATATTTCCAAAGCACTCTGTAATTCAGATGAAAATACTACGTCAATATAATAGATGACTCTTGGCATTCAAAAAAATGCAATAAAAAATACAGGTCCGTATTTGAAAATTGAAATTTGAGGGTGGCCCAATTTATACGACACCCTGTATATAATTTTTATTCAGATATTTAGATAGCTTAGAAAAAGTGGCAATGACAAAGTGACAATTGTTTTGAAAACAATTCATTAAATAAAAAGATATAGGCAAAAAAGGGATTTCGAAATTTTCGAATTTTCCTATATAACTCTAGAACTGAAGGAGCTAGATCAGATTTTTTTTATCCATATAACTGACCTCTGAAATATGCTACTTTGCCCCCATTCAACCATCGCTCTATCTCTTACCGTTATCGACATCCCCTTGCATATACTCGTATTTGAATAGCACTTTATATATATATATATCTATATATATATATATATATATATATATATATATATATATATATATATATATATATATACAGAGTTTCCGGAAATTAGACGTCAATATTTCAACCACATATTCTACTTCAAAAAATAGAGATAAAAGTTCATATAAACTAGGGTCCCCAACTTCTTCTTTTTCGTTTTAAAGATACAGGGTGTTAAACGTGAAGACCTGATGGTGATATTTTGTGAATATTTTCGAAACCTGTAAAGGTAATTGGAAATTTGGTACAGTTACGAAACTTTTTACGCTGTATGCAATGTACTAAAAGTGAGTATTGTAATATTTTCAGGAGTGCGTAGTGCAGGAGGGTATTAGAGAAAAATTTGTCCCAAATTTTTTGGTGGTTAATTCTTAGTAATTTTGACCCAAAATTTGAAAATATGAAGCTTTCTGTACATAAAAAAAATCTCATTTCATACTTTGCTAGGAAGCAGAACATTAAATAGAGCGTAAAATGTTTTGTAACTCTACCAAATTGTATTCAATTACCTTCACAGGTTCCGAAAATATTTACAAAAAACCACCATCAGGTATTCACCTTCAACACCCTGTATTTTAAAAACGAAGAAATTGTGGACCCTAGTT